>CM070721.1:6132233-6622078 GCA_036346275.1 Otatea glauca | reverse complement strand
TGATTATTCAGATATCTGGGTGCAACATACAAATCGATGGAGTTTGTTGGATCAACCGTAGAAAGTCTAAATGTGTGTTCCATGTTCATAACTAGCTTAATTAATTGTCATACCACATAAAATAGAACTTAGTTTTTGCACACTTGCTAGATGGAAGAGCGAATGACACTGTGCAACATGGTTATTGAAGCTGGTGGAAAGAATGGTGTTGTGCCTGCTGATGAAACTACATTTAAGTACCTTGAGGTATAGAACTAACCTGTGAAATTTTAATAGTAGAACTGAGGCAATATGTTTTTTTCAAAGTAAAATTTCGCATAACTTTTGAGATAGTGAGTGAGGCAGTGAGCGAAACAATTTACAATAACTACTTTCCAATATTTTACATCATGGTAAATTATGTCATTTTTTCATCCTGGTGCACTGCAGGGTAAGACATCGGTCAAATATGAACCCGTCTATAGCGATGCTCAGGCGAGGTGATTATAGTCTGTCCCTGATCTTGTTGTCCTTTACATCATGTTATATATACACATAATTCAGTCAACTCTGAACTTAATGGTTAAAGGATTCATGCTAGTTATTCAGCTAGTCTATTATAGAACTGGCCAACTGGGTGTTTTTTAGCATTTTTCTGGACAAAAGGTTTGATGTTGACTGTTGGTCTTTTGTTGATAGAAATGGCTTGCTACTAGTGTTTCAAGACCTTGTGACAGTGGGGAGTCGAAAAACTGTATGGTCGGTTTACACAGTGAAGAACATATCATAGCAGCAAAATCAATATTAATCACATTTCAGTAAACTATGCTCTTGAGCTCCTTCTCCTCCAGTCATTTATGGACAATACTACATATACGCATATTGATTAATTAAACTACAAAAAGAAGAATCTCAAAATATTATGTTCAGGGCATTAAAAGAACTTTGAAATAACTGTTTTTTTACTACTATTTGTTGTCTTCAACTGATCACAATGATGTAGATCCTGCTAGGTGTCTTGTGTTTTAAAGTTGACTATGCATATATACAAGAATCATAATGTTCTTGTCTAGTGTTTTCCTTCGAGATTTGTCACCCTGTATTCTCTTTGTTATGTTGTGAATTGTGATAAGGCATATGCACAAGCCGTTGATTTCTTTTGTTCTTTTATTTGACTTTGTTTTCAGATTTGTTAGTGACTACCGGTTTGATGTATCCAAATTGGAGCCAGTAGTTGCCAAGGTCTGTTAATGTAGTATTTTTCAATCTATGTATCCTTTTGTTGTTGTTTTTTTAAAAATTCAACCTGTAATCTCCATGGACCTACAGCCTCATTCACCTGACAACCGCGCCTAGCAAGAGAATGCAAAGATGTCAAAATTGACCGAGTCTATATTGGTTCTTGCACTGGTGGTAAGACTGAGGACTTCTTTGCTGCTGCGAAGGTGTTCTTAGCTTCGTAAGAAGCTAACCTATCTTCTTGTAGCATGGTGACATATAGTCAGGATCTTTGCTTATTTGTACATGTGTATCGACTTCGTTAGTTTCTTTTGTTGCCTCTTGTGTATTATGAAGTCAACATAGCAAATTGTGTGTAACTAGCCCTGGTAGTGGACTACGAAAGCTTGGCATGGACTTCTAATCAATGGGCTAGTATCACTCTCAGGACATGTTCTATACGCTGGGGTGCACTGGGAGTTGGGTTGGACCTAGTTTTAGGATTTATTGGGCAGTTGTTTGGGTTTGGGACTTAAAAGTTCTTTAGGTTCTGACTTGAAGAGCCTAACATGGACCAGGTTTGGGCTCACCTCATTGGTCCCCATACATGGACAACTGAAATTAATGCAGGAAGGGAAATAGTGGTTTCATATTGGCACATTTAGAATATGCAAAACTTTGAAGACCAAAAGGGTTGACAGGCTTTAGAGTATATGTATAAGGATCGAACTAAGTTGGGCTTTGGTTGGAGTTTAGTATGTTTGAGCTGTGAGCAAGATTGTGTTTATAGAAGAGGGTGAGGCAGTGAGGCTACCTTTTGGCTCATTAGTCATTACTATGATTTATGGATCCTCACAGAGAAGACTTCCAGCTTAATTGACTACTGAATCACACAAAGTATTGCTATTACTACTTGCTGAAGTATCTTGAGCCATCCTATTCCTTTAATTGTTCTGTGCATAGACGTAATATACTTCTGTGACATGTTGAAGTAATACTCAAATCACACTACTCCGTGATTACCTGACTTGCTACAAATTGTTTCCTTAATACAGGGCAAAAGGTCAAAGTTCCCACTTTTCTTGTCCCAGCAACGCAAAAGGTGATAAGTTGTGGTAAAAAAATGCTGAAAGAATCATATTGTAGTTTGGATTTGCTGAAAAATAATGTTAAATCTTTGTAGGTGTGGATGGACATATATAGCCTCCCGCACCAGGATCTGATGGCAAAACTTGTTCCCAGATATTTGAAGAGGCTGGTTGTGATACACCAGCTAGCCCTAATTGTGGTGCCTGTTTGGGTGGTCCGCGATACATATGCACGCATGAATGAGCCTAAGGCAAGTATCTTATGAAAATTTCCAAAAGATTTCTGTAAAATAGACATGCTACTTGATATAAACATAGAATGAAGCTTCCATGATTTTATGTTTACACAAAGCGTTAAGGTATCTTGATTCTAAAGTTAAGATATTCAATCTTGAATCCCAACCAAATTTCTGCTGTCTTAAAAACAACAGTTCTTAAACTGCCATATTTTTACATTATTGACTGGCTGGTTACCATCTCACTTAGGCTGATTACGGGTATGGAATTGCTAGTCCAAGCCCCACTGTGTGCTTAGGTTGCTATTCTCACTGTTGTCAGTAAAAATTACGGCTAGAACCACTAAACGAAAATGCTCCTTTGTAGGCTTGAAGTCCTCCTTTGCAGGCAATTACTACTGCGTCCTTCTATTTGGGGATGCACTTGTTTGCATGAGTACTCGTTAGCAATTGATAGATGTCCATGGCAGCTGCAGCTGCAAATGCTGTAGAACATCTGTCATGGATTCAGGGAAATGTCTTTAGCTTGTAAAGGGAAATTTTAGTGTCCTGCAATTCTATTTTGATGATGTGAATGGATTTGGTGATTTCATTTGTGTATCTGTGTGCAGGTCTGTGTCCACGATTTAACAGGAACTTCCCGGCAGGATGGGTCACAAGGAAGGACAGATCTACCTGGCTTCCCTACACCGCGGCCGCTTCAGCCTTGACGGGATATGTCACGGACCCCAGGGACTTCCTGATGTAACGTTGAAAAAATGGAGTTCGATACCGAAGGCCATTGCATTGCAGCTTGTTCTGTACTAATACTACTGTTTTCGTGTTGAATTGTAGTTTAGATGTGTGTCCTGTTGAGAAATAAGTTGCTCTCCTAGTAGCAGCCTGGGACTAGGTTCAAATGTATGGTTTTGCTTGCTGATGGAGCGCAATATTTTCTTTTTCTTTTTGAAACTAGCGCAATACTGGTGTACTATCAAGAACAAACGTGACTTTTGCACAGATGCATTCATCCACATATCAATAGTTTCTTTACATAATTATTACAGTAGTCTCTCTCTCTCTCCCTCATCACCAATTCAACATGAGCTAAGCTTGGGAGTAACTTGGTTAATCTGCAACAGTTTTTAAATTAGAATACCCACTTTAGAAGTGCATTGTGCTTGTGGCGCTTGCTATACCTGGGCGTGTGCCTCACCATCGGATTCCTCCGCCGTCGGGCTCTAACTCGACGGCGGTATGGACGGCGACAGGTCCCGGCTCCTGTCGGCCTGACGATGCACAGCTTGCCGGACGCCAGGTAAACGAGGGAGGAGGTGGACGGGGAGTCGGGACCACTCTTCGGGCGACCTGAAGTGCTCCCAGGCACCGCACCGCGCACCTTGGTGTCATTCCAATCCACGCCCCTAAATTGCCCGAAGAGGAGGCAAACTGCCCTGCCGGCTTCTTTTATAGAAAACACATGCTCCTTCCGTGTATTTTTCAATGATCTTGTCTATTACCATATGACGATCTCATATTCGATACAAATTAATGTGATGTTCCTCTTATATCCTCAATAAATATTCAAATTTACTTGACATTCTCTATATGCATGCATTTAATATAGTGCTTAGAGATAATAGTTAGGTGTAATCTAGTCATTTTTAATATCTTCTTGATCTCTGTGCAAGAGAAAATACTCTATATAAATTTGGAGGAGGAAGTATTGTAAGTCAAGTTATTACACCACGAAGAAAATAAAAATAGGATAGCAAGCACACGGCACAATAGAACACAGTACAGTGCCCAATTTTAATTAACTTTAAGGAAACAGAGACGACAATTGCAGTATACAGATGTTTTTCAGAGTTTCTTAACACATCAGCCATTCACTCCCTATTGCTGAACCACTTAATATCCCTTGTATCTGGCAAGTGGCAACACAAATCTAGGGCAAGCAACATAATATGCATGAGATACCCAAAAAGACGATGCGCGCAAGCAAAGTGACCAGAGGCGGCGCGGGAGCACGACGGCGGCAAGTGGCAGACCGGCCGTGCTCGCACTCACGTGGCAAGCAGAAGGTGTTCGTTGCAAATCTTGCAGGAAGAAAGAAACACCAATCTGTTCAAAGGATGGGAGCAGAGCAGCTTACTTGGATGCTGGTGAGCCTTTTGCCTCAGTATCGGATAATCCTCCGCACACCTGGTAGCCTTTCGCATCGACGTTGGACAGCCTCCGCACGAATGTAAGACAGCCTCAGCCTCCGCCGCTAGTTACCTGTCAAGAAAGAGAGAAAGAAATGGGGAGTCATCTTTGATCTTTCAAGAAAGAATTGCAATAAAGATGAGAGAAGGTGACGGAAAATATACCCAAAGCGTGCGACGGCGCTGGCACCGGCGGTCAGAACGCCACCGCCGCGCTCGAGTTATCTGTTAAGAAAGAAAGAAAGAAAGAGAAAGAAAAAGAGTAATGTTTCAAGAAAACAAGAATTGCAACAAAGAGGAGAGAAGGTGACGGAAAAGATATCAAAGAGTGCGACGGCGCCATTCCCGGCGGTAGGAACGCCACCGCCGTGCGCGAGAAACAAAGGAAGATGTGGAAAGTCCGACCCGCCGGTGCTGTAACAGCTTGCTGCGGGAACGAATAGGAGGACGAGGCAGAGAGAGAAGCTCGAAGCATTCTTTGTGTGAGTTTTGCACGAATCTCGAGGAAATTAAGCAACGGTTGGATAGGGATAGAAATGTTTGGCGCGCCGCCGGAGACGTCACCTCGCCGGGCGTCAGACCGTCCCGACGCCGCCGAGGTCAGCTCTGCACCTATGTCGACATCGCCTGCGCCGCCAACCAGCCGTGCACATCTGCGGCGAGGAGATGAGCGGCGGCCGGCGACGGTGGTGCCAGCGCGCGAAAAGACCGGGGAGCGGCTGCACGACATGACGGCGACGGATCTGAGCTGCGCCTTTCGCCGTCTTCCTCCAGTTCCTCCGATTGATGCAATGCTAGTTTTTCTATACCAATCAAACTCATCAAAGGGAGGCATATTGCCCGGCTTCCTTCATTAGAAAGCTAGTAGAATATTGGTTTTGCTGGGGACTCCCATCTTACACTGACAAACTTACATAATGCGCAAAAACTAACACAACTCGATCTAAACACCAGTTTCTGATATGATTCTAGGTAACAGAAACTTCAACAATATAAGCAGCCTTTAGCAACCCCTAAGAACATCAAAAGCATCATATCTATTACACCCAGGGTCACTGTCATTACCCAACCCCCGTCTGTTTGTAGGCTCTTCAGATGATGGCTGCCAGAACCTTGAGCGAAAGGCGCCCATCAAACTAGCCGTGTCCATCTCCTGTTGACAGTTCTGAGGATGTAGGATCTTCCGTTGCTGCAGAAAGGATAAAGCTCTATAAGCAACATGCACCACAGTCCACAGATGAACAGAAATGTTCATCTGCTCCTAGCAAGCCAAATAGTCCAAGTTAACAGCAGCTAGTAGCATCACTGGCATTGCGCTTATACGAGATCCACCTCGGCCTAACTGTTGGTAAATGAAATCAGCTCTAGAAAGAGAGGAATTAAGGCCATTGATGCAGTGATTGTGGCCACTGTGGCACCACTCCCAGCAGACTGTGCGGGTTGGTGATCCATGGTATAACAGTTGCATTGCATTGCTGCTCAATTGTGGGAAACGGGAGACGATCCTACAAACGATGGTGCTTTATGTTGTTTCAAATGACAGACCCAACTTTAAGCTGTTATCGTCAGATGTTATGCTAAACTGTTCTAACATATGCATAGTTGCAAACCCTTTCAGTTCTAACAGCTTTATATGTATATATGGAGTGCTTTGGGATTGGGACCATGACTAGATCATCTAAAAGGGGACACACAGGATGCTTTTAAAATAACGTGGATAGGCTATAGCGATGCGAAACAGGTAGAAACAATCAAGTACACACGCAAATAAACTTAGTAATGATGATGAGGCTTTTAAGCTGTAGCTTCCTCAAAAACTGATTCTGAAGTACTGTCCTGTGCAATATTACTTATTTTCCAACTAGTACTTCTGTGTGCATGCAACCACAGATTATAGAATTTGAATATACCAATTCTGATCTTTTAAACTCA
The DNA here is from genome assembly GCA_036346275.1 of Otatea glauca. Taxonomy (NCBI): domain Eukaryota; kingdom Viridiplantae; phylum Streptophyta; class Magnoliopsida; order Poales; family Poaceae; genus Otatea; species Otatea glauca. Next base: position 6,615,439 of record CM070721.1, on the reverse strand, counting down.
AGATGCAAAGCCATGCAACTTTAAACATTCCATATATGATACAAATAGCAGACAGAAAATTATTTAGAGGGATGTCAATTGTCAAATAACTTGTTGTGAAGCTGGAATAAGAGATCCACTCATCAACTAGTAGTTCTAGTTTTATGATATAAAAATAAACTTACGTTCTTTCTTATGTAGAAAATAAATATCCGCTTGGAAGCAACGTGATGGAAAAAATTGAGCATAGGGATGCTACTTTTGATGCCTGAAAAGATTGTTTAAAGAGGAATTACCTTGCATAAGGACATGGTAAATGATCAGCTGTGTTCTACAATTTTGACTGGCTAGATACCTTGTAATTTTCCAGTGTGGTTTGTTTTTGTAACATATTCTTGTACCTTTTCTAATATATATAAATATATAGCACGGTAGGAGACTCTCCTACTGTTTTCGATCAAAAAATAGAAAATAAAGCATATCACAAGGTAGAGATCAGTGTGAACAGAATTAGGGAAAGTGGAAAGCTAAAGAACAGAAATTCACAAGATGGTAATATTTCTCACCTTTGTGTTGTCATCTAGCTTTTGCTTTTTTTCAAAGTACTTGAAGATACCATATCCAACCGTACCACCCAAAAACAAGACTACTGTTGGAGTAAACGACGGATAAAGGAACTTGACCAAAAAGTTGTCCCATTCTTCTGGAAGAAAACCTGCATGGCATGTAAGGAAGGTTCAACATGATTACTTGGCTCAAGAATTCTACAGTACCAAAATCCTGATCGTCCTTAGTAATTTAAAAATAGGTTGGAACATGATTACTTGGTTCATGTAGAATGAGCAAAGCTGGTGACTTTTTCTAGTTTGATGCATCACTCAGCATCATGCTACATTTCAATTCAGTTAACATCATCAATTACTTCGACATATCATGAAGTATGGAAATGGCATTAAACGCTTGGAAAGTTAGGATGATTCTTCACCATTGTATTCCACTTGAAAGTGTCTCATGCCTTGGTTATTGGAATGTCATATCATTTTGGTTCAGTATTAGTTAGAAACTGGTGTTGCTCCTTCAGGTTAAACATAAACAAAGGACAATATTTATGGCTACAAAGAGTTTCTGCTCCCGCCCTTGTGCACCCCTATCCATTTTTCTATATATGATGTCTCTCCTGGGCACCCCTTACAGCTCCTAAAGCCCAATATTCTGCCATCATGTGTGTGCGCTCTTCTTGAACTTCTCATGTGGCCAACAGGGCCCCAGTGTGAAGACCCGAAGTCCAAACCAATCAGGTCCATTAATCGCCAGGTGATGCGCACAGAATGCTAGTGGCGTATAGGTGCATCCCTTAGCATTGCTGCTCTTCGAAAACATACAATATACTACTGATACCTCCAAGTCCGATACATGTTTCCACCACCTGATTAGGGTACCACTCATCAATACCACAATCCCCATTACCAGCAATGCCAACGCGGCAAGCTTGTTACCTCCTAGAGATGTTTGCAAACTAAGCTGACACCAAGGTTTCTGACTTGGGCATATTCCAAGACCAGTCACTATTCACTTATGAGCTACAATTTCGTACCAGACGCAACTCCAACCAAGACTGCATTTTGCTGCACTACACTCCCTCTCAAGTCTTATCACCACCTAAATTCCCCATCCCACTCAAGCAATGTCCAAATCCTCCTGAATCAATTCAAAAGCTTGTAATACTCACACAAAGATAAATCGGATTTCTTGTACAATTCACCCTTTAGTTTACAACAAAATCGCTAGTGGATTACCTGAGGCGGCGAGCGCGAGGCCCTCGAGAAGGATGACCACTCCAAGTCCCAGCCAGGCGAGGAGGAAGGCGTTCTCGTTGGCCTGCCGCTGCCGCAGCTCCTCCGTCGGCCCCTTCCCGCCCGCCCGGACGCCGCCTCCGGCTGCTGCTGGAATACAGACGCGCTGCCGGCCGGTGCGCGGCGGACCACGGGAGGCGGCGGCTCCAGCGCCATGTCCTTGTCCTTGCCCTTGCTGCTGCTCTGGCTGGCTCCCTTGTTGCTGCTCTTGGACTTCTTGGCCTCTTCTTGCCCCCGAGCCGGAGGCCGCGAGGGCGCGGAAGAGGATGTGACGGGGCCCCAGACCGGGGTAGAGGAGGAACGCGGTGGAGGCGGAAGAGGCCATGGCGATGGCGTGTTCCTGCGGCGCCGGCGCGTCCGGCTTATCTGCGGCTGGATTCACTCGCACTGGAGGAGTCGAGCCGACGAGGTGCATTCAGCGGACCAGGCGGGCCGGGCCGGGCCACGGAAGAGTGACTAGTTGTTGGCCCGTCAAAATGAGGCCCAGTTGTTTAATCCTCTTTCCTTAGGCTTTTACCTCCTCATTATAATTCGTAATCTCCACTACTACGTAACAGCCAATCCTCGCAGATATCATCGCGGTTGACCGGCAGTGATAACGATCTCGCCGGCTCGAAAGTTAATGGAGAACTTATCACCGGCTCATGCAACCAACCTAAGAAAGCAGATATCATCGCCGGCTTGAGACAACAACCTGGCAGAGATATATCTCGAGTCGTTTTAAACCGAAGGATACTTGCATTTTCACCGCCGGGTTAAAGCGAGAACCGCAGTGATATTATCTTCCGCGCAATATGTTTTTCGCAAGATTCAAAGTTTATCACGCTCACAACCAAGCAGCGATAAGTCTTTATATAATCGAGACCTCGCCTTCCGACGATCGAGCAAAGACAGAGAGGCGCCTGCCTTGCTCGATTAGATTGCAACGATCCGCCAAAAAATTTGTTAAAATTTGTATTGTACTTCTTTTCGAGGTTAGTAATTTGATTCTATTTTTGTAAATAATAAAAATTGCCACGTGGATTTTTACATAATGAAAAAGGTGTATTTTCAAATGTTGAAATAATAAAACTTGTTAGATGGATATTTACCTAATAAAAAATGTTGATATATTTTAATGTACTCAAAGTATATCCTAAGTACTTACAATTTTTTCCAAATTTGTAAATAATAAGGAATTGCAAGATGGATATTGATTTAATGAAAAAGATTGATATATTTTGATATAGTCTAAATATATCCTAACTATTTACAATTATTTTCATTTTTACAATACTAAAAATTGCTATATGGATATTTACATAACTAAAAGGTTGATGTATTTTAATATAGTCAAAATTGCTACATATGTTTTTAAATCTAATCGCTACAATTATTTGTTATTTGCAATTATATGCGTATGTAATGTTTGATTTAATTAATTGAGATGGACCGGGATGTATGACACTTTTAATGGGGCGTAGTTTTTAATGGTGTGAGTTATTTTCTAAACGTATACGTACAAGACAAGTCGAAGAATCATGACTACATGTGTTGTCCATGCGCTGACGCAAAAATCGTGTCGCTTTCACCATAGAGTCGACACGCGCACACTTGCTTCAAAATGTTTCAAGGTCGCTATAACCGCTGGACCAAGCACGCCAAGATGAGATTGTACATGAAGGGCAACACATTATTGAAGATGACGAACGGTATGACGGCAGCTGAAGATACGCTTGTCGCATACCACACGCACGATCCGATCAAATGTTGCGTGATGGGAGGGAGACTTCACGAGTGAAAGAGAGTTTCAAAGTTCCAACATATGGTACAGACTCCACGACACCATTGTACCAGTGCCGCAGGAGGAGCACAAAAATTGCGCATCGTGCTTACACTCATCGCAGCTTGAAGGCAAGCAATGGTTGGTCCGATAAGAGCTTCACCGAGCCTATGTCTCTTGGGGATTTGCTTCAGAGGGTAACGTGTTGCCTATAAGCACGCACTCGCCAAGCAGTTGTCCGCCTGCTGGGATTGAAGTACAAAGGATACACGCATGTCCAAACGATTGCATGTTGTATCGCAATGAGTTTGCGGACTTGATGGTCGTGCTGTTTGCAAAGCAAAGCGTATAAGGGCAACGATGATGACATCGATAATGAAGATGTCGGGTGAAGCGAAGAAGATGAGATCTCCCGTAAGGTGGTGTGGTATTTTTCTATAATTCCGTCAATCGATTGTTTATAACAAAAGGCATGCCCAATTGCTACGATGGCACGCCAAGAGCGTAAGAACGATGGAATGCTCGACACACTCGCGACTGCGCAATGGAGGAACATCGACGTAAAATATAAGAAGCACTTTGCATATGATGTAAGGAATATAAGGTTCGGGTTGAGTACGGATGGGATGAACTTTCTGAACATGAGCAATACATAGCACTTGGCCAGAACTATGTATCTACAACCTTCCTCCTTGTCTTTGTATGAAGCGGAAGTACATTATGATGCCACTATCGATCCAAGGCCCAGTAACCGCAACGATATCGATGTGTACCTCAAACCATTGGTTGAAGATCTTCTAATCTTGTGGAACGATGGAGTACGGTATGGGATGAGTATAAAGAGAGAACTTTATCCTACGCATTGTTGTTCGTGAATCATCAATGATTACCCCGCCTTGGTAACTCTGTCACGCATTTACAAAAGGCTTCAATGGATGCGCCCAATGCTTAGATGGTACAAATTAGTCTGGGTCAAGAACTGCTTAAAAATGTCTTACATACGGCATCGTAGGTTCCTCCGCAAGGATCACCCATACCGCAATAATAAGAAAGCTTTTGATGGGACAAAGGAGACCGCTTTAGCTCAAGAATCACACCGAGAGAGATATTTGCAGTTGTAAGGATCTTAAAATTATCCACTAAAGGAGCAAAAGACATCTATCCCGAGTTCCGTGATAAGGCTCCTTTGTGGAAAAAGAGATCGATTTTGGGTCCTACTCATCGGGCAAGACTTAGAAGTGCGACACGCAATCGACGCCATGCACATAGAGAAGAACGTGGTGACAGCTTGCTTGGTATTCATCGATATACCTGCAAACAAAAGATACTCTCCACTGGATGGACCTTGAAGATATGAAACTGTGAAGGAGCCGCATCACGTAGACATGGATACAGGGAAAGTACTTCGCACCGCTACACTGAGCAAGAAAGAAAAATTAGCTTGTGCGAATGCTTGCACGGAGTGAAAGTTCCGTCCTGATACTCGCCAACATAAAGAGACTAGTCTCAATGAAAGACTTAAAATTAATTGGTATGAAGTCTCACGGCCACGTGATGATGACGCAGATGCTTCCAATTGCGCTTAGGGTGTTCTCCAGAGAAAGTCCGAGACCCAATTGTGAAGTTGTGTTCATTCTTCAACGCGATTTCACGTAGGCCATCGATCCATTGAAACTAGATAAGCTACAGTGAAGACGGTCCACACTCTCTCGCAGCTCGAGATGTGGTTCTCCATCTTTTTGATATTATGGTCCATCTCATTGTTCACATCGTGAAAGAGATATGATTCTCGGTCCCGTGTTTCTACATCGATGTATCCTTTGAGAGGTTCATGGGGTCATAAAGAAATATGTTCAGAATCGACATCGCTTTAAGGTTGCATTGCGTATGGTTGGGGAACCGAGGAGGTCATTGAGTTCTCGCTGATTACATGGATCTCAAACTGATTGGTGTGCCTACATCATGAGGGTAGGCTACAGGAAAAGGGACACTGGCAGAAATCACTCCGCATAAACAATCTAGCTTCATTCACAAGCACATTTCGCAGCTTGGGACAACCTGTGGTGGCCCCCAGAGTTAACATGCACAAGAGCATGCTATCTAGAACAAACCCAACGAAGTCGAGGGTTGGATCGCGAGAGAGCATAGACATAACTTCGCGATTGGTCATGAGGGCACATGATGCATACGGAGACAGAGTGCTGCTGAAAGTGTTGGCTCAGGACCGCCCACTACAATTCGGACATTCCAAGGATACGATATAAATGGTTTTACTTTTTATACAAGAGCACAAGATAAAAGAGCACCAACCAAAACAGCAGTATCCGACAGATGCTCACGACAAAGAACGAATAGGAAACCTACTACGGATTCATAGAAGAGATTTGGGAGCTTGATTACGACCTTGAAGGTCCCTCTTCGTGCCAAGGTAAGACTTCCGGGCATGAACATCGACAAGTACAGATCACTACCGGGACCTAAACTGGTTGATACAGAGAAGAACCATTCAGACTTGCTAATTGTGTTACACAAATCTTTTGTAACCGATCCAACTAACAAGCGCCACGTGGTTATTCAAGGAAAAGAAGGATTGTCGGGTTGAGAATGTTGTCGATTTAGGAAGAGTACAACCAATTCGATGAGCTTCTCCTTTCGAGAGGACGTTGACTCTCCTGGAAGAGAGTGAGGACGGTTACATACATACGCCGCGATCATGACAAAGGTCAATCGTAGCTTAGTTGTCCTAATTAAATGCATTTTATTTTCATATGTAACAATTAATGTATTCTTTTGTCATATGTATCAATTTGTGTGAATTCAACTTCATCTGTGTGTTTTTTTGTTTGTGTGAATTTTGAAGCGATGGTTGGTTCATGCATTTGTTTGAATTTAAATCAAATATTACATGTCCTCAAGTATTCTTCCAAAATTTCCTAAAATTTGGATAAAATTGATAGGATTTCAAAACAAAGGAGCAATTTGAATTTTTTATTTTGAAATATTAAAACTATGAAAACAGTGAGCAATCTGGATTTTTATAATTTTACAACTTTGTCAAAACTTAGGGACATATTTAAATCAAATATTACATGTCCTAAAGTATTCTCCAAAATTTGCGTAAAATTTGGATAAAAATTGATAGGATTTAAAAACTCCCAAAGCAATCATCCTTTGAAAACTTTGACATAATTGATCGAGCTTATCACCGCGGTTGTCTCAGTATACAAGAAGAGGTTTTTATCACCACGGCTTGTAGTATTAACCTGACAAAGGATAATCAAGTATTACGCCGTTTTGTTTTGAACCGGCAGTGATAATGTATTATTACCGCCGTTGAGCTTGAACCAAGAAGGATAAAATTTCACCGCCGGTTGAGCTTGAACCGGCAAGGATAATTCAACTATCACGCCGGTTCTCTTTATTATCCCAGAAGGATAGTGTATCACCGCCGTTTTGGTGACCCCAGAGTGATACTTAACCCTATAAATCAACGTCGCGCCACTCAAATTTCATTTCCACTTCAACCTGACGCCGCTTACTCGCTCCTCAGATCGTCATTGCCGCTCAAGACGCTTTGGCCACCGACCACCGCCGGACCTCACCGCTACCATCGCCTCGGACCTCACCGCCGCCGCTCAAATCGAGGTGACTTTCTTTTCATTTTTTCGCTTCAAATCGAGGTGACTAGATCCGATGCCATGGCTGCTTGCGGCTCGGCCTCCTCCCGCCGGCCATTAAAAGGCCGATGGCAAGGAATGGGCGGCAACGGTTTATCATGTGAGACGCTTCGCGAATCGGTCACGGCATCCAATGCGAGTATGGTGTTTGACTCGAATCGACAAGGCGGGCTTTAATTAGGTTAAGATTGGAGTTTGTGTCCGAATCACATGCGATTAGTTTTTCATTAGCCTTCAGACTAGAGTTTGAGCGACTGAGCTGCAAGTAGCCTAAGGTCCCGAGGCTTAAAGTCAGTTTTAACTTATGAAAACCAAGAACTCTTCTAAACAAATTTTTAAGCAACTTTGATATAAATAGGGAAAATTTGGTCGAGGGTGGTTGCCGGGTAGGTCGATGTGTGTATGTGCATGTGATTTAGGTAGATCAATCAACATGGGGTAACAAATTGTTTAATCCAATCCCACCAGATTCATATGTAGGACTTCCAATTACACCGAGAATTCCATCACGCTTTAGGCTTGTCAACTAACTGCTTTGTCCACTTCTAAAAAGTAACTTTGCCATGCCGCAGCTCGCTTAGGCTTCAAGTCATCCTTTTATTCTAGCATTAGCATTAATATGGTTTATAGAAAAATAGCATCACCATTAATCTAGTATGTAGTTCACAATGATCAAAGTTCCTCAAGCCTCAACCCCAAACAAGGCTCAACTAAACTGTCTATCCTTTTATGCACAATTATTTGTCCATATATTTTATGCACAATTATTTGTCCATATATTTCTATGCACAATTTAACCATTTTTATGCACAATTATTTGAATTTGAATTAACCCAACCATAACACCAACGAAGTATGTACTCGTGAGGCCATACATAATTATAAACATGTAGTGTATTCGAATGACATTCATGTGAAGACTTTATTCTTAGACATTGTGGAGAAGTCACAGACTTTATTCTTTGTATTGCATTTTAATAAATTTCATTGTATAATTTTTTCCTTTCATGTGAGAAGCTTGCTAAATGTATGTATATGTGTATGGTTACCGATGTATATGTGTATGGTTACTCGACTGTATGTAACATGCTATTTATTGTCAGATGTTTGATTTGTGCCGTGAGATGTGCATATGCGCTATTCGTAAAATATGTGCTAACACATCGACAAAGTATATATGTATGTGTACATCTCCTGCAGATGTGTATATATGTTGTGTAATGTGTATGCTTATATTTGTGTTCATGGTCAAAATATTCTAGAGAATGCAGATTCAAAAAAGATGTATATGTATGTATCCTACAATATTAAAGAAAAAAAAGAAGGCAACACTTCAACCGACCATTCTCAATTTCAAGTAGTTCTCTACAATATTAATGTAAAGATGTATATGTGTATGTATCCCGGATATGTAAACATCCTTCACAGGATTAACTTTAATGTCAACTCGCTTGTATGTGTCTTTCAAAATGACCTTTTAATTGAAAATTTTCAACAAACTTGCTAGGAATGGCCTCCGACGAAGGATAAGTGCCGGAGGGAGTTGGGCCTCAAATATGGACGAAGGAGGAAGGGTAGCCCAATAATAGCCCAACGCCCTATCTCGAACCCGCAGGATCCAGCCATGGACCAACTCGACGATACTCACGTAAGCGAGGTAAAGTTTTAGCACCGTGGTTCCAAAACATGGTAGGCCCGACGACTAATAATGTAGAAGTTCAATTTGTAGGCTCAGACGCTCGATCAACGGCGCTGCGCAAGTCGTGGCCCGAAGATGCCTAAGGGAATTTTTAACATAGGAGCTCTCTGCAATGGGAACTCGCTATGCCAGAAGTCATCATTGGGCAGACAGACAGCCTCATGGTTATTGCTAGGGATGATGTGCCCATCGCCTATAGATCATGGATTGGTCATGAGGTGACCCATGGTGGTACCCAATGACCAAGAACTCATTATGGGACAAGTCAAACAAGTTTTCCAGCTTCCCCAAGGGACCGAAGCTGGTTGCAAAGAAACGAGCACTCTCAGACTGCTGTGCAATTGGAAAAGACAACACTAAACAAGAATTATGTGAAAGAATGAAACGCCAATTTTGACACGCACTCCAAAGTTAAGGGAGTTCGGGATGAATTTGTGGCGCATAAGAGGTCCAAGAAGCTCACATAGTAAGTCAAAGGAACAAAGCAAACGCGATAAGAATATTCACCTCACAAACTAGGAACCGAGGGTACGTGAAGAAAATACCAGGATCGGTCCAAGAAGAAATAACCCGCAAGGGTATAATTCCAACGGCCCTTTTGCTTAACGATCAAGCATCGTTGCTTGGGAGGGGTGTCTATCTCCGATGATGGCAACTTAAGCTTCGGGTTTAGAGAGCGGTGAAGTGCCGCAGAATCACAGATGCTCACACGCAGCTTTCCCAAGGATCTTTCGCGCCAACGAAGGAGAATGACGAGCAACCATAGCCCGGGTAACAAGGAGCATCCGTGTCGCACTGTAGGGGTTGGTTTGGTCACGTGAAAGAAGCCTTCCGCAGACGCATGGATGTACAAACGCTCAAAGAGATTAAGAGAAGATCGACTCGAACGCCGATAAAAGATGCGCCGCAAGAGCGCTAGAGGAACAAAGATCGAACTAGATAAGGCGTGGAGCAAGCCGCATAAAAGCTCTCACCACGATCGCCACCCGATGAAAGCCCCGAGCTCATCACCCCAAGGTCGTAAGAGCAACGCAAGGCCCACTGGATTCCCAAGAGCATGGATCATTTTGACGAATACTCATAAAACAGGTGCACCAACGCCCAATTGCAACAAGCAAAGCCTCAGAAGAAGAAGCAGCGGCCTCAATACGCCTCTCACTTAAAAGCCCGTCCCGCTACCCAAATGCCTACGAGACCATTCAGAGACCATTCCGACCGTCCCGACCACCAAAGAGGTTCCCGACCGCGATGGACGGATCCCCGACCGACTCTCGCCAGGTTCCCGACTTCGCAGCTGACGGATCCCCGACCTCGACTCAAAGAGGTTCCCACCTCAAGCAATGATTCGATCCCGCGACCGACCAGTCCGGTCGCGATCGGAGTCCCGTGTCAACCTAAGGCCACGTGCCCCACGAACGGTCATTCGGCGGACGAAAGAAAGGCGGTGGTCCTTCCCAAGACAGCTTTGATAGTCACAAGCCACGCCTCCGTCCCATCAACCACCACCACAAAGCAAGGACACGCCTCCCGAGGCAACCTAACGCCACACGCGACCGCCAAGACTCACATGGATCACAGAGAGCGCCCACGCCACTTCCTGAGGATTACCTAACCGCTGACCTGGCAGAGACCACCACCCAAGATAGGCTCAAAGCGCGCTCGGGCCATGGAGCAAGCGACCCGGCGAACGACACGACGGCGGGCAAGATCAAGCCCTAGAAGTAGCTCGCCCGCACTTCGCCAATTCTCGATGTAACCCGCCTTCAGATCGAATAAAAGGAGGCAGAACCTCCTAACAGGCAGCGAGTAAGAGCTACAAGAGAGCTTTTCCTCTCTCTTCCTCTTCTTCTTTTTCTTCTCCTTCGAGAGCTAAGTTTAGATCATTCTAGTGTTGAGGCTCCACCTCGCTTGAAAAACTCTGCAGTACCATCCGCACCCCAAAGAATACAACACCAACGCGACGAACGAGTAGGGACCTTCGCCCGAACCAAGATACATCTTGACCTGTGGTCTAACCATTCAGGAGCTGGAAATTTCTTAGACTTATTAAATTTACTTGCTTGCCAAACGCCAAGGCTGGCGCTGTAGGGGCTTCTGCCTTCAGCAAAGATTCCGATTCCATTCGCCTCCTTGATGGCATTCTTTCCAACGACAGCATGACTGTTCGAGCGGTGATCCGCTGCTCCCCACACCTGAGGGAGAGCTCACGCCATCCTCACGCACGAGGGGTGCGCGGGAGCTCGACACCATCTCCCAGCCTGCCCCACTCCGGCTTGAGCGCCTGCGGCCCCAAAGCCGAACCCGAGGAGCGATACTCCTTTGGCGAAGCCTCCTGCCGCAGAGATCCCGCCACCTCCGCACCGCCACGACTTGTAGCTATGGTCGGCTACATGCCAACCTCCGCCCACGAAGTTGCTTGAAGACTTTCTAGCCACGGCCCAGCCCGACACGGAGTATCTCGCTCGAAGCAGTGACTTCTCGGAGTGCAACGCGGGCGGCACAATGATGGCCAGAGCCACCGCTGGGTTACGACGTCCCTCGCCCGGCCAGACCGGGCCAGAGGGGAATACCAAGCGAAGCGCCAATAACGCTGGCCAGTTCGCCACGCCGAGCCCAACGGCAACGCGAGCCAGGAGCGAAGGCCGAGCTCGACCGGCCCAGCCAACCTAGAGCAGACGAGCCCGAGCCCGCTGAGCCGGGCGACGCAGACGGGCGCGCGCCAAGAGCACCACAAGTTGGGGCCAATCCGCGCCCCGCTTTTCCCTCACGCAAGCTAAAACGTGGTCGCGGCCGCACGCCGCCCGAGGCCTTCCGGAGCCCGCAAACCCGGAGGCCGAGCTACCTACCGAATCTCGGGTTGGTGGAGCGCCGCACGCGGCAAAGAGAGCATGCAGCCTCCGGCCTACCACACCGGCGCTTCCGCCATCGGGCCCAGCATCATTGCAGGGAGCCACTGCCGCAAGACCCGACCACCATGAACCACCCCAGTCTCACACGACTCCGGCGCGCCACGGTGACGTTTACGACATCCGCGCCACCCTCGAGGCGCCAAGAAAGATGGCAGAGGACGCCACCACTCACGCGGTTAAGTACGCGAGCCACTATCATGAGCCCGAGCCCTCATGGTCCCGACCACGGGCTTTTTGCCAAGGATCCGCCAGCGGATTCTCGCCTGATCCGGCGCCTACCAACATTGCTGGCACCACGCACCAACCCAGTGTCCGGCTCAAGATTACGGGCCAAGCCGGGTCAGAGCGATGATGATCTCTTCATCATCCAAGACCTCCCATCTACTCGGGGACTCGGCCGAAGTCGCCGAGTACCGCCTCCAAAACTGCCAGAATGGCCGACTTGAAGAATTCTTTGAATTTGTGGCACTTAAGCGCCGGTAACTCCTGACGACTTTCGCGAACCTTGACGGTTTCGCATAAAGCTCAACCAGAGAAGTCGTCTTGGGGTCCCCGAGGAAAGCTCTTAGGCTTCATCGTCTCGGCGAGGCATCGAGGCCAATCGGAGAAGATCTCGTGATCGCAAGGATGGGCCGGTCGGCAACCTCAAAGGGGTCGAGAGGTGACCGGGTGCTGGCGGCTTTGAGCGTTCGTGTCTCGCCTCGGCGAACGCGAATGCTTAGCTCTGGTGCTCAAGAAATCCGACCGCTTGGTTGGACACACGAGGCTCGGGAGGCCCTCGCCGCGAAGGCCTTCTGTCTTCGCCTCGATCTGGTAGCCCCGGCACAGGTGAACCGCTGCTCCTCTACATGTGCCACTACCCAGTAAGTCGGTAGCGGCCCTCGTGGTGGAAGCGGCGGAAGAAGGCCGTGAGCTCAAGGTACAACGGCGGTCTACTTCATCGATGAGGTACTTTCCGAGTCAAGACTGGTACCCGCAGCGAGAAGTTACTCACGCGGTGCTCATAGCAAAGAGAAACTCGTTCACTACGCCCGATCAAGACGCCATCAACGTGGTGACCACGTCCCACTAGGCGAGATCATCCACAATCGCGATGCCTCGGGAAGGATAGCCAAATGGGCGCTCGAGCTTAGCGGCCATGGCATAATATCGTCCCTGACGGCGATCCGTCGCGAGCTCTGGCCGACCGTCGCAAGTGGGCCAAGCTGAGCACCACGGTGGTCGAAGACCCGTCTTGGACAATGTACTTGACGGGTCTTACACCAAGAATGGCGCGAGCGGGTCGTCATCATCTCCCGCTCGAGCGAGCGAGCTGTCGCCATTAGGTTGCTCTTGACGCGACCAACAACATTGCTGCGCACGAGGCTCGTCAACGGTCTCGGATCGTTGCCGACCTCGGTGCCCGCGGCTCGTCCACGGGGACTCCAAGCTTGTCGTCGACCAAGTCATGAAGGCTGCGGGCCAGAGGCGCGCTTGGCAGCGTCTTCGTCGAGAAATGCAGCGGCTCGAGGGCGGTTCAAGGGTTTCGAGCTTCACCATAGCTACGGCGCTACAATGGCGAGGCCGATCACTGGCCAATCTTGCCTCCAGAGAGCATCCCGCCGGATCTTCGTCTCGACCTCTGCATTGCTATGTCGGTGGACTCGGTGGCGGCCACCCGAAACCAATCCGGCACGGTCGCCCGGCCGACGCGCTCGAGGCGTGAGACTGGCGGATCTGCCCGCGTGTGCTAGCACTTGAGTCCGATGGAGGAGGCCCTACATCGACCGCTTGACGGACGGGTCACTTCCCCCGGCCGAGGCCGGCGCCTCGCCCGGCGGGCAAATCTCTTCGTCTGATCGGCCCGGACCTCTACAAGGAGTCCCTCGGGGTCCTCCAAAATGTATCTTGACCGACCAAGGAAAACAGGTGCCGGGCGACATACAGCGGAGTCTGCGGTCACCACGCAGCACCCGATCTCTTGTGGGAAAGGCCTTTCGACAAAGGTTTCTCACGCCAACCGCGTGTGGGACGCCGAGCATATCGTGCGCACTGCGAAGGATGCAGTTCTTTGCTCTCGTGACGCATTCGCCGGCCAAAGCTTTACTGACGATCCCCATCACGTGGCCTTTTGCGATCGGGGACTCGATTTGGTCGAGCCTTCGGGAAAGCGCCTGGGGCTTCACCCACCGCTCGTCGCGGTAGATAAGTTCACCAAGTGGATAGAGGCCAAGCCGTCGTGAGCGCCACGTCGGTAGCGGCCATCTTCTTCCGCGACATCGTTTTAGGTTTGAGTCCCAAACTCCATCATCACCGACAATGGAACACGATTCACGGGAAGGAATTTCGAGTTCGTGGCGACTTCAACATCCGTGTCGATTGAGCGTGAGCCCATCCGCGGACTAACGGCCGGTCGAGCGCACTAACGGCATGATCCTTCAAGGACTCAAGCGCGGATCTTCGATCGGCTCAAGCATTTCGCGGTGGTAGCCGAAGCAGCCCTCCGTCCTCCGGAGTCTCGCGGACCACGCCGACCGGCGGCCGGGTTCACACCCTTCTTTATGGTGTTCGGCACGAAGCCGTTTTGCCCATCGACACAGAATCGGCTCCCGAGATTGCAAGCCTTCGATGAGGCTCGAGGCTCGCCGCCAACAAGGCGCCATCGACCATTTCGGCGAGGCGCGCGGCGTGGCGAATCTGCGATCGGCCAGATATCAACAAGCCTGCGCCGCTACCACGACCGCCAAGTTCGAGGCGATCCTTGGTATGGCGACTTGGTTCTGCGTCAGGTCGCACAACCAAAGATAAGCACAAGGCGCCCCTGGAGGGTCCTTTCACCGTCGTGGAAGTTCTCCGGACCGCACCTTCGACTCAAGGGCGCCCGATGGTCGCATCCTCCTAATGCACGGAACATTGAAAAGTTAAGGCGATTCTATCCTAAGCTCTTTTCTTTTTCCCGGTATAAGTCTTTGCCTTTCTCCCAACCGCACACATTGTCGCCCGCGTGACGACTCGGGGCTGCCTGTGGCGCCCGTTCAAAGCCGCTTTCCGGATGGTGGTGTGCGGTCGGTGACCCGGCCGACCACGAGTCTATCGGCGGTAACCCCTCGACCGAGTGCTACGGCCCTCGCCACGGTAGGCTATGGTTGCCCAAGAGCACTCCGCGGAAGAAGAAGCACTGAGTGGGATGACCTTACGGTCGATTGGGAACAATCTTCCCCACACGAACTACGGCTAACTCACGTACTCATGTGGGTCGGTGACCCGACTAGTCACAGAGTCTATCCCGAGCGGTAACCTTCGACTCGAAGGCGCTCTGACCTCGCCCAAATGGCTATGGTTGCTAAGTAGCACTTTGCGGAAGAAGGAAGTGCCCGAGTGGAAAAACCCTTGGCCGTCGGGAACACTCCGAACCCCATGAGTGCGCGTAACATCGCATAAACAAGACTCCTATCCTCTTCGCCTCTCAAATTGACCCGACCTACGCATAAGCGACCCGTGGTCCTTGAGGCTATGGTGGTCAAACCCAAACGCAAAGGAGAGCAAAGAGGCAAACCGAGCTTACAATTACTACGATCGTTTACACAATAGATCTTTGCAAAAAAAAAAAAAAGGGCTAACTTCTTTCTTCCTCTTCTTCACGGTGGTACGGCCGGCAAGCGAGGAGGAGGACACGGCATCTTGAAGGCGACCTCGGGCGGGACGTGGTGGCGATCTCCGAGCATGCGGCTCGACACGAGCTCGAACTCAGCCGACCTCGTCGTCGGTCGGTTCCGCGATGCCGCTTACTCACCATCGCTGAGGTCGACACTCGTCATAGTGCGAGGCGGTGTTGACGGTCATGACGACAGCTCCAGCTAGCATACCTGCAATCACGGCCGCGCCTCCACAAGCCCGCTTTCGGGCGGTAGCGAGGGCAAGTGCGCTTGGCTGCCTCATGCCCAAGACAGGCGCGGACCTCTGGCGGCCCCTCGAAGGGCTTCGATTCGGCGCCCATCTCGGCCCTACCATCCTCGGAGACCCTCGAGCGCCAGAGCCTTGTCCACGGTCGCGATCGCCCACGTCATGGTCTCGCCACGCGATTCCGAGCCTCCATGGCGACGCTCAGTTTTTCTCGCACCTCTGCGAGTTTCGGGCGTCTCGGGATGAGTCTCCTCTCACGTTACCCCAACCAAAGAAATCAATGGAGGAGTTGAGATACTTACGATCGCAGAGTCGATCAGTGCCGACTTCCTCCGAGACTCTCGTAGGGACGTCCTCAAGGAAGCCAGCTCCCGAGCGATCTCTGCTCGGACCGAGCTTGTTCGGCGTCCTCGGGCTGATCCCGCTCGACCGCCAGATGGGTCGCATGCTTATGCCACCTCTCGGGAGTAGCGGCGGCGTCCTTGGCCTCGGTGACCTCCGCCAAGGAGGATTCAAGCTCCACCACCTTGCCCTCAAGGCCTCGGCCCCAAGGCGCTCGTCGAAGGGCCTTTGAGGCCTCCTCGACCACTATCTACGGAGTTTTTAGCCTCGTCGCCCAATGTTCAAAGCCTCTTGGGCAAGAGCGAAACTCAAGCCGCAGACCGACCACTTTCTTCCATCGCGGCCGCGCACGAGCATCCGAGCGACGAAGGAGCCCGGCACTGGCGCTTCGAGGCAGGCCCGCAAATGCCGCACAACCACAGACATCTCACAACTGGCGTACATATCGAGAGTTACAAAGTACGACTCCTTCGGCCAGCTTACCAAACTTACGGGTTGAATCCCCGACCATCACCTCGGCGCCTGTTTGAAGACTCTAAGGCTAAGTCGACCCTTATGGATCGACCCTATCTCCTCCTCCAGCGCCGTGGCGCCTGCCGGGGCGCGCCCACTCGCTCGGCCGGGTCCATGGATCCCGGCCTGGGCCACATCCGGCAATGAGACCTTCGCCTCGCTCGGGCTCGGAGGAGGCGGCGCTGACCAGAGCGCCATGGCTGTGGGTGATGAAGTCGGCCCCTGGAGCCTTAGGCGGGGGTCGACGCCGCTCGGCATCAGCGCAAGACCGCCGGCGAGTTTAGCGTCTTCCACGCTTGGCCGCCCGCCGGCGCAATGGCGGCTGGCGTCGCCGTCCCCTCCTCTCGAAGACCCTCGCGTCGGCGGCGTCAGGCGAAGCGGCGGGAGGAGCTTTTCGCCGGCCTCGATCTCTCCCTCCTCAAAGGAGGCGCGTCCGCAGTCGCGTGCTCCATAAGCGCCGACTGATCGGTACCACCGAGCCGCCGTGACCGCCACTTGAGAAGTGGCTGCGACGCCCCAATCACGCCCGTAGGCGCCGTGACGCCACGATATTTAAAAAGTCGCCCGAGCGGCTTTGCTACAAAAATGTTCCAGCGAAGGAAGAAATACTTACCGAAGCGGAGCGGTGCGCGCACGCGCGCTCTCTTCGTCGGCCCCCACCAAGGGGCGGTCGGTGGCGCTTCCCGAAGCTACCACCGGCCGGGCGTTGTCGACAATCTGCGCCGCAGCGACGCCTTCGCCGAGGGATCGCGGCGCGGGCTGGCTGTCGGGCCAACTCTCGAGCCACCACTCAGGAGGGTCGGGAAGGAATGCGCGCAGTAGTCGGGAAGCTCTCCCACTATCGCAGAGAAGTCGTCCCACCGCGGTGGACTCCGTCGTCCTCGCCAGGCTGCCTTGCCGCGCGCTCCTTCCTTCTTCTTCCTCTCTCCTCCTTCCGCTTTTTGGGAATCGGCCTCATGTCTTCGCCGAGAGGCCGCCTCGCTTCTTTCTCCCGGAGCGTGCCCGGGAGGACATGCCTGCGAGCCCCTAGAGGATACAAAAGCACCGATCAGGTCGGACACTAAGAGCGAAGAAGAAAGAAGCGTAAAGAAAAATCCCACAAACTCACCAGTTGGGAATGCAAGCGAAAGGCCGGGTGGCGCCCGCGCCACCGTGGCGCTTCCTCCGATAATCGCCGCCACCGGGCCTCCACCTCGGGCCAGCGGCCAACTCGGCCACCTCCATCCTTGCCCGGTCGGATGGCCTCATATCGAACATGGGGTGCGGCTCGAGCGCGGGGTGCAGCGCATCCTCATGAAGGCGTGCACGACAACATCCCCGTCGACCCCGTTTCCTCGTGAGCCCCGATCTCCTCCACGATCGGGGCCACCTTGTTCTTTTCCTCTTCTCGGCGCCCTGTGTCCATTGCTCCATCTGCGACGTGAGCTCGCTGTAAAAGCTCGGGCTTTGTTTTCAACGTTAGGACATAGATCCATTCGAGCGCCATCCCTTGTTAGAGGACGGCAGCTTGATGTCCAGTACTTTCGAGCTCCGGCTGTTCGAGAAGCCGGAGGGCCAGGCCGCCCATAGGCGCCGGCGTCGACGACTGTCTTTCCAAAGCCTGCTGGAAGAAGTGCGCCACAATACCAATGCGGCTCAATCCCTAAGAAGGCCTCGCATGTGGTAATGAAAATGGCGATGTGAAGGACCCGTTAGGGCTGAGGTGGTGCACCTCCACCTTGTAATGAAAAAGAAGCCCTCGGGCGAAAGGGTGGAGCGCAGCCGGGCGCACCAAAAAACGAGCGGGGACCACAACCTCGTCGCTCATGCGGCGGGATAACGGCCCGCCGGCACCTCCACCCAGAGGTGCCTCAAGGGAGGAAGCCTTCTTCACTAGGCCGGCGCTGACTCTCTGTCGCGGAGCACTCCGTCCACGACATCTTCAAGGGAAGCGACGGAAAGGTGAGAAGAAGAGGGCCGAGGTTTCCTTCTACGGCTCTCTGGCGTTTTCTTGCTTTAGGACGGGAGACGAAGAAGGCGAGAAAGCGTGGCTACCCGAGGCACCCCAACAACGTACTTATAGGAGGCGAAGGGACCACCGAGGCGGACGCCTCGAACGATCGTCGCGTCCCGCCTCGTCTCATCACGCCGGCTGGTAACTCCGATTTCCAATTCCACTCGCATTTAATCCGTCGCGTCAAAGTTGCAGAGTCATAAAGACGCCGCCTCGAGCCGCGGTCCGTTACCTCTTGGTCTCCGCCTTTTGGTCGGGCGGTTGTTCGGCGCGCACAGAGGCCCATTGGGCGGCATGTCCCAAGATGGCAAAAAGCTTTGTGGCTTGCGCCAGGCCCAAACCAAAGTCGTGAGTTCAAAAGGCCTAACCCACCGGATGGGCGTAGGGCCGCCCCAAATGAAACTTGAGCGAGGGCAAGTACGAAGTGAGCCCCGGTGGGTCCCCGGTTGGGTCGGTGACGACCTACCACCTCTACTCGCGTCCGAGACCATACTTCACACTCTCCCGAGCTCATCGATGGCGACACCAGGTGTGTTCGGGTCGGCCGACGACCTGTGGTCCATACGGATTGAGTAAAGAAAGGTTTCTTATGGGTCGCCCACGCCAGGCTGAGGACACCCTACTGCGGGACCGTCCGCTCGGAAGGTCCCCTTGCGGGACCTCTCAGACCCACTCGGACTACCGTTACTAGCTCCAAGAGCACGGCGCTCAAACCAACGCAGTAAACGCCGCTCACTCCCTCCAGTCCCACACCGCGGATGGGGTAAACTTGTGGGATAGACGGCTAGCTACCTCTCGCAGCTTCCCTCGCGGACGGGGACTCGGGATGGATACCCGCGTCCGGCCACGACGTTAAACGAGCACTCGGACATCGGAACCTCGCGGAGGCATCGGGCCGTCCTTGTCGAACCAAGGCACTTTCGGACACCGGAACCTCGCGAGGCATCCGTGCGTCCTTGCCGACTAAGGCGGCGTCCGGCTACGACGTTAACGAGCACTCGGACACCGGAACCTCGCGGAGGCATCCGGTCGCCCTGCCGACTAAGGCGGGCCCAGCTACGACGTTAAGCGAGCACTCGAACACCGGAACCTCGCGGAGGCATCCGGGCCGCCCTGCCGACGTTAAGGCACTCGGACATCGAACCTCGCGGAGAGCATCCGGCCGTCCTTGCCGACTAAGGCGCGTCCGGCTATGACGTTAAGCGAGCACTCGGACACGGAACCTCGCGGAGGCATCCGCCGACCTTGCCGACCAAGGCGGCGTCCACTACGACGTTAAGCGAGCACTCGGACACCGAACCTCGCGAGGCATCCGGCCGTCCTTACCCGACCAAGGCACTCGGACACGGAACCTCGCGGAGGCATCCGGGCGACCTTGCCGACCAAGGCGGCGTCCACCACGACGTTAAATGAGCACTCGACACCGGAACCTCGCGAGGCATCCGGCGTCGTCGGACCGACAAGGCACTCGGACACCGGAACCTCGCGGAGGCATCCGGCGTCCTTGCCGACCAAGGCACTCGGACACCGGAACCTCGCGGAGGCATCCGGTCGCCCTGCCGACTAAGGCGGCGTCAGGCTACGACGTTAACGAGCACTTTGGACACCGGAACCTCGCGGAGGCATCCGTCGCCCTGCGAAACAAGGCACTCGGACACCGAACCTCGCGGAGGCATCCGGTCGTCCCTGCCGACTAAGGCAGCGTCCGGCTACGACGTTAACGAGCACTGACACCGGAACCTCGCGGAGGCATCCGGTCGTCCTTGCCGAAACTAAGGCGTCCGGCCCAAATCACGACAAGAACGAGCACTCGGACACCGGAACCTCGCGGAGGCATCCGGTCGTCTGCTGCCCAAGGCACTTTCGGACATCGGAACCTCGCGGAGGCATCCGGTCGTCCTTGCCGACTAAGGCAGCGTCCCACTATGGCGTTAACGAGCACTCGGACACCGGAACCTCGGAGGCATCCGGTCGTCCTTGCCGACCAAGGCACTGGACACCGGAACCTCGCGGAGGCATCCGTGCGTCCTGCCGACCAAGGCACTCGGGCACTAAAACTTCCGAAGGCACCGCTCATCCTTGCCGACCAAGGCACCGATTAGCTACTGCACTAAACGAGCGCAAAGGAAGATTTCTTGAGGAACAAACCATGAAGTTCGCACGTCCGACCACTCGAAACCGATCGCCGAACTTTCTAGCGCCGAAATGATCAAAGCGTAACAAGCGAAGCTAACTCCTTCACGAAGTCATTCATAGAGAGAAAAAAGGATTTCATTAAAAGCCGCAGAGGCTCAAAACTTTACACCACTTTACATGAGGCACACGCAAGACTCTCTATCTACACCTGTGACTCCTAAAACTCCCTACGATTAACGCCGAGCGGTAGGCCCTTGCCGCCGACGGATGACTTTTGGGGTCGGTGGACTGAGGTCATTGGAGATGACTCTTTGGTAGGCCCTTGCCGGTCGTCAAAGTGAAACCATACCGCGGAATGGCATGTCATTGCCGCTTGGCCGACATCGACGCTGCCGTGTTTATCGCAATCGGCGCCCGCGCCATTGCTCTAGGAGGGCCCCTTGCCACTCCAAGCCTCGGATGCTGAAGTGAAGCGCGTAACGGCAAAGAACGTCGCGAGCTACTTCTTCTCTCTTTGGAGTTCGGCTATCGCTGATCATATTCAACCCAAAGCTCGCTCAAAGGGTCTTCCTCTTCCACCACGATGTCATCACCAAATCAAGACTAAAGGGTGTCTTGAACACATTTCAAGAAGGAAAGGAGTCTCGTCTAAGAGTCCGCCGCCGAGCAACCGCTGGCGCCTTATATACCCATTCGAAGGAAGATCAAACGACTCGGGAATAAATGCCAAGCAGGAAAACGGCGCCACCACCGAACCCAAGCGGTCAAGAAGACGAACGAGCAAAACACACCTGGCGTGCGCGTTGCGCGCATAACAAAGCAATTAAGAGGCTCGGCGGTTCGCATACCTCAGAACGTAATCCCGGCGAGACGCCGGATGCGTTGGGGCACGCCCGGCAGAAATCGGTAGGCCCCGTTGGCCCACCTAGTTGAACGGATCCATCAAGCTCAACCCCAATCGAGTCTCGCCAACTCGATTGGAGGTTCGGGGCTCTTGGCGAATACTCATAAAACAGGTGCACCAACGGCCCAATTGCAACAAGCAAAGCCCAGAGCGCAGCAGCGGCCTCGAACACGGCCTCGGCCTAAACAGCCGCCCCCTACTGCTACCCAAATGCCTACGAGACCATTCAGGAGACCATTCCCGACCGGTCCCGACTCGACCAAATAGGTTCCCGACTTCGCCGCTGATTCGGATCCCCGACCGACTTCAGGGCGCGTGCGCGCGATCGGAGTCCCGTGTCAACCTAAGGCCACGTGCCCCACGAACGGTCATTCAAGGATCGAGCGAGGGCGGTGGTCCTTCCCAAGACGCTTTGATAGCCGCCAAGCCACGCCCCTGTCCCCATCACCGACCACCCACAGTGCAAGGACACGCTCTCTCCCGAGGCAACTCCAACGTCACACGCGACTACGTCAGCACCCACATGGATCACAGAGAGCAGCTACGCCACTTCCCGGAGGATTACCTAACCACTCTGACCAGCTAGACCACCGACCCAGCATAGGCTCAGCAGGCGGCGACCAGTCGGCGGAGCAAGCGACCAGTCGGCGGAACGATTGGCCAGACGGCGGGGCAAGACTGAAGCCCCTAGAAGTAGCTCGCCTGCACTCGCCAATTCTCGATGTAACGCGCCTTCAGATCAATAAAAGGAGGGGAACCTCCTAACAGAAAGGGAGTAAGAGCTACGGAGAGAGCTTTTTTCCTCTTCTTCCTCTTCTTCTTTTCTTCTCCTTCTGAGAGCTAAGTTTAGATCATTCTAGTGTTGAGGCTCCACCTCTCGCTTAAAAAAACTCCCGCGGTGCAGTCATCCGCACCCCAGTGAATACAATACCAACGCACGAACTGGAGTAGGGACCTTCGGCCCGAACCAGTATACATCTTGGACTCCAGGGTCTAACCATTCAGGGAGCGGGAACGCGCAGCCCCTTAGACTTACAAATTTACTTGCCGGCGCTCGAAACGCCGACAAAATAGCATAAAAATGACGTACAATAAATTGAGACAAAAAAAATGTAGAACATGTAACAAAGAGCTTTATTAATGTTTGGATGGTTGCCTCGTTAAAAACTTTGTCAAGTAAAAACTCATCTAGAGAAAACCTTGACAAAGAAAAGAGTACAACTAAAGCTCTAAGCCTCTAATACATACTAAGAGGTAGATGGAGGGTCTTCGTCATTGTCGAGGTAGAGATTTTCGAAGGCTTCCTCTAGTTCTTGGTTTTCAGCGGAATGTTGAGTTCTTGAATCAGCGTGTTCCCAGTCTTTGATAGTCATGAGCATCTCCACCATATCACTCGATAGGCTTGTTCTTCTCTCCTCCAATATTTCACGGAGAGATCAAGGCGCACTTCGGAGGAAACCGTCGAGACTGGAACAGTTAACACATCTCGAGCTAATATGGATAGCACGGGATATGTTAGCTTGTGCTCATGCCACCATTGAACAATATTGAAGACATCGTCTCCTTCTTGTTGGTAATCCAACGCGTCGTCATCCATATAGGCGATAGTTCCCGGAGGAGACTTGTTGGTGCGGCTTGTATCACCACCGTCGTAGAACCCGCACTCAAGAAGAAGAAGAACCCTAGATTTTGCCCCACGCGGTCTTTTTCTTACCACGATAGGTGCAGGAGGTCGTTGCAAACGAACTCCTTGATGCTTTTGTTCGTACTTATTGTAAACTCTTGTTAGTTTAGTACGAACAGAGTAAAATAAATTGAATAATCTTCCCTAGAACATCACCTAAAAGGGAGAGGACGTTACCAAATCCTCTAAGTTTTGCTCTAGGATCTAAAATAAAGGCGAAGGCATATAGAAGTGGAATTTCTTTCCAATATTTCAAATATTTGGATTTCATTGCGATGATGAATCTCTTAAAATCATGTCATTTTCGTTGTTCTTAAAATGGGTAGCCATATCTAAGATATGATGCACAATTAGAGAAGATGTGGGTTCATAAATCTGCGGATAAAGCAAGCGTGGAGTCATAAAAACTTCAAGAAACCAAGTAACTTTGATGCAACATACCAATGTTCTTCAGATAATAAATCACGTTGAGGGTGATGTGTTTGAATGAAAACCTCAAATGTGCTCTTATATGGCAGAAGGTTCTTAAGCATTAAGTAAGTAGAATTCCATCTTATTGGTATATCTAAACCAAATATTCTTGGACGTACGCCCATTGCAATGCAAAAATTCTTATAAGATGCTATTCTAGCATTAGAATGATTCATAAAAGAAATTGCCAAACGGAAAGGTGCAATGTAACGTTCTAACGGGGCAAGTCCACTTTTAACTATAAGGTTAATAATATGACAGCACAACGTTGATGAAGCAAAAATGATTCAAAGATAAGTACCAAATATTGGAGTGAGAATATTCATTGCGGAGGTATTTATGAGGCATTATCTAAAGTTATAGCAAAAATCTTATCACTGAGACCAAAGTCCTCCACCACCCTAATAATACTCTCAGGAATATTCTCTCCAGTATGTGCGACATCAATTAGTTTGAAACCTATAATTCTTTTTTCTAGTTGCCAGTTTTGGTTGACATAATGAGCAACTACGCTAATATAATCTTGCTTAGCCCTACCACTCCATATGTCTCAAGTCAAAGATACGGAAAATGTGCAAGCATCGAACATGGTTTTAAATTTTCACGACAACTATTGTAATACTTAACTACATCTCCACTAGTTGTGCATCTAGATACTTTACTAAATTTTGGATTATGTGCACGCTTAATGTAATTTTCAAAATCAAGACTCGCCAAAGTTTAAAGGTAAATCCTGTGATGCAATTAAGCGTATAAGAGATTGCCTAGCTACATCGCCACTATATTCCCGAGCACTGGACCGAACCGTCCGGTTGTATATTAGTTGTGTCTGCCTCATAGTCGCTCCTATTTTCGCATTGCAACTTTCAATATGCCTATGCAAGTGCCCGCACCCTCAGAGATTTTGCAGATAAAACATGATGACATTGTTTACAAACAAAGAACTCTTACCTCTTTTCCTTTCGCATCTGCCCTCGCTGCTTGTCGAAAAAATCCCAAACTCTCGATGTCCGCCTCGCTCTTCTTCGCTCCGGTGGATGTCGAGCGAAGCACTCATGGTCATGGAGCTTGATGGTTCTTCTTGTCCATGATGTTCTTCATGTGCTTCGCTTTTGCATCGGCCGACAAATCTTGAAGGATTCAAGGTCCTCCGAGCGATCCCGAAATCGGAGACGGGAAATGATCCATGCAAAAATCAAATGAATATTTGAATATTAGTAAAAATAATAAAAACAATACAATTAGCAAAATTCAGATGACAAACCTCTTGTGTTACCAAAGCTCGAGTTTGAATTTCTCGAAATTTTAGCAAAATTCTCTCGAATTTTGCTAAATAACTACAAACAGATCACAATTTTCACAAGATGATCAATAGAGAAGATGATGAGTGAATGGGTGTGTATGAGGAGAGGGTCCTCCTATTTATAGGAAAAATTCGGGATTTTTGCCCGCTTTTTCAATTTTTAACCCCTAACGGCTATAAAACGGTCAAAAATCGGAAAACCGGGCGCCAAGACGCTCCACGCAACGGTCGGCGCGCCGCTGCCGCCCACTGCGCCTGCCGCCTCCCCTCGCCCACCGTGCCCGGACGCCTCTCCTCGTGTCGTGTTCGTGCCGGGCCGCCGTTTGCCCATCGGTTCGGGCTTACCGGCCTCACTGCGTCGCGCGTCGTCGGCCACGGGCGCGCCCGGCCAAGCACGTCCCACGGCCTGCGCCGCGCGCCCGCCCGCCCGCGCCGTCGCGCCGTGCGCGTGCCGTGGGCCGTGCCACATAACGGCCGTGGCGGCCGGCGGGCCGGCCCGGCCCGGCCCATATGGACAGCTCTAAGTGAAGCGGTTGATGCAGTGCAGATGCGCTTCCAGGAACACTTTTCGAGAAGTCGCGTGGTCGCTCCCCAAAAACCTTATCGGCCTTCTATCTCGAGCAAGATCTCAAGAAGGACGAGGTTTCGGAGGCCTGCTCCCTCCGCTACTTGTGCGCGCAAGAAAACGGAGTCGGGAATGCAAAAGACAGCAGCAACTACTATGGATGGATGGAGTATTGTTCATCACGTCCGGATGGCTCGCGATGCGACGCGCATCGCCACGTCACGCCACGTCACGCCACGCCACGCTCGACTCGACTTCGACTCGACTCGACTCGCCACGGCTCGGCTCGGCTCGGCTCGGCTCTAAGACGCGCTGTGGCATGCCTTTACCTTTTTCCACCTTGCTAATTGAGAGACACACAACTCAACTATTTAAGTTGGTCAAACCTACTCTCAATTACCCATATGGTACTAAACCAATTTCATGATTCCTAGTATTCTAACGGGCCTTTTGGAATTTTTATTAAATTAATTATGGGCCAACCCCATAATAATCTAACAGTTTAGCACCCCTAAATTTATGTCCTGAGTTCGCCACCGGTGAGTACGGCACGTCACTCATGCACACGGATCAGGCTCAAATGGCACGATTGTTTAGGACCGTATTGGGTTTGATGATCGAGCACGAAGAGCGGCACTGCACAACACATCTCAAGTGTTGTGTTTGGACACATCACGCACGCTATAGGGTCGATGGACACGATGACGACTTTAGCAAGAGGATTTTTACAATATTCGATAATATTATAAAAAGTTTGACAATGTATGAAATAAGAAGAACCGCTTCAACAATAGAACATGAATAAGGCGATTCAAATGCTTTAAGCGTGTGGAAGAAGCTAAAAGGCAAGACATCTAGTTCGTCTTCCAAAACGTTGAGTAAGTCACAAATGGAATCCACGAGTCTAGATCAACCACCATTTCGACACATCTTTCACGAAGAATGAATAAAATTTATTTCTTGTTGCCCAATATTTGTGTCAACTTCCTTGCCCGCGCCTTTAACTCCTTTCCTCTCCTCGCACTAGTGCAAATAGATCAAACTAGACCGACACGAAAGTCACACGATGTGCCAATAGACTATGCCTAAGCTCACCGTAAACTAGTCAAGCCAACATATCACAACACAGTGCACTAGTTAGACCGTGGTAGTATAGCATGATCTAGATCCATAGCCCATCATGGCAGGCACGATGTCCAGTTCTGGTTGGAGCTTAACACGTTCTATCCTAGTCGAAAGGGAACCAGAATGAAGGCATGATCCCACCGGCGCTTTAAGATTTACATGAAACCTGAGGTATACGAGTAAGAAAGAGAGTGCATGACCAAACTCCTATTTTTTTTTTTCAGGTATCTGCACAGTAATCACACGCAACCGTTGCCACAAGTCCATAACCACACCTCATATACATGCTCACGTACAAATTTGAAAAGCACCACAGCAAATATCAAGGCATCAAGTATCCAGTATCCACCGTCCACCAACTCTACTAGTATAGTGCCTGTGATAACGCAACGACGGCAGTACAACAGCTTATCAATTAAATGAGAAGATAAGTATGAATACAACACTTGATAATAAAAGAAAATTTAGAATTTTAAATGAATTTAGAAAGAAAACGGAACTAAATAGAGGTCGAATAGGTAAAACGGCTCCCAAAAGATTTTAAATCAAGAAAGAGAAAGGAAAAGAATTTTCGATCTTAGATTATTTTTTTGCAGCTTCCACATAGAGCACAACGTGCTCTCTGGCTTGGCCAGGCAAGGGGAGGAAGGCAGGGGGTGGTCACGGCCGCAGTGGGTCGGCAGACTGTGCGGCGCTCATGGGAGGAGTCACTGGCTATGTGAATTTCACGGAAAGATGACGGTGATGGCTTGGGTTACATTCAAAATCCTGCGATCTTTACAAGAGGGAGCACTTGGGAATTTACGCAATGCGATGGGGGTGGAGGAGAGCTCGTCGGCTTTTATAGCACCGAAACAAGCATATTTATGGAAACCATAATTTGGGATCAAATTAGATTGGAAGGAAATTTTGGCAATAGAGCACAAAATTTGAGGAATTAACACCATAGATGGAAAGAGAAGATTTGGTGCGGGATTGATGGAGCTTTGGAGCTTCTTTCTTGCTTTAATGGAGGAGGAAGGTAAGAAGCTTCTTTGTCCTGAATTGCAACTAGAAAAAGCTACGTGAGTTGCCTTCATTTTTTAAATATAGAAGGATTTTTGAAAAGATAGCACATTAGGTTAAAAATTCTAGAAAATTCTAAAAAAACTTTCGATTATTTTGTACTTAATAAAATTATTTTTAAAAAAATAAATTATAAATTTGTCGAGCACGGCGGTCATGAGGTCGCCGACAAAGAACCTCGCCACGCGGCAAAACCACCGATGGCGACAGTGGAGCCATTGCGACTGCTTTCTCCGCCGCTGCCGCCCCATCTCCCGGTTTCCTTTTCCCAAAGACGTAATGTATGGTCCTTTCCTTTTTCGAGACGTTTGTTTCTTTTCCTTGATTCCGTGACGTTTGTTTCCTTTTCCTTGTTGATGCCGGAGGTGAGGAAGGTCTCATTTGCGGGCCACGAGGATGATTTCGAAAAATATGGAAAATAAATCTGCGCGCCATCGCCGATCCGCAAGAAAAAAGATAAAATTAAAATGGTTTCACGGGCACCGGTTCTCTGAAAAAAATTGAAAAAATTAAGCAAAGACTCACGCACGCTTGGTTCCTTAGATAAAAATGAAAACAAAAATTCAGCGCTCCGTATACCAAATTAGGCTATATGGGGCTAGATCCGTAAAAAGTCTCGAGAAGGGTCATATTCGGAAAAAATACGATCACAATGCCGTGGTAATAAAAAATTCAAGTCTTGTTTCCTTGCATGCGATCCTCCCTGCTTATTTCCTTGTTTGATTCACCTCCTTCCAAATATGTAGTACGTACAATTTTGGCCAAGAAAAATTCAAATCTGATTTCCTTGCATGCGGATCCTCCTTATTTATTTTCTAGTTTGATTCGCTCTTCTTCCAAATATGTAGGTGGGGAAGGTCTGCTGTGGGCCATGTGGATGATTAGACACACTAAATAATGACCATCGGATGTGGGTGAGTAAACCGAGGAAAGATCTCGAGACATTCATTTTGATGAATGCAAGTTTCTGGGGACGTTTTGCTGGGTGCACAAACATTGGACCATCTCTAATGAGGTGCATTATTTAGGGTGGACGTAAAAAAAATTGCTTAGGTGCATTATAAAGGGGTATATCTTATTCATGTACAAAGCGAGCCATGACAACCCCCAGGCCCCAGATTGTCGAGGAGGCAGGTCGCTGAACTGAGAGGATGAGGATGAGAGAGAGCTACATACGAGCTATTTCTGCGGTTGCGCCTTGGTAGGGGAAGCTGCCATGCCCCGTAGCCTTTTGACGGTCTCCGTGAAGCTTGGCCTTTCTGAGGGTTCAGACGACCAGCACTGCTCCATCAATGACCTCCATTGAGGATCGCACGCCTCAGGTACTAGGGGTCGCAGAGTGTTGTTCACGATCCCGCCTGATTGTAGTTGGCAAAAGTTGTTCAGGAACAAGAATGGCATTGAATTCAACCAGGAGGTCAGTGCACTGTGAATTACAGTAGAAGTTGCAAGCATACCTATAATGGCACCATAATGCAAGTCAACATAAGGCTCTTCACCAGTAAGCAGCTCCCACATCACAATTCCAAATGAGAAGACATCGACCTACAGGCAAAGCATATGAAGGTGACTCTGGAAATGTCGGGCGTGCGTGTGTCCAGACGCGGATCAGGGAAAGGGGCTGTGCACATTGGGATGAAGGATGGAACAGAGCAAACCTTTTCAGAAACAAGGCTACTGCTGCCATTTAACAGCTCAGGAGCCATCCAAGGAAGTGTTCCTCGCACTCCACCAGAGATTAGTGTTTGGCATTTAACCTTTGATAAGCCCAAATCACCGACCTACAAAAGTAAGGCAGTTATTACAAAATCAAAGGTCACCATGTCTGCAGTCTGCATACAAAGCAGGTGCTAAATCAGAGATGCTCAATGTTTTGTTCTGCTACTGTAAATGTGTAACCAACAGTCCTTATTTCTCTAAAGAATTAAATACTTGGTATGGCACTTCAAGATATCTTTGATATGGACCTTCGAGTACAACTATTTTTCTGACACAGGTTGGACTAATAAATCAGTTGGACATCCAAATCACCCAAGGATTCTCGGCCTTGGCAAAACATTGTTGCTCGAAAACACAACCACATGCTTTTCTGTTGAGGAGGGCAAACCCTGGACCATTTATTGAAAAACATATCATTGTTTTTTCTACAGAAGTAAAGCCTATGTATGTATGGGTGGCAGTGTGGCACTTCTTTAATTCACTGCTTAGCTACTTACTGCCTTGATGACAAAAAAGAAATCCGTATGCGCTTTAGCAAATTATCACAAAGGTATCATAACCATACTATATATACCAGCGAAACTTCCATTGAGGAACATCCCAATACATAAAGCTGAACTTTCACTTTTCAAGGCTGTCTATGTATACAGTACAAACATTATGGCTGTGTGACACCAGAGTCACTTACATAAGACAGTTATAAGGATTGTCTGATTTAATTTTCCGCATTTGCAAAATATGCCGAAACGGGGGGTACAAAGACACTCACCTTGCATATAGGGCGCTGAGGATCTCTTAGGTTGACGAGCAGATTATCACTCTTCAAGTCAAAGTGTACAATATTCTTCCCATGCAAATATTCCATACCGAATGCAACATCCATTGCAATTAGTAGACGCCTACGTCGATCAAATATCCTGCTGACAGAAGAAACTGGCATTAACAGTGTCACTATATGAAAAGCATCATGTTTTTGCAGTGAACATATAATATACCTCTCGTGTCTTTGCAATGCTTGTCGAAGTGAACCATTAGCCATGTACTCAGTTACCGTTGCAACAGATCCATCTGGTCCATCCAGAACAACACCATAAAAGCTACAACATTTGATGGTGCAGGGATGCAAGCTTGCAAGCTTCATTCCAGAAATCAGTTCTCTACAGACAAAAGAAAAGTTAGGAGACGATGAATTGAAGGTAAAATGAAAAAAAAGGTAGTAAGTTAAATGTAGACCATGCGCTGCTCCTCAGATGCCTTCCCAGCAAAGCATCGATCGCTGATCCTCTTTATAGCAACATCAGAACCTCTCCATTTTCCATGGTAAACAGTACCGAAGGTTCCAGAGCCCAGTTCACGCAATTCTTCAAGATCACTGTTCTTTATTACCTGGAATTAACAAGGGGGGAATAAGGATGATGTATTTGAAACTGCAAATGGAAAGTGTACATGAAAATCAACCTGAAGGTTATCAATGTCATCTAAAACTTGAACTCCTTGGCTTGTTTTGTCTAACTGATTGTTTGGCACATCCTGAACCCAAAAAATTATAAAAATTACAACCGTCAAAGCACAGAGAGTAATATCAGGGAAGAAAGAAACGCTGCCCACCTCAGTTTTTGGATCAACTACAGCCCCATTTGAATTTATGTGATCCCCAGAGAATACAGGTGGTTTTTCAGAAAAAGGTGACTGAAGAACAGATGCTGCCACACCTTCAGCAACAGCTTGTAATTGTCGTTTAATACTTTCTTCTCCAAATCCTTTCAGAATACGGGAAAAAAAGGACAGAGCACTAATAGTTAGTCCATTTTGGTTCTGAAATGATCTAACAATCCATCTACTACTATAGACTAGTTATATACGATGAGAGAGAGTATACCAACCTTTGCTGATTTGAGCAGATTCTGGGTAGATATCCTTAAAACTACGGTCTTGAATGCGTGAAAGATTGCCTTCTTCTAAGAGTGTGGCAGCATTTGAACTGTTGATGTCTAGAACATGGCTCTCCACGTATGGATCCCCAGAAACAACAGGTTCCTTAGCCAACTTGTTCGGCCTTGGGGCACTAAAGAAGCATTTCCTGCTTTCCAAGGATCCTGGTTTGAGAAAAGAGACTCTGTGTAAGCTGGTTCCCATGTGGCTTCCACACAATCAATACCAGCAGTAGCCTGCAATGAAATTTGACTAGTGACATTAGGGGGAGCAGAAACAAAGTGATTCAGCATTTCCCCAGGATGTAGTGGAGGCCCAGCAGGAACCGGAACACCAGAGTAGGCAGGTCTCACAAGAAACCTTTCATTGGAAATAGGTTGTTCGATGGGTACACCACGGTTGTTCGAGACAGGCATATTGAGTAACATATTTGGCTGCTGGCTTCTGTCGGGATGAACATTCTGCAAGCCAACATCAAAAGAGGAAGGTGGTTGTTCAGTATGTCTCACAAGATTGTCCTCTGGGATCAAAGCAGGAGAAGAAAAGGCATTTGTAGTGCCCATGTGATACCCTCCAGCTTGAAATTTGTAGATGGAACAGCTATCTATATTCACAGGTGGCTTCTCAATTTTCCCATCACCAATAGCACCATAAGGAATAGCCGACTTTCCTTGCGCACTAGATTCTGGAGGGGCAATAGGACCTAAATGAACTCCTTGCATCCGGGCATCGATAGCTCTGACATAATCATGAGGAAGATCATGGGCATATTCTCTAAGCGGTTCTACTACCGGATGATTTGAATTCTTAAATGCACTAGCATCGGTCCCTTGTGGACTGCTACCAACTCCATTCACTGGGACTTGTGATGGCTGCATACTATAAGAGTGCTGTTGCTCCTGTTGGTACTTTAAAGGATCATCAACATGAGACTGTGGAGGATGCTCCACAAATACTCCATTTGAAGCTGGCGGACTAGAAACTGGTACATTAACCATGGTGGGTTGAACCAAAACACCTGTGTCTGGAGATGGTGTTGCCTTGACTACAGGTTTTCTGGCGGAAAGTTTTGGCTCAAATTGCGCCATCCCTGGTGTGCTCTCCATTCTTCGTTCTGCTATGTAATTAGCAGGAGTTCCTGCACTTGCACCTGGACTATGTTGTTTGGCTGCATTCTCTGGATGGAGGCTGTAAAATACTGGAGCAGCATCAGGATTGTTCACTGCACGAGGATTGCCCTGCTCCTGGATCATGTTATCCGAATGTGCGTGAGGCAGTGCTCTCTGGCACATCGGACAATCATCGTACCTCACTGATGGCAAAGTAGCCGAGCTTATCACCACTGGAATTGTCTCCGAGCTGGTCACCACTGGTGTGTTTATTGTGCTTGTCACTACTGGCTGGACGCCATATCTTGGTGCATCACTTATCTGCAGATGCATAGGAGGCAAAGGAGGAAGCTGTGACAGTGGCTGCAGCACCCTGTAATTCTGATCAACTGGAGTTTGCATTGGCCTTGTGAAATGAATGTTCTCCAAAACAGGTTCTGTACCTGCAGAAGCAGGCTTCAAGATACCGATTTGAGCAGCAGAAGTCGACATGGAGTTCGTCACCGGAATGCTAGGCACATACTGGCTCATTTGCACAGGCACCAAATTGACAGATTGGGGTACGCCATGCAGACCGAATTGCTGCGCATTGATGTATTGACTTGCTGTGGCTCCATATACGGTTGCTGCATCTGCGGCATGTAAGAAGCAGCTTGAGGCTGCTGCTGTTGCGGCACATAAGAGGCAACTTGTGGCTGTCGATGCGGCGCATAAGCTGCAGCTTGAGGCGGCTGATGCGATGGAGCATAAGAAGCAACTTGATGCGGCTGCCGTGGCGATGGCTCTGTCCTAACCAAAATGGGATTTTGCGCCGGGATGCCCATCGCCGGAGCTGACGCTGTGACAGCACTGAATCCCAACGACTCCGGAAAAGCATTATGGTACTGGCTCACAGCTGAATACAAATATTCAGGCGGAACAGAAGGAGGCGGTACAGCCTGCGGCGACATACCTTCTACGACGCCGCCGTGCTCCGAGGCCTCGGAGTTGTGCGCCGAGGACCCAGCGCTGGCGACGCTCTCCTTCCGGCGCATGACCGCCACGGTCTCCGCGGAGACGCAGTTGATGGCGTCGATGTACCGCTGCCCCGACTCGTCCACGGAGGCGGCGAGGTGCGAGCTGGAGCCTGACGCCGCCGCCTCGCTCCCCGAAGCCGGGAAAAGGAACACGCGGAGCTTGGCGGAGCCGTCAGTGGCGGCGGCGGCCAGCTTCTCATACTCCTCCATCATATTCTCGTAATCCTCCGGGCACGACACGGAGATGAGCGAGTCGAGCTCCTCCCGGGAGCTGGTACTTCACGAGCACCCCACCGCACCCGGCGGCGCCTCGTCCACCGCCTCGACCTTCCGCATGAGCTCCCCAACGACGCGGTCCGCGGCACAGAGATGAGCCGCATCTGCCCGCCCACGTACCGCAGAGCCCCGTCCCCTGCCTCGGCGCGATCCGGCCGCCGAAGCTGCACAGCAACTTCACCTTCCTCCCCGCCTCCTCCTCCCCGCCGCCCGCGCGCTCGGGCTGCTCGGGTCCCCCACTCCCCCTACCACTCCGCCGCTCCTGTTCGCCATCGCCTAGGGCTCGCCCGACCTCCGCGCGCGCTCGCGAGAACGGGGAAGGGAAACAGAATCAGCCGAGGACGTCGGATGCGGAAGCGGCGCGGGCGCGGGCTTTCGCGGTGGGGTTAGGTTCCTCCCAGACTCTCACTCCACTGCCCTAGCGGCGGCGGTGGCGGCACGAATGAATCGGCGGGTGGGGGAACGGGCGGTGGTGGGGGATATCAGATACGTTCCCACTTTCAAGCTCCTCCTCCGATTCGCGTCGCGTCTGCTCTGCTCCGTGCGTGCGTCGGGACTCGGGATAACGGAAACGGCGCGGCTTTATATTGGGTCAAGTGTTAAACTTAGAGCAGTCAGCAATGGCGACGCGGACGGGTTAATTAGGCAGAACAGCGCATCAATATTACCCAGGCCAGTTTGGAGTTTGGACGGTTCGTTGGATCATTAGCTAAAATCCCGGGCGATTTAGATCTGGAAATATCTGGTTAGGCTAGTGTTGCTATGTGCGTATCTAAGCGCTGCCAGGTACTCTCTCGTTCACGAATACAAGCCCTATCATTTGAACGTCCTGCTTAGAAATATAAAATTTGTGTATAGATTTAACAAGGCTTTCTAGTATACACTTATTTATTCTCTCAATCAAGTACATTTATTCGTAATCACCTATATAAGTATTACATCTCATCTTCCAAAATAATTAAATAGAGTATCTAAGTTATTTCTTTCTTATATATTTTTAATTTTACCGTGGCCATAATCGTAATGACCACCCGGGTGGTGTGTGCTTGTGTTGACTTTCCTGTTGTGAGAGTATTGTACTGGTAGAGTACTCCACTGGGTACCGCCTACCGAGTGATCTATGGAGTGTTTGTATGGGCCGACATGCTGTGGTCATGTGGGGGAGCAGGTGGGATAAACCATGGACAAAGATAGGATTTTATTGTGAAAAGGATCAGCTACTTACTCCATGAGGTCTAATTGTGGGGCGTATTGGCACAGCAGGATATCACTGCTGTTTGTGCCAGCACTGGCAACACATCATTGTCTCATCATCATGTTTTGCACTTCCCCTGTATTTATATCATCCGATGATTTAACCAAGAATTCTTTTCTCGCCGAATCCCTTTGTGTTGTAGTAGGTCCTATACCATTTCCCAACCGTTTTAAACTTTTTAATCGGCCATCTTCTTTTTAAGAGAAGATTTAATATTTGCTATTGAATACTCAATTTCACGATATGCCACAAATAGCCGTGTTTTCATTTCATGCCATCAAATTTTGAGTTTTCTTCACAATATACTATCAATTTAACATTGCTGTCCATGTCCATCCATTAGCCATGTCAGCTTTTCCCGAAATGGCCAGAATACCCTTCCTTACCTTCGCTCTTTCTCTGTCTTCTCTCTTTCTTTCTCTCTTCCTCTCTTCAGTAACGTGAGGAGCCCTCGGGCCAAGGTTCAAAACCGTGGAAAACCGCCGGTTTTCGTGAAAACCGCCGCATCGAGTCGGTTCGTAATTAAAACCGTTCGGAAAACCGGCCAAATAAACAGTAAATTCAAAAAATTTGAAGAAATTTAGCAAAAAGTGCCAAAAAATTTGAATTTTTTTTTATACATTCCTGAGGTAATCCTAATGATTCTGTAAAATTTTCAGATTATTATCAGATATGTAATTTTTTTAAAAATTCTGACAGTGGTACTATCACAATATATGCTCTTCAGTTTTTTATTTTCTAGGGGCACAAAATGAAGTCTAATGTTTCTTAAACTTTTTTTGTGATGTTATAACGTCATCAAAGTGATTATGTAAAATTTTGAGATGATGATCAGATATTTGTATTTTTTAAAATTCGAAAGTGCTATTATCATCAGATATGCTCTTCTGCTTTTGATTTTATATGGGAAATAAATGAAGCCTAATATTTCTTAAAATTTTAGTACATGATCCTTTGGAATTATTTATATTTTTAGTAAAATTTTAGAATATAATAAATCATTTTACTATTTATAAAAATCGATAAAGGTATTTGTTCCTTTTCATTAATTTTGGTTTTAGATTTTTAGAAGAAATAAATGATTTAAAAATTGTAAAAATTTCTATTATGTGTTTTATAGATTAATTGGGATTTTTTTTATATTTTTAAATTTTTGTTTGCAATTTTTCAATTTGTTCTTATATTTTAACTATTTTTCCTTCTATCATCTGGATTTGATGTTCCGCTCATGTAGGTCTAACATGTCATTTTTGCAACAATGGAAGAGTGACGAAGCTATGTTTATGCCTACTCCACAACTTCAATTTAAATGCATTATAATGTAAATAGTGTTGATAAGTAAATGGTAGTGAAATTGCAAATGATTTTGCTTTGTAGTTATGTAAATGCTGAATTTTGCACTTATGTGATTGTAGTATTGCAATAAAAGATTATTTATTGATATATTATTGCTAAATACATAACTTACAACTTCTAATTCTCTAAAATATAGCAAAGGCCATGTCGATTTTTTTCCAAATTTAGGAGAGATCATTCTGGAATTTTTCACGTTTTCACATACCTTATTTATTATATTTTTACTCAATTTTAACCTTTCCTGTATTTCTACAAATTTTACAATATTTTTTTGCATTTTTTCCCAATTTTTTTCGATTTTTCCCTAATTTTCCAACCTCGGACGGTTTTTGTGGTTTTCTCCAAAAACCGCTCGGTTTTTCGTCAAAAACTGCGGTTTTCGCGATCTCATTTGACCAAATTTCAAAATTTTCAAATTTGCAAACCGTTCGGTTTTTCACGGTTTTCGAGCGATTTATCATGCAAAACCTGTATCACGACTCCACTAAAACCGCCGCAAACGGTTTCAGAACCCGCCTGGTCGACCACGTAGCGTACAAGATACCTTTGGAGGGGGCAACACTAGGCACCACCGCACGCTGGTGTTCCAATGAATTTTGGCCCCTATGGTGGCGTGGCTCGGATAGACCAAAGGCAGGTGTGACATTTTCGTGTATGGCAGGGTGGTGCCCGGCCCGCATCACCACGTTGAAGCATCTAGACCCTAAATTTCGTCTTTGGTTTTAGTAATTAATGACAATCATGTTTTAAGGACTAACAATTTTTCTTGAGGCTATGAAAAATAGGCCGATCTTATGAAGGGATGAAATTGTTGAGCTTTAAAGAAATTGAAACATCAAGCTAATACAAAGGTATAAATTGTAAGTACCTTTTCTAGCTTTTTCCCGATCTAAGTGTTTGGAGAAAAGATCGGGTTGTTAGTGTGGGCGCCGTATTATTAAGAGGGACCTTTGGCTAGTAGCTTCAAGATAATTTAGTGTCAATGGCTCAAATTCATGCTCATACTTTAGTCATGTGCATTTATCAAAAAAATCATTCAAGTCCTCTCTGTAAATCTGTATTGTCGGCACTACCCACCATCTAGGAGCAGTATTGCCGCAAGGGCGGTAGTACTGCTCAAGAGGTCGGTAGTTATTTGACAAAGAGAGTTGTTTTTGATGTTTTGCCAGGACGACACTACTGACCTTCTCGAATTGGTACCGCTGGAGGTGTGGTAGTACCGGCTCCAGAGGCCGGTAGCTATTTTTTAGTGTGCAATCTTTGGGTTATGCTCAGGCTGGCACTACCGACCTACTTAGGGGCAGATCGCCGCATCACCCTAGTGGCCGGTAGTTGTATTCCAGAACAGCTCATTTTCTGAGGTTTTACCCACTAAAGACTATCACCATGGGAACGATCGCCGCAAGTGCGGTAGTATCGACCCAATTGGACGTTAGTATTTTTCCAGAAAAGATGAAAATGCACATTTCTTGGTGCTTATGGCAGGCGCTACCGATCCTACATGGGCGGTAGTGCCGGGGTATTGTAGCAACGGCTAGTTCCTCTCGGCATTAAATGCTACAGACGACCGTTGAGCATAAGGTCGGCCCTACATGGGCGGTAGTGCCGACTTTCCTGATTTTTTCAGGAATTAGATAGTAACTGCTAGATTTGTTGGTGGAGCCTATAAATACACCCCACCTGCAGCAAAGGCATACTCTTGGACATTCATTGCATATTTGTGAGCCCTTGCAAGTCTCTCATCATCTCTAGAGAATTTAATTCATATTTTGTGCTAGTTCCTCTCGGCATTAAATGCTACAGACGACCGTTGAGCATAAGGTCGGCCCTACATGGGCGGTAGTGCCGACTTTCCTGATTTTTTCAGGAATTAGATAGTAACTGCTAGATTTGTTGGTGGAGCCTATAAATACACCCCACCTGCAGCAAAGGCATACTCTTGGACATTCATTGCATATTTGTGAGCCCTTGCAAGTCTCTCATCATCTCTAGAGAATTTAATTCATATTTTGTGTGTCGTTGAGGGAAATTCAAGTGTGTGCATTCAAGTTGAGCCATTAGACATTTGATCAACCTCGAGCAAGTGTCAAGGTCTATTCTCATGGAAGTTTCTACCTCCTAGACAATTTGGAGGCGTGAGAACTGGTGATCTCATCAAAGAAGCTTGTGAGGAGGCCCGGTGGTTTATGAAGACCGGAGCTCGCCTACCCAGAGCGGGGAAGAGCTATCCCTAGCAATCGAGGGAGGCTCATTTGTGCAAGTAGCCGGCTTGATTTGTTCAAGCTTCCTCAACATGGATTAGAGGATACCGGCAAGGCTCCGAAACCACGAGATAAAATTCTTGTGTCCATCTTTTGTTGTTTGCTTTATTGTATTTAAATTTGAGTAATTTACTCTCCTAGTGTATTTAACCTTAATCATCTCCCTAGGATTGTTGAATTGCTTAGACATAGCTTGTTGGTACACTTAGCGAAACCTAGACGATTTAGGCTTTAATTGTAAAAATTCTTAATTTTAGTATTACTTGATCATTTCTTTTTATTAGAGCCAAAGAATTTAAAAAACTTTCTATTCACCTCCCTCTAGTCAGTTATCCTTGATCCTACACACGCGAGGGCACATGCGGACGACATGATGTCGTAAGGTCGAGGGGTCTGACTAAAGAAGGGTGAATAGGTTGTTTTAAAATCTCTTTGATCAAAACTAGCTTTATATGTGGAAACGTAAATCAATTCGGTTTTGCACCATTAAGACCTCAAACAACTACTCTCAACTATGTGCACCAATAACCTAAGTCCATGTTAATATTTGCAATCTTAGGATGACAATCAAATAATTTAATTCAAAGAATGTAAATTGCACAGTGTAAAACACAATATAGCAAGCTAACACAGTGACACGATCTACCTTTACTATGGTATTCGAAGACTTACCGTCTCCTCTAATCCATATTAAGGTAAGCGCAAACGAATTGAACCTGCTCTATAAACTAGGCCAAACACCTCGAATCACTACTGATAGCTCTTCCTCTTTCTGGGTAGGTGAGCTCCAACCTTCACAATACTCAGGCCTTCTCACAATCTTCTTGAGAAGATCATTGGGCCATAACGCCTACATGCTATCTAGGTGTCAACAAATACCAAGAGTAATAAGCCAAGCCGCTTGCTTTGAATCTCACCAAGTGCCACACATGCACAAGTGAATACACAATTAATCACCTCTAGATGCAACATATTCAACTAGAGACACCCTCTCTTCACTCACAAGGTGCAACGCAATTGAGTAGAGATGCTTGCACTAGCTCAAGAGAATAAAATAGAGTGCCAAAAGTTTTCTCCGAGCCGGCCATGGTGGGTATATAGCCTCACCAACAAAAATTAGTTATTGGGACCAAAATAGGCATTTTCAACAAGGGACTGGTTAGACCACCAACTAATGGCTGTTCAGACCAGTCTCGTGTTCCAACGATTATAAAACTAGCCATTGTACACATTCCTGGTCAGATTGCCAACTAATTTCTAGTCAAACCACCCAAGGGTGGTAAAACTGCTCTCCTTTTAGCACAGTTGATATTCGAAAATGGTCATAAATTTTGCCTCTAATGTCAAAATTGGGTGATCTTGGACTCTATGAAAAAGCTTATTAAGAGAGCTATACAACCCACCTATTTGAATGATCTCAAACACATTATATCAATGTAAAAGCACAAGAATTCCAAAGAGTCAATGCCATGGTCTAAATCCAAGGGTAAGAGCAACAACAAATCTCTAACCATGTCAAGGAAGAATGCATGAACTTTCACCATTTGCAAAACACATTTGCAAAATTAATATCATTCCACACGGCGTAGGTGCATGGACTTCAATCATTTGCAAAACACATTCGCAAACTATAGTTACAAGCTACAAGTATGAGATGATGAACTTCAACTATTTGCAAAACGCATTCGCAAACGATAGCATCATATCACAGAGAGCTAGTGTAAGTGGGATTGCTATCAACACATGATGAGACTCAATCTGCTAGACAAGTTGACCCTGCTTAAAACAATCTATACTAGCAATCTGGTCTCCCAACCAAACATTAAGATCGGTAAAGGCTAGGAACACATCATTAGCCTACGCTATTTATACCTTTATCTTGTGCATCCAGTTGAAGCTTTCACTTGATGACGTTCATTTACTCTCCAAGCCTAGGTACTCCCTCCCGTTCATAAAAACTTGTTGGTTTGGGATACATGCAACAAATTTTGAAATTTTAGCTATCTATATATTTTTAAATATTTAGATTGGATGCATGAAAATCATATATGTAGATTCGTCTCAAAACTTGCTTTCATAATATTATAGTTTTATTGGATTTTTTAAATATATTAAAATAGAAATTAGTTGTGAAAGTTGAGTTTCGAGAGTACTTTTTGAAGGGATACGTGTAGGCTACACTAGCACACAATTAAAATTTCTACCTCGTAAACTAGAAAGCCACGTAAGTAAATGATCATGGATCGTTACCACTAAACGCATAAAGGCAATGGAAGGAAGTTGATGCGGCCGAATCAACGGCGCGCGTCTGCTGCGATGGTCGATCTTCCTCGTCGCGTGGCCGATCCTCCTCGCGCGGTGGTCGATCGTCTCGATCGTTGTCGCAAGAGAAAGAACGCCTCATCGCGCCCACACATTCGGAAAAAGAACGTCGTGTGTCGGTGTGCTAGCACCAGCGCGCACGGGAAGGCTCAAGTAGAGACGGCTAGAGTTTCGGTGGCTATGCCCTCTCGCATACCCAATTGCAACCATGAATTCCCTTTATATAGCCGTCCCCTCCCCTGCGGTGGAACCCTACATTAGGGCCCAACTGAAGGATAAAGCCCATTTGGCCCATTAGTGACGGATCCAATCCATACCACTATATTCCAACCCCTTAAGTGTGTGACCCTGTAGGTTCATGTATATTTGGACACGACTCGGAAACACCTTTCCGATCGATAATCGATAGCGATACCTAGCAGTACACATCGATTCCCAAATATCCATAAAGCATCGAACGAACCTACTATAATGTGATAATATCATGTTCCCTTTGCTTCACGATATCAGATCAAGCTCAAAGCGAGAGTCGTGTCATCCTAGGACAGCTCGATCTCTTCACTCATACCGTAGTGGAATAATTTATTTAGATTAACTCTCAATCACATCTGGCATGGTCATACATTTACTTAATCCATCTACCTCGAGGGGCCTAGAGATATCTCTCCGTTATATAGAGGAGCAAATTCCATCTTTGATCATTCATGTATCTCAGCATGTTTTATAGTAAACCCGAAAGCTTCCTTTATAACTACCTGGTTAAAGAGTAGCATTTGGTAGCTCCTAAGTAAACCATTACACATCTAGGAAACCAATGACGATCTCAGGTCTAAGGAACATATATACACTATGCATGAGACCAACTGATGACACATAAGAATATATATAACAATTCTCGCAGTGTCTCATATGAGTCTATCCAACGCATGTTCTCTAACATGTGTCCACATTATTGATTAGATATCTCCATATCTCTATGACTCGTGAAACATGGTCATCAATCAATACATGTGCTGATCTATAAAACATAATCGTCCTATATTATGATAACCGATTAGGGATAACTTGAATAATATCAATATATGAAAAAATTTGCACAAACAAGTCACTTATTTGTTGATTAATCCAATCGATATTTATTCAAAGGACAAACAATTATATTGTTCTATAAACATAAAATGTGATACAATCATCTCTATGATAGCCTCAAGGGCATATCACCAACACTTTTCTCGTTGCATCAACACATGATGCCATCCTCCATTTCGGGATCTTGTCTTAATGCTCATAGATACATGATGATATCCTTCATCTCGAACTTTGACTTAATGGTAATCAACCCGTGA
Source organism: Otatea glauca (assembly GCA_036346275.1). Lineage (NCBI taxonomy): Eukaryota > Viridiplantae > Streptophyta > Magnoliopsida > Poales > Poaceae > Otatea > Otatea glauca. Next base: position 6,572,985 of record CM070721.1, on the reverse strand, counting down.
TACCATCCAAAGTCTTCATTAGCATGAAACTCAACCTATTTCACCACCTTATGAAAAATGTTAGTCACATAATTTGGTTGTCATAATCACTAAAACTCACCATTAATGCATAATGTAGGATCTAGATTCTTCAGGTGCCCTGCCCCTCCTCCATGGCCTCTAGCCGTTGTTCTACTGCCACCGTTACGGCCACCTCTAGGACGTGCTCCACCATCCAACAACAAGCATTGGAGTTTTACATCACAGTATTGATCTCCCAATTTGAAGAAGTATTCTTAAATCTGTTTGTGTCAAAATGTGTTCCACATTATTGTCATCCAATCCTCTAAGTTTATTTTATTTCTTTGGATGCCACGTGACAAATTGGGCATTCTCCTTTTTGCCTTCGATCGTGTTTCATCGATGCCGTTCACCATCATTGGTGAGCCTCCATCTAATCATTCCGCACCTAAAAATCTCCTTATCCCTGCCATCATTTTGACTAAGGTGAGAGAAAGTGAGTGCTACGGAGGAGAAATGAGTGAGGAGAGAGATATGGTCATTCAACAAAGCAAGCACCAAGGTAGAAGATGGCTAACTTGTGGGTCCCATGAGCAGAGATGGATCAAGATAAGAGAATAACATGTGGGGCTTACCTGCTACTCACATGTTGATGAGGGTACAATGGTCTTTGCACACTCTTAACAGTAAGCAGTTGACAACCTAGTTGACGACAATAGAATGGAGTCAAGAAAATTGGTAAAGTGATGGCATGGTATAAATGTGCAGTTATTTGGTGGCAAATCATGAAAGAGAAAGTTATTTAGTGGTAAATAATGATTTTTATTTTTTATATTGGACTTTGCACCAGGTAAATGGTTGTGACTTTCACTTCACACCAAGTTTTGCAAATACTTTTAGAAAAGACAATCTAAAATGCTATATCGCCATCCTTCATTATCTCACTTATTGTTTTTGGATGGTGTGTGTTACTCTATTTCACAGTAATAAATAACATTAAGAATAATGAATAATGACAAAGGAAAAACATTTAAAAGTTATCTCAAAATTGTAGAATGACATATATTTAAGAACAAAATTTGAAAACTAGAATGGCATGTAACTAGGAACGGACAAATTAGTAGAAAACACCATATTCCATCATATCTAGGCCCCTTTAGCACAACTCGGACTAACTTTTCCCAAAAAACCCATAAGCTATGCCAAACAACTGGCTTCTAGTTCACCTTTTGCCCAAACCCAACCCCATTTGTGAAGAGAAGTCAAGCTTATGAAAAGTAGCTTTTTAAGGAAGCCAACTAAAAGCTAACTTTTGTAGCCAAGCCATGCCAAATGGGGCACTAGTTGCTTATAAGGCCACATTGCAAGGGCCCCACATATAATCCCTCTCAACTCTCTCTTGCTTGCACCACCGTAGCTTCTACTTCATCATCGCCATAGTCAACCACACCACCACATTGCCATCCAGATGCAACATCGGTGCCTGTTGGCGCCCCTTACACCGCAACCGGCAACTAGCGCCGCCCAAATCTCGCCGCAATGAACAAGATTTGAGGATGCACTTGCTCAACAGTGCAATGAGGTAATACAACGGAGACGTGCTAAATCTCGCCAGAGAAGGTGGAGACAACATATTGCATCGTGCATTTCACGACCAATATGTTGCTCCATCCACTCATGTGCATGTTACTCACCTCAATTGAAAAAAAATTAAATTATTCTTTGGAAATTCACAAAAGCCAATAAAATAATATGTTTAATTTTAAATAATCAATAATTTTCTATTTATTTTTAAAGATAGAAATTTTGAAATGTTACATTAAGAAGATTAGGAAAATTCAGATATGCATTTACTAGCATATGTGCGCACCTCTGTACTTCAAAATTTTCAAACATTACAGATCCTGCTAGTATATTTGTACATAGGGTTATCAACTTATCATCCAGCACAATTCTTTCTAGCCTGTTTCCCAAAAAAAAGACTCTTTGTAGCAAAATTGCCTTGCATGCATGCACCTTTTCGGACTTTTTATTTAGTCATGCACTCATGCTTATATGCAAATGCCACACATATGTCATGACTCATGGAGGCACCACATTGCCTAAGATAAAACTCTATAAAAAAATGATCAACAACTTCCTCCATAAAAATATTATCCACAATGCTAAAAATTGGGTTCACGCATTTGTAGGTATGGTAATGTTTTGCTGACCAGTAGCAACTTACAAGTTAGACCAAAACGTTTCTTAAGAAAAGGTAATTTGTGCTTTGCACCAGGAAATTAAGAGACATTTCGCTGACTTGTGGGACGGGTTGGACAAATTCGTGATAATGAAAAATAATTCGAAGTGGTGCTTTCTGCAACAGACACTAAAAATATTTGCAAAACCCGGTATAAAATGGAACTTAGGACAATTTACCAGGATTTAAGACTTTTTGGGAATTTAAGACATGCTTAGACTTGAATTTAAGATTTTTGGGAATTTGAGCCAAACAAAATATTTCTATTGAAATAAAATTATTCCTGGTATTGGTATTGGTGTGGCATAGAATGCTATAAAAAGAGATATTGTTCAAAAGTGAAAGTGCATCTAGGCACTTATGTTATTTTGGTGATTAATGACAAACACTCATAATGACAATCTATGCAATTAAGTAAATGCTTAACTTAGTGCTTAGCAAATGACAAACCTCTAATATGATTATATTGCTATGAGACTAACATGTTATTGCCTAGTTGAGTATCAGTCTCATCTATTTAGAGGAAAATCAAATAGGAAGGTTAAGCAAAGATAAGGTATGCAATTTTGGTATCTATTCTATATTTGTTATTGCATTCCTTTCGTGCAAATGCATAGTGAACTCCAAGTAGCATGTTGATTTTATATATGCACATTGGTTCATGTCATATTTATTTGTGCATATATATTCATTTGAGTTCATTATAGTATGCATGTATTAACTAGAGTTAAACTTCATATTGCTATAGATTGACTTGGTGCATGCATGTTTTATTTGTATATCTTCTCATGCAATTCTCTTGGTGAAGTTTATCTAGTGTTGGATCACATATTTACTCTTACTCCAAATATTATTTGCACATGTACAATTCGTGTATATTCTATCATGTGCTTTATTTAAGTAAAGTCTGTGATCCTTGCCATGATTTAATTGATTCATCATATTGGCAATTATCTCTCTAGTGCATATAGATCAATTACATATTCATCATGATGTACTTAGTAGAGAACATTTCTTATGTCAAGTGTTTCCATTTATATTGTGCTTCTTTATATGAAACACTTGTTGTAATCAACTGCTCACAAATATCAACTTATTCATATCTATTGAGTTTTGGGACTAATGTCTTTCATGAGTAGTTTGGAAAGAATTAGGTCCCGTCGTGTATGATGACCAAGGTATCTTGGAGGATGATCATTAAGCCGAGGTCAACAAGACGGCGGTGTCACCAAGAGCCGAGGACTAAGTCAAGAGCAACTTGGCATGGAGATCGTCGAGAGGATGATCAAGTCAAGGTTGATAGGACGAGAGTCTCATGAGGTGAATCGAGTCGAGTTGGGCAAGGCGAAGATGTCATCAATTATATGGTGAAGGTCTTCATGCATCGACATCAAGAAAGAAGACGGCAAGTGACTAGTTCTAGACTTATATTATCTTTGATTTAATTTGAGTCTAAGGATTGCCGTACTATTAAGAGGGATGCGATGTCGAATGACTTTTAGATGTGTCAAGTGCTCAAGTGATCCATCCTTGTTAATCTTAGAAAGAGAGTGGTGTTGGTAGTGGGAAAGTGAGGGTTGTAGGTCTCTCTTGGTTTCTTTGTGAAATCTGTGGTTATCCTTTTAGTTTTGGGTAGTGAGACCTTGTTATTTGTGTAGCCCTCGTTCTTAGCTTTCGGAAGAGTCCAAAATCTCTGAAATCGGAGTCCGAGTCAAAAGTTATGCTCGTTTCGCCGAGCTGCTCAGTCTTGATTCGGACTATCCGGAGTTAGTCCGGACTATCGGATAATCCGGAGTATCCGGACATTTATCCGACTCTCCGGTTGGGTCTCTCTGTTAGCCTTTTCAGTCAATCCGGAGTATCCGGATTGAAATCCGGAGTCTCCGGGTTGTGTGCGGCTGTCTCCAACGGCTAGTTTTTTGGGACCTCTATTTAAAGCCCTCCTCTTCCCCTCTTCAAAGAGGCTGTGTTCCCACTTTTTAGAGGTGCTATACCCTTGTTCTTGAGCCCCCAAAACACCTCTTTACCCTTAGATCTAAGTGATCCCCTTGTGAGAAGGGTTGGGGAGAGTTTGAGGAGTGAGGTGCTAGGTTGAGTGAGATTTGAGTTGTTTGAGCACTTGATTTCATCTCCAAGCTTGTTCTTCGTGAGCATTTGTTACTCTTGGAGGTTGAGGACTCCTAGACGGCTAGGAGGTCGCCTACGAGCCACCGGAGCTTTGTGTGGTTGGCCGTGGGAAGTTTGTGAAGGCCGGTTCCGCCTCCGTAAGGGAAGGAATCAAAGGAGTGAAGACCGGCGAGTGCATTTGTGCAACACCGGGAGGAAGAGGGTTGAAAGAGACCCCGGCTCAAGTGTGACCGAGCCGCCTCAACGGAGATGTAGGATCCTCAAGGATCCGAACTGGTGAAAAATCATTGTCTCCAAGTTTGCTTCTTTCTCTTGCTTTAGCATTTGATTTTGAATCTTGAAATTGCCCGATCTACTCTTTTGTTGTGTTTGGCTCTAGATCTACAATATCTCCATGTACCTGATAGCATTTAGATCTTTTGTATTCAAGTAGATTGTTGAAAAATTGCAAAGATTTAAAATCTCCATTCGAAATCTCCAATCCGGAGTATCCGGACTCCTCAACCCGGACAGTCCGGACTATCCGGACTATCCGGATTGAATACCGGACACTCCGGGTTAGGACCCGGGATCGGACTATCCGAGTATCCGGATTGTTCAGACACTCGGAGATTTTATTTAGCTGTAATATTTTTATTCCACTGCATTTAAGTGTTAAATATATTAATTCGCCTATTCACCCCCTCTAGGCGACATCCCTGTCCTTTCAATTGGTATCGAGCCTGGTCTCTCTTTTATTAGACTTAACCGCCTAGAGAGTAAAGGATGTCGACTAGAGGATTAGAACACTCACATAATCCACTTGTGCTAGATGGCACAAATTATGCTTCATGGAAATTAATTATGACTTCTCATTTTAAATCCATGAGCCCCCAAATATGGTGGATCGTAGATGTCGGCTTTTCCTCTCCATTGAATGAAGTTGCTCCAACTGAAGGAGAGAGGAAATGCCTACATCTCGACGCCAAGCTACTAATGTTTTATTTTGTGTTGTGAGCGATGAAATCTTTGATAGAATATGCAATCTCAAGAGCGCTCATGAAATATGGATAAAGCTTCAAGAACTATTTGAATCATCCACTTCTATTGAGGATTGCATTAAGGAAGAGATGTCGGGAGATGAAACATCAAGCTCCACCTCAAGCTCAAGTGATGAAGAACCGACATCTCCATCAACCTCAACCTCCGCCTCAAGTGACGATGAAGATGCTCTTCCATCACAAATCCATTGCTTCATGGCGAAAGGTAAGAATGAGGTAAGTGACGATAATGACGATGATGAGCTCTCTTATAATGAACTTATGAATTTGCTTGAGGAGCTCAATAAATGTCTTGGAAAGGAGAAAAAGAAATATAAAATTTTGAAGCTTGAACATGAATCACTTCAAAATAATTATGATAGGCTTCAAGAAAATCATGAATCCCTCCTTTCCAAAGAAATTCATAAGCCTAAGGTGGACATAGGAATTACATGTGATTTAATTGATGATATGCCATGCGTAATTTTCGATTCTAGCATTTCATCTAAAATTAATATGCCCACCTCTAGTGATGATACACCTTGTTGCTCAAATTCAAATGTTTCCACTTCCTCTATGCATGTTGAGACTAATCTTGTAGAGGAAAACAATGAGCTCAAGGCCAAAGTCATTAGATTAGAAAATGACTTGAAAAAGTGCATAAAGGAAAAGCCGTTTCGACGAGATCTTGAGCAAGCCAAGGGCACCTCAAGATAAGCGAGGACTCGGCTACATCTCCAAGAGGGAGACTAGCAAGACAAGGCACAACGAAAGACTTTCGAAGACCATCAAGTGCTTTGCTTGCAACAAGAAGGGACACGTCGCCTCCGTGTGCCCTAATAAAGTGGAGATCAAGCCACAACCATCAACAATGAGGCAAACCGACAAAGAGCAAGTCAAGAAGAAGAAGAGACGCCAAAGCCTACTTGCTACAATTGTCGGAAAAGGGACACATCGGTAAGGATTGTCCCAAAGGTATTACTCCTAAGCCTATTATTGTCAATGATCATTATTTGCTTAGGAAGGACAAAATGGCAATGTGTTTGCCAAGTTTGTCGATTCTCCCAAGTATTTGCAAAATTATGATATTCAATTGCTTAGGAGAAATGAATCTAGAAATGTGTTTGCTCAAAATGCTAGACTTCCTAAGACCAAGAAAAATCATGTTGATCATGTGCTTAGAAAATAACAATAGCAAACCATTTGCTAGATTTGCTAGATCTTCTAAGCCCTTACATTGTAATGATTATTATGTGCTTAGAAAGGATCAAACTAGAAATGGATTTGCTAAAAATGCTAAAACTCCTAAGCCTCCTCAATTCAATTCCAATAATTCGCTTAGGAGTAATAACAATCGCAAATCCATTGCTAGTCATGTTAGTTCACCTAAGACTATTAATGTTAGAGCCATTTGGGTTCCTAAATCTATTGTGACTAACATTTTGGACCCAACAAAATTGGGTACCAAAAGCGCCTAAAAGAATTGTAGGTGCTTGGAGATGCATTGGAAGTTTTGGCTTATCAAGAGAATGATTCCATCATGTGCAAAAAGAAGCCAAGCTTGAAGACATTCACTTCAATCATAAACCAATGCCATCTCGGGTAACAAGTATTTAAATTGATTCTTATAGCTTATAGCCTTGTGTAGGTTATATTGCATTATTCATGAAAATCAATTTAAATTGCTTGCTTATGATTCTTGCTCATGCTTATTAGTTGTTCTGATTGCAATCTTGAGTAAGTTTGGGATTGTGGCACATTAAGGGGGAGTGCTAAATCATAACCATGTATATTACATCCCTACATGTGCCCATATTTATATAAGTGCAAATATATATTTTCAAAATCAAGCCATTTAGCCAAAAGTCAAAATTTTGTATACCATTAGTATTCTTGTGAAAAACTAGTTGCAAAATGTATACAAATATATTTGAAATGTTTTTCAAAGGTTTTGGCTTCACAAAATCTATTTTGAAAAGAAAATGAGTTTCATGATCAAAATCTAGATAGTAGTATCTTGTTTTGGATTTAAACTTATAATTTTCATAGAATTAAATGTAAAATGAATTTGAAAGTAATTCCAAAACGAAAATCCTAGAGTTGGTCATTCTTAACAATTATTGTGTTCAAAAGACTTTCAAAAGACCAACCTAGTGAAAGTTATTTGATTTTGAAACTCGCCGAAAAACTATATTTGACCCATAATTGTCATATTATTGCACTTAGTGAGTTTCTCCGTTTGGACCGGATCTTGTGTAGTATCTTGGTTCAAAATGGTATCTTAGACTCATACACAAAATTCAAATCTCAATATCTCATCTTATTCTTCATTTGAATCTTGTGTTGAAATATTTGGCTTTGTTTTACAAATAGCTATTTCAAAAGGACCATTTTGGTCAAAAGTCAAATCTTATGTTTAAAAGGCCCAAAATTGTGAAAAGCTTTGTAAAAGTATTCTAATATGTATTTCAAATGTTTTACAAGCTTTCAAAATGAAAATTCTACATTGAAATCAATTTTAGCCCGAAAAGTTTTTGGTTTGAACTAAAATAGCTTATTTAAGCATATTGCTCAAATCTTAGCATTCAAGTTGGATTTCATTATAAATGTTGGCTAGAAACCATCATGATAATCAATTCTAAGCCTTGGAAATTGAAATTGCATGAAATCCAAATTGAGTTGTATTTTAAGGCTTTTTATGAAAAACTATTTCCTATTTAACTTGCTTCAAAAAGGGTTAAAAGCAAAATATTTGTTTGAAATGCAAAATCTTATGAAAATAGTCTTCTAAAATGTTTTCAAATGCATTTCAAATGTTTTCAAGTATCTAACCCTTGGCTAGAAGCTAAAAGTCAAACTTTAGCCTAAAAAGATCTTTGTGATCTTGCTTTTGCATTTAACTTCAAATTTTTCTAAAGCAAAATCTATTTGGAGTTTGAAAAAGTGGTCAATACAAAACTCATAGGGTTGGTCATTTTAAGCATTTCTTTAGTTCAAAGTTTTTCCAAACGACCAACCGTTCAAAAGTTATAGCCATTTGAATTTGGCCAAAATCATCCAATTGACCCAAAATGACCCGTTGTTGCATTTTGTGGATTTCGCTATTTGAATTGGATTTATTTGCATATATTGGATTGAAATAGTATTTCTTACTCATACAAAGCTATGAAAGTTCAAATCTCCATAAATTTCAATCCGAATGCATTTTGAACATTTGGCTAAAATTCAATTTCTTTTCAAACCCTCAAAGCAAAATTTGGCATATCTTTTGATTGGAGACTCCTTTTGGAAAATTCTTTTGGAAAAGTTTCTTGGGAGTCTAAATAATGTTTATGCCTAATTTCAAATAATTTCAACTTAATTTGAAATAGTTATGCCTTTTCTCTCTTTCGATCTTATTTGGCATACTCTTGCATTAAGTTGATTTTACGATTTGAATGGATTTGATTATGCAAATAGGCTTATAAACATCTCTCTAAATCATATGAAGCCATATAATTGCATATTACCATTCAAAACTCATTTGGTTCTATTTTGAGGATTTGGTGAAAATCTTAATCTTTTATGTGTTTCATATGCAAATTTCACCACATTTCTCAAAGTAAAATTTATTTATTGAAAATCTTTGTTAGAAAACCTTCTCTCACATATGGAGTTCATATCTGAAAAATTCTCAAATTTATTTGAACTCATTTATAGATTGTTGACTTTATTTGACTTAGTGTCAAAACTAAACCTCCAATGCTTCTTTTGATCTAATTTTTATTGGAGGGTGATATTTGAGAAAATCCTTTTGGAAAAAGTCTCTTGGATGTTCATGGATCATTTCTGCAAAATCTTATGGCTATTGGACTTCATTTGATCAAGATTTGATCCAAATTCAAAATGTTCGATTTTAGGATGAAGTGAACAACCCGAGTATCCGGTAATATATCCGAGTATCCGGATTATCCGACACTCGGATCAAAAACACCGAGTATCCGGTTGTACACACTCGCCCAAATTCAAATTGCTATCTATACTTTCTTGCAATATCTTGTTCATCCTATTTTGGGGTTTCTCCTTTGCTCAAATCAATATTCGTCTTCATAGCCCTCAAGAGGATTTGAGTTGGATCTGCTCCGCTTTGATGATTTTTGTATTTGGGCAATAGTTTAAAAGTTATAATCGACTTTGTGCTGCTATTTGCATCTCTTTGAGATTTTAAGAGTTTTAAATTGGCATCTTGGCAAGCCTTTCAAGATGAAAACTAAGTGAACTTATTCATTGCTCCAAGCTTCTAAGTGGAGCATATCTATTTAAGTTTTCATTCCAATGAAAGTGCATATTTTGGCTAAGTTATTTTGGAAATTGGATTTAATTGTAACTTAGCCTCAAAATGTTTTCTCTCTTGCATAACTTCGAGTTTATTATGAAAAAGAGAAAATTTCCCTTGTAAGCTCAAGAGTGAGTTTGAATGTGTTTTACTCATTGTCTCTCTTACAAGTGGATGTCAAGATCAAATTTGAATGAGTTTCAAATATTTTCATTATAAAGTGGTGTAATAAAATCTTCAATTGATATCTTCAAATTGTTTTAAATTGCATGCAAAGAGTATTGTCTTGTATATCATATATATCATGCATGTTGTACTTAGACATTATCAAACTAACTTGGGTCAAATTAAAAGATATTTGTTCCCAGAAATCGTGTGCTTGTCTATTGATGTTCAAGGTATTGGAAAAGGGGTCACCTTCGACGGTGGGATGAAGGAAATGGAGAGGAGCTCCATAGTACGAGGGATCTAAGACCGAGCGCGGTGATCATGACCAATTCGAACATGCGGTGGACAAGAATCGACAAAGGGACGTGTTTCTTTTCTGACCATATTCAATAATGTCTGTGCACACCATTATGCTAAATTGTGTTATTCTAAATGGTGTTGTATTTTTCAATTGATATGATTAATTGGTATCTTTCAAGAGGTATCCTCTAATCCTAAATTGTTTTGAAGTGTCATCTAACTTGCATTTGGAGTTATCAAGAACTAAAAGGTACATATGGGTGACACATTGCAAAGAGGTATGCCCTTGATAAGTTTATGAAATTCTTGATCATGAAAGTGCATCTTACTTATACAACCTTGATTCATGATCTTGTATACATCTTGTGATCATATAAGCAATTCCTTCTTGTGTAATCTTCTTTATATGATCTTGATTGTTAGAATTTAATTTGATCATGAGCATGTGCTTAAATTATATAAATTTGCTATATGATCTTGATGTTTAAAGAATATGTGAAATCATATTCGTGTGTCATGTTTAAGCATCACTTATATCCTAAGAATCATGACTTCTTTAATTTGGTATAACTAGAAAATCTATTACCTAAATCTTGGAAATAATTGGTATCATATCTTGCCTAGATTTAGGGGGAGCTTAATATTATTGTCCTATTACTAGCTCCTTATCTTTATTTTATTTTCTCCCTAATCCTTTTATTGAGTGTGCAATCAAGGGGGAGAACAGATTTTATTGAATAAACAATAAGAATCTTTTAAGCACCTTTTTGGGATTAATGACAAAAGGGGGAGAATTTATGGATTTATCAATTGTCCCCTAATCGATTGACAAAAAGGGATGTTTTGTAAGTATGATCTCTTATTGTATCTTTATGCTTGTTTTAATGCTAAAATATCTTAATATTGTCATTTGGTGCAATTGATAATAGGTTTGTCATAAATCACCAAAAAGGGGGAGATTGAAAGTGCATCTAGGCACTTATGTTATTTTGGTGATTAATGACAAACACTCATAATGACAATCTATGCAATTAAGTAAATGCTTAACTTAGTGCTTAGCAAATGACAAACCTCTAATATGATTATATTGCTATGAGACTAACATGTTATTGCCTAGTTGAGTATCAGTCTCATCTATTTAGAGGAAAATCAAATAGGAAGGTTAAGCAAAGATAAGGTATGCAATTTTGGTATCTATTCTATATTTGTTATTGCATTCCTTTCGTGCAAATGCATAGTGAACTCCAAGTAGCATGTTGATTTTATATATGCACATTGGTTCATGTCATATTTATTTGTGCATATATATTCATTTGAGTTCATTATAGTATGCATGTATTAACTAGAGTTAAACTTCATATTGCTATAGATTGACTTGGTGCATGCATGTTTTATTTGTATATCTTCTCATGCAATTCTCTTGGTGAAGTTTATCTAGTGTTGGATCACATATTTACTCTTACTCCAAATATTATTTGCACATGTACAATTCGTGTATATTCTATCATGTGCTTTATTTAAGTAAAGTCTGTGATCCTTGCCATGATTTAATTGATTCATCATATTGGCAATTATCTCTCTAGTGCATATAGATCAATTACATATTCATCATGATGTACTTAGTAGAGAACATTTCTTATGTCAAGTGTTTCCATTTATATTGTGCTTCTTTATATGAAACACTTGTTGTAATCAACTGCTCACAAATATCAACTTATTCATATCTATTGAGTTTTTGGGACTAATGTCTTTCATGAGTAGTTTGGAAAGAATTAGGTCCCGTCTGTGTATGATGACCAAGGTATCTTGGAGGATGATCATTGCCGAGGTCAACAAGACGGCGGTGTCACCAAGAGCTGAGGACTAAGTCAAGAGCAACTTGGCGTGGAGATCGTCAGAGAGGATGATCAAGTCAAGGTTGATAGGACGAGAGTCTCATGAGGTGAATCGAGTCGAGTTGGGCAAGGCGAAGATGTCATCAATTATATGGTGAAGGTCTTCATGCATCGACATCAAGAAAGAAGACGGCAAGTGACTAGTTCTAGACTTATATTATCTTTGATTTAATTTGAGTCTAAGGATTGCCGTACTATTAAGAGGGATGCGATGTCGAATGACTTTTAGATGTGTCAAGTGCTCAAGTGATCCATCCTTGTTAATCTTAGAAAGAGAGTGGTGTTGGTAGTGCCGGAAAGTGAGGGTTGTAGGTCTCTCTTGGTTTCTTTGTGAAATCTGTGGTTATCCTTTTAGTTTTGGGTAGTGAGACCTTGTTATTTGTGTAGCCCTCGTTCTTAGCTTTCGGAAGAGTCCAAAATCTCTGAAATCGGAGTCCGGAGTCAAAAGTTATGCTCGTTTTCGTCGAGCTGCTCAGTGCTGATTCGGACTATCCGGAGTTAGTCCGGACTATCCGGATAATCCGGAGTATCCGGACATTTATCCGGACTCTCCGGGTTGGGTCTCTCTGTTAGCCTTTCTCAGTCAATCCGGAGTATCCGGATTGAAATCCGGAGTCTCCGGGTTGTGTGCGGCTGTCTCCAACGGCTAGTTTTTTGGGACCTCTATTTAAAGCCCTCCTCTTCCCCTCTTCAAAGAGGCTGTGTTCCCACTTTTTAGAGGTGCTATACCCTTGTTCTTGAGCCCCCAAAACACCTCTTTACCCTTAGATCTAAGTGATCCCCTTGTGAGAAGGGTTGGGGAGAGTTTGAGGAGTGAGGTGCTAGGTTGAGTGAGATTTGAGTTGTTTGAGCACTTGATTTCATCTCCAAGCTTGTTCTTCGTGAGCATTTGTTACTCTTGGAGGTTGAGGACTCCTAGACGGCTAGGAGGTCGCCTACGAGCCACCGGAGCTTTGTGTGGTTGGCCGTGGGAAGTTTGTGAAGGCCGGTTCCGCCTCCGTAAGGGAAGGAATCGAAGGAGTGAAGACCGGTGAGTGCATTTGTGCAACACCGGGAGGAAGAGGGTTGAAAGAGACCCCGGCTCAAGTGTGACCGAGCCGCCTCAACGGAGACGTAGGATCCCCTCAAGGATCCGAACTTCGGGTGAAAAATCATTGTCTCCAAGTTTGCTTCTTTCTCTTGCTTTAGCATTTGATTTTGAATCTTGAAATTGCCCGATCTACTCTTTTGTTGTGTTTGGCTCTAGATCTACAATATCTCCATGTACATGATAGCATTTAGATCTTTTGTATTCAAGTAGATTGTTGAAAAATTGCAAAGATTTAAAATCTCCATTCGAAATCTCCAATCCGGAGTATCCGGACTCCTCAACCCGGACAGTCCGGACTATCCGGAGTATCCGGATTGAATACCCCGGACACTCCGGGTTAGGACCCTCGGGATCGAACTATCCGGAGTATCCGGATTCAATAACCCGGACACTCCGGATTGTTCAGGACACTCGGGAGATTTTATTTAGCTGCAATATTTTTATTCCGCTGCATTTAAGTGTTAAATATATTAATTCGCCTATTCACCCCCCCTCTAGGCGACATCCCCTGTCCTTTCAAAAAGACAGTGAACATTTGGTTTGGATCGGATGAGATTTGGATGCCAAGTGGTTTTTTTGTGGTTCTAGATTTGTGATAAGCTCGCTAGCCAATTAAGGATCGGTCTATCAGCTACTGAATGTAAAGCCTATCCGTACTACCACAAGTCTGATATGGGGCAGACCTGGCAAACTAATTTGCAACGTTCCATTATCGGTTGTGCCATTGGTTGATGAGTGGCGCAAACGGGGTTTCTGACAAGGGCTTTCTAACCATTTCAATGGTGGAACCTTAATGAGCATGATTACTTGGGAATGACGCTTTGTAAAGGCCATGTTATGATCTCTCTGCCACAAACTAAAGGAAGTGTGTTAATTGCATGGCAAAAAGGAATGATCATGTCTTGTAGGTAAAGTTGTATAATCTCTGCAGAGTGTAAAACTAATCGATTAGCCGAGCTCGTGGTCATAGGCATGCCAAACCGATTTTTTATAGATTAGACTTTGATTTCAAAAGGTGATTTCCACAAAATGATTTAAGGATAGAGTGGGTTTCATCTAGATAATAGGGATGAAGTTCCGGATGGGATCCTGTGTTGAAAATGGTTTAAAAATCAGTTTTACTATATTAATTATGCATGTGAAATTAATTATTGTATTTGAAATATTGCTTATTGCTCAAACTAATAAGATTATTCCTTTATTTGTTTTCCTTACATTAATATTGTATTTCATGTGTGAGTTATGAGTACTTTATGTACTTAACTTGCTATATCTTTTTTAGGATGAGCATTTTTACACCAGTGAGAATCTCTATGACTAGGTCTTTGCTCTAGTCGATTACCGATTTGCTGGCCCTACTATCCCTATTTGTTTTCTACTGCTATATTTTTAGTTGGCATGTGATCTATTAATATTGTAAAACTCTAATAATTAAATGGATAACATTTTCATATTATATATTGTGATATCAGTTTTGTTTATATACAGTCGTCAACGTTAGTTACGGGCCCGACACTGATCACTACAGGGATACAATAACTAAGCGCACAGGTGACAACATGTCAGGAGGCATCATAGACCGTTCATCATCAAGAAAACGGAATAACTTGTGTTCGAACGTCTGTTTTTTGGACGCTTGCAACATTTTTTTCTACGTGTGAAACATTTTCTTCCTACGCGTGCAATATTTTCCTTCGATAACAGTAAAAATATCTGCGCGAAACGAAATATTGCAGACGTTGGAAAAAAATATTGCAGACGTAGAAAAAAATTGTTGCACGACGCGTCCGAGAAAATAAACAGTGATCGAACGTCCGATCCCTAGTATCATCTGAAAGAAAAACAAACAGAGAATCAAGACGGCAGACTGCACATGGTCACCTACACCTGACGGCAGATTGCACCTTTAAGAAGCAATCAGGGGCGCTTAAACAAATCAAAACCCCACATTAGCCGACTGCACATGGTCACCTACACCTGCACACGGTCAAACATGTCCAGTAGCACCTCGCAACATGCAACACGGAGACGGGCACGCGCGAGCGCCGTGACAAGGCGTCCGTTACACTGGCACGGTCACGCACGAGAACACCAACAACTCATTCATCATTTCAATCGAGGGAATGAGCTTTTTGACGAACAGAAATTGGAAATAATAAAAGTGCTTCGGCTCGAAGGCAAGCTCGGAGCTGGAGGCGCCGGCGCGTGGCGTGCATTCTGCGGACGTGTATCGATTAAAATAGAACGGGATAAATGACATGTCGATGATTTGACTTGGATACGTGTATCGTCCTAGCCTAAACACCCAAATACCGTACGGCCTCGAAGCGTCGGCTTCCGGAAGGCGCTGTGTGTCCAGCGTCACTGTGTGCCTTCCCAAGGTTGCTTCGAGTCTGCTACTGTTTGGTAACAGGAATTCGAACCCAACATTTTTTCAGCACTCTGGCACAATTTTTCAAATCCATTCTCACACAAACACAATTATAAAAATAGTTCCTCCTCCAACAGAGAAACATCGGCAGTGACACGTATCACATGTCACGCTTATATAAGATGGCAGGAACTCGTCACGCTCGGGCACTACGGAATGTCCTTCTGCCACCCTTCCACAACAGCTACTCGTGCTGAGCAGCCTTGCCGTGACACCCTTGCTACTACTCCCATGGTGCTCGGCGCTTGGCTAGTCGTGGCTTTGTGCCCCAGTCGTGGTATAAGCACAATAAGTGATATATGTTATCTTCTGGCTTTTGTAATTGTATTTGTATGGGGTTAGATTTGCAACAAAGACGCGAGAACTAAAAAAGACATGCTTCCATGCTTTCTTTTTATAATTGCACAAATATTAAAGTATGAATAAAGGGTAAATGATGATTACTTACCCCTTCGTTTGCTTTAAGATTGGTGTAACTTGTATTAAGAGGGAAAGCATTAAAGTACTGCTAAAAAAGCATTGGCTTCGTGGAAATCACATTGTTACTCCCTCTGTTCAAATGTATAGGATGTATTATCTCTTGTAACTTAGAACAAAAGGACATTGAAAATGATTATAAAAATCTCTAATTATTATCTTTAAGCACTATATTCAACGTATATAGAATACCAAACAAATTTAGGTATTTATTAGGGTATAAACAGAAATATCACACTAATTTTTATATTGGAATATAATATATGTCATATATTTATGAACAAAACCTTAAAAAATATGTTTATGAATAAGATCTTAAAAAATACGTATTACAAATTTAGACGAAGAGAGTACATATATTTCCTTAGACGCAAATCCGGTGCAGTCCTTTGAGGACTGCAACTTAAGCAGTCCCCAAAGGACCGTCCGATCGAGTAAAAATACTGTGCAGTTTTTTGTACTGTTTAGGTACTGTATAAAACACTGTTTATCTTATTTTTATTGATCTGGACTGTCCGATGTAGTGAACGGATAGTCTTCATCTATAAAAACTGCTTAAGTTACATCCCATAAAAACTGCACGTGATCTGCGTCTTATTTCCTCCTATTGTTAGAGCTTGCTGTACCAAGTTCACAGGAATGTTGACCGCATGAGTTCTTGAACTTTTTGGACGCTGTCTTGGAAGAAATTGGCATAAAGTATTTTTAACGAGGGGGTTTTCCAACTTTTTTAGTCGTCCTGTTGGTTTTTCTGTTAGTCGAGCGCTTCTTATTTCTTCAAGTTCAAGAGAATTGATTATTTTACTAGTTTTTTTGCTATTTATTTTAAATTTAGCTTTCTTTTAAATAGAATTGTAAATCTAGTTCCTCTTCATCACGTAAAACACTTTTCATACTTCCTTTCCACATAAGCGTTTCCCACGCTTATCGGCCGCGGCATATCCCCTCCCATGCTCTCCACCTACTGTGCTTGCTAGCTGCCTCGTTTTCTGAACGTGGCAAAGGACCTTATACAGTTGAGAATATGGTTAGATATGTAGTACTATTTGCAAAGAAACTAAGTTTGCAAAAAAAATAGCTAGAAAAGTGATAGGGGACAAACTTTCCTCGTAACCCACCAACCATGTTGGCTAGTAATTTGCTAGCATCACTCCACGCACAACTCAATAAATCTCGGTGTCCCTCGTGAAATGCGATGTTTGGCCGTGGCATGGGTAGTGCATGGATTTGTTTATATCTGCAAAAAATCTCGGCGACAGCGACCAAGTTTCTAAAGAAAGAGAGAAAGGCAGAGGTCGTGCACCAGAGAAGTGGAAAAGGATGATGTTTGCTGAATTCTGGTCCCGGGAGACACGGCCGGACGCGCCAATGCGGCCGACATCACCACCGCCAAATCACTCGATCGGGCCCTGGAGCCCGGCCCCTCTCCAGAATCAAGATTACGTATAGCCGGATTAGCCAAAGCCTGAGTTAGACAAGAAACCCTGTCACGTCTCTTTTGGCTATATACAAAAACCAAACTCGAAGTTTAGCATTTTAGACTTGACACCGACCCGAAAAAGCAGAGTGCAAACGTCGTTTCCCTTCCTCTTTTAGATAATTTTTTATAGTGCATTTTAGATATATTTTTATAGTGCATTATTCCAATAATATACGATGTGTAGTATAAATCAAATCTATCAATAGTATTTTTATTATTTAAGTACAAATAAATATTAGCTAATGGAGTGTTTTATTGCACGTACGCGGAGAATTCAGCCGTGGAAGTGCGACACGGCGTGGCAACCTGCGGCCGCGCCGCGAAATTACACGGAAATTAACCACGAGTTAACGTACTGGCGGTAGCTCAGTTTACACGCGCGCGTGCCGTGGCCGTGGGCAGCTTGATCCTGTGGAGGAGGTGGCAGATGGACGGGAGGTGGTCGCGGCCGCGCGGAGTTTCGTGCGTGCGACTGCGACGACGGTAGGAGTCGACGTCGGCGCGCGTGAGTGCGTGCCGAAACGGCACGAGGGGCTCGGCGTTCGGGCTCTCGTGTGATTCACACGGTTTTGGGCCCGAACGGAAGGCGCGGGGTTCGGGCGCAATGTGCCATGTAATCTGGCACTTTCCTTCGGCCAGAGTTTGCACGTTGCGGCTCGTGGTCTAAGTTTGGGGGAGAACATATAGCGGGCCCTCACCAACAGGTTGGTCATCCTAGATTCTCGCCGCTTCGTTCTATCCGTAGATCAATGCAAAGCCACTGCAGCCTTAGCCTGCCTTATGCGCGTGGTTCGGATCTTTGATCGTTAACTGGGCCTTATGCTCGTAGTTCGGATCTTTGACTATAAATTGGGCCGTAAACTTGTTATGATGGCACTCTGTTAGAACGGTGATGCACCTACATGGCTGCATTAGCAGAAGCCGTACACTGAGCGCGAAGTATGCACCTTTCATTGGCCATGGTTAACGCATGCAAAGTTTGATTTTTTAAAATAATACACAAAAATAATAAGCCTAAAAAAATAATAGAAGTAGACCATTGTCGTCGTTCTGAATAGCGACAGAGTTCAGAATGGTGATTTAGTGATGTGGGCACCGCGTAGGATCTCTGTCGCCATTTTGAACTAGCGACGGAGCTCTATCGTCACTTGAACTGGCGACAGAGTTTTACCCTCAGTCAAAATGGCGATATGAAGGGAAGGAGGGTATTTGCGTGTTATATGTCCTATATGGTAAAACAGGTTGAACTGTGTTGTCATATTCATTGATGTTGTTCTCAGAACTGGTAAAGTCATTGCATGGTTAATATTCGAAAACATCGGAATGAACAAAAGATATCATTTCATAATAAACGGAGGGATTACACGGCGCATACAATTTGGTTCGGTGCCCATGTTCGCGTTGGTAGTTTGCAAGGTACAAATGGCGACAAAGAGCAACCACGAACATTGACAAAAGTACGACACAAGTGCGTATTTTGGAATTGTAAAAGGACGGGATAGACTACGCTTTATGGGCGAAGGACGTTAAGTCACGAATGGGTAACCGTACGGCACCCACAGGGAGTGTTGATTGTCAGGACATCGTGGACAGGGCTGCTGGTAATGGTAGTGGCAAGCACAACTGCAGCTGGCATTGCCGCAGCGACAGTAAGTGTGGTAGTCGCTGCCGAAGTGGACGACCTCCTCGTTGTTTGTCTCCCTGAGCCTTTGATGGCGTAGGTCATCGTTCTGAGTCTAGAGCTCCAATTTCTACCTGCAGAGCTGTTCGTTCTCATTCTTGACCTCGGTGAGGTCCTCTCGTATTTTGTCGAGGCGATACAACAATGTGTAGATGTAACATTGAGCATCTATGGGATATGGTAGGTCCACCAATTCAGTGAATTTGCAATACAGTCTGCAAGCAAGAGTACGTGTCATATAGCGAGACATGCGACAAATGGTATATAAGAGTTATAGTTGTTACCATGAATAGAGGGTATCGGTAGAAACGACATCCTGGGCTGGCATTAGACTCATTGCAAATCTGCACAATGGTGTCGAGGTCGTGCTTTCTTGTCGACCACTTTTAGGGGTCGGAGTGGGAGGCCATCGTAGATTGGATTTTTGGAGCTGTAGTAGTCCCTTATTCGAATGGGAAGATTTGGGCTAGGGGATCAGGGTCTTGGAGACCGTAAATTTGATGGACATTGAGTAAAGGGCTGTGGCCCAAAATCATGAAGGGTCGGCGCCTCGAGGTGCGGTCTGACCCTGTCTTCCCCGTCTATATGAATATGTCCGGATCTATACGAATAGCGGAACATATAGCCATTACATGTTCACAAGGCCTGTGTAACAAAAAGGGCTTGTTGCATGTGCAGGAACAACTCTGCCACCTAAGGGTGCACTCCTGTAAAACTCTACTGTAGTTCATCCCACGACCGAATTTGTCCCTACAAAATACCTCGAAGCGCAACTCTCTCGCCTCCATCTTGAACGCTCTGTGCATTTCCCTCTTTTTTACTTTATCTTCCATGTATGCACTAATCATACCAGAGTACTTCACGATAGGATTATTCATAAAAACCAACGCTTTAGCATTACGATACACGAAGTACTTAATAATCTCATGAAGAACTCCCTCCATTATAGCAATGAGAGTAAGGGGTTTCAGACCCCTCATCACCCAATTGTACACCTCTACCAGAGTGGTCATCATGACACCGTTACTTGCACTGTCTATGTCGTAAAGCAAAACCCACTTCTCATTTTGCTCATTTTCAATCTATTCAGAGAAGCACTTCGTGGCCATGCCAGTCCTCTTAACCAACTGCGGAGGGTTTGTAGGTAAGTCATGAAGTGCTACGGGGGCCTCTTCCGCGCTAAGAGTCAGATTCTTCGCATCCTCTGTTGTATGCTTTCTAGTTAGTTTGGCTGGCTTCATCCATAGTGAATCGAACTTCCGCTACTAATTCTGATTGCACAACCTCTTGAACAGCTTTGTTAGAGCCTTGTTTCTGAATTACTTGTAAAAGTTCGCTCTCATGTTCCGCTTGCACCACCTGCTCTTCAAATTTGTCCATAGAGTCGGCTCATCTTCACCTTGCTACAACTGCAGAATTGCCTTTAACAACCCAGGGTGATGATCATGTATTACGCAAACCCAAGGTCGATGGTTGACGATTTCGATTTTCACATTCCTCAGAAACTAAAGCCAACTATCTGTGTTCTCACTCTCCACAAAAACCAGCGTGACGGGAAGAACCTGATTGTTGCCATCTACTCGAATGGCAGTCAAAATCTGCCCCTTGTACTTCCCAGTCAAGAATGTGACGTCCACGCAAAACAATGATAAGCAATGCCTGAATGCGTTGATGCACGCACTGAATGTGAAAAATAGTCTCTTCAGAACCATCTTCCCTGAGAAGCACTGCGAGGGCTACTCAAAAATATCCACAACTATCCCACGATTCCTCCCTTGAATGTCTTGAAGCATGCCGGCCAGGTTCTACTATGAGTCCTTGTACGTACTGAACCTAGCTTCGAAGGCTTTCTGCTTCGCCCTCTAGGTCTTCGTCATAGCTTATGGTGTACTGGAATCTCTACTCTATTGCAAGTATAACAGAACGTGGCTCCAGATCCAGATTACCAATGATGTCTCCGTATATTACGTTTGCAACAAAGCATGAAGAGATGTTTCTATGCGATTGCATAGACTCTGTCATCACACATGTATGCGAAACGACTATAAAGCACTTATAAATGGTGTCCCACTTAGGCTAGTACGCATTAACACACCATAGATACCCCTCCATCTCGCACCTGACGTCATAAACCCGTGGTGATGACTTAACAACCTTAAATGGTCTTCACATTGACACTAGTCCATTCCTTAACATCCTCCTGCACCTCTCACTTACTTTTGTAAATTGCCCCCAACTGCACCACGTTCCCACCATACTCCCATTCAATGCCTTCACCGTTATTCACTACTACATTCTCTAACCGATAGTCCTCCCACTAATCAGGGTAACACTCATCTTGTTGAACCTCATTATCAACGCAAATGTTATCATCAGATAAACCCTCGTACTCCCGATCCTCTGCCTCTATTCTTTCCACCAACCCTTCTATATGCTCCTCTTCATCAGCAATGCCCATGGGTTGTTACATCTACGGTAAGGAAGCGTCACCTTGTTCATCTTACACTGTCTCCTCCACGTCTTGGCTCAATAAGGATGTATGAATGCGGCTGGACCCCCCAATTTCTTCCACAACAGCATCTACGGCCTCATCTATCATTGCATGGTTCAAAGCAACTCTCCTTTTCCTCCCCCTTTCTTCCCCTCCTTCCCCCTCACCTTATCTTCTCTTTTCCTCTTCTTCTCTCCTCTTTCCTTTTCTTTCTCTCGGCTTTGCTTGCTCTTCGGTGCACGGTCGAGGCTCGGCCGACCGCACACCTCTTCATAGTCGGGTTTCTGTCGCCAATCGAAATGGCGACTGTGAACATGAACCGTCAGTCGCCATTTCAATTTGCGATAGAAATACTAGTCGCCAGTCCAATTCATGATTGCTAACATGGCTATGAGTTGTCACATTTATAACCAGTTGAAGCGGCGACTGACTTATAGTCGTGAATTGGAATGGCGATAGAAATGCAATCGCTATTTTGACTGGCGACAAAACTCTGTCGCCGTTCAGAATGGTGACATTGGTCTACTTCTATTATTTTTCTTTTTGTATTATTACTTTTGTAATTTTTTTGCGTTTTATTTTAAAAAAATCTGCAAAGTGTGGTAATGAGGCAAATTGAGGTGGTACTTGGCAATGCTCAGAAAAATTTGCAATGGTAAGAAACTAATGCATCATTGTATCAGAATGACATGAACATCATCGGCACAATAATGGTGCACATGCTACACAAAGAAATTGTGCTGTCCAACAAGGAACCCCACCCAGGCAACCACATAGGCTGATACTTCCATGGGTTGTTGCGATGCAAGCCTAACCAGGCAACCAAACATCCCCAAATCACCAGATCTATGCACTTTCCATCAGGGATGAACAATGGTGAACTGGGATAAGCCATGAACAATACCAAAACTAACAGATCTACCGGATCTAAACAATGCGTCACCACATTCGACCTCAACTCTAAGCAATTAACAACATAGCAAAAGGGAATAAAATACGGAAGGATAGCGAGGACAAGCCTTGTGCGCACCAGACGAAGGAGAGGAAGAGGATGAGCACACCCAGGGAAGGACACAAATCGAGGACGACGGATCTGGGGAGGACACACAGAGGACCTTGCGTGCATGACGGCAAGGTCTCGGACCTTTGAGGAGGACAGATCTGGGGAGGACACCACCGACTTCCTTGCACCGCCAACAATTGCCTTAACCCTAGCCACGGAGCGAGAGCTGGGGAGTGGCACGCGAATGAACGGGGGAGGCAGCTCAACAGTGACCGCAAGGAGGTCGTTCCTTGCACCAACGGATGCACGCGAGTCGGCGCCGACGCATCCCACGGGCCAGGCTGCGAATGAATGGTCGAGTCGCTCGTTCCACATGGGCCATGCTTGAGTCCATTCTTTGCATGCCGCGGGCCTGCCCCAGACCTCCGCCCAAGAAACCAAATAGGCTAAAACTTGTATGAGCTGCTGCAATGCAGGCATAACCAGGCAACCAAATAGCCTCTATGTGTTTTAGTGAAAATTTTAATGTCCTGCCCCACTCGTCAGCTTATATTGCAAAAAGTAGTCCTCTTGTGTCCGGAATTCCAAAAATGGCCCCCTACACAAGCGCGAAAAACCCGACAGGTGACACGTGTCACTTGCTGTGGTCTAGTAGTGCGGAAGGGCGAGAGCCAGCAACCTTCCGCGCACGAGGAGCACGGAAGAAAACTACAGCGCACGGGGAGTGTGGAAGCAACCTTCCGTGCTGCCTTGCCCGCCCGGTGCGCATGCGCCTCAGTCGCCCCACCCTTCCCACGCATGCCTCGCCCTCCCCGCCCACGTGCTCCTGTGACCTATAGCCACAGAGCTGGCCTCCTACCGTTCTACCAGACCACGATAGGTGACACGCCTCACGTACCGGTCTTCTGTGACGAGGAAGGGGCTATTTTTATAAAAAAAAATTCACATAGAGGCTATTTTTGGAAGGATGAAAAAGCAGGAGGCTACAACAGTCAACAGTTTAGTTTCAGTCTTCCTGTAACAACATTCTAAAAATATCTCTACAGAAAGAGTTAGGAACCTATTCTTCTCCCCTTGATGCAATAGATCAGATATTCTTCTATACGATACTGTACTAACTATACAACTTTGTTTTCTCCTTTTTGAACCATTGTACATGGCGAGAATTATTGATCGTGCCAATATTTTAGGTCAAAATTTCTCTAAAAAATCGACTCATTTGTGGAGGCCTATCCTCATATTTTTATTTTTGATAAATTTGATAGGGGACTCTGAGTCCCGATCATCGACAATATTCTTCTGCTTTCCCTCTCTAACGCAGAGGTTTTACCCCCGTTTTTTTTTTTAAAAAAACTTATACGACTTTGGATGTCACTTGGCCTGAATTCAAAATAAAGCTGTGACAAAACATTACAAAGCGTTCATCTAAACAAATCAAATATTCAATGCTAGCTCCAGCAACCATCAGCATCCAAGACAATTAATTTTTCCTTGAGTTGCTCGCGTGCCAGTTTCTGAGGATGCTCTCAAGGACTTTTTCAGCTACAGCTTCTCTGCATCACAAGTTCAGATACTTTGGAATCGTCTGTTTACTAATTTACTCACGCGAAAATGGGATGATTCATCATTAAAGGCATTGCCTACAGAAATTCATATCTTAAAGATCTGCTTCGAGATCCTTTGCTAGTTTTTTTTTGTTCCTTTGATTGGACCCCAACCGAGCTTATCAGGGAGGGTAGTGTTAAGGAACCTCGCTATCGAATAGTCCGGGGTTAGAACAGATCCGAAGTGGAGAATGAAAGAGAGAGACACACGTGTTTAGGGAGAGCGAAGCGGAAATTCTTTATTGCTAATGAATTCTTCTTGTACATGGGGACCCCCTCCTTTTATAGCGCCTCTAGGGTTTCGCATAAGGGACCACATCTACTGCGATGGGCTTTAGGGTTTCTCAACACTCCCTTGGGCCCTTTGCGCGAGATGCATATGCCTCATTAAAACTCCGTAAAAACCCAAAGTGGAAAAATACTTGGAGAAAGAGTACATAGCATACGCTACTATGTTGCACGAATTGCCTCGTCAAAAACCTTATGCAAGAAAACTTCATAAAAACTTGCTAAGGAAAAAGAGTACAATTCTCCCAACTTCAATTGCTAATCTTGAGATTCATGTTGGGTATTCATAATTCATGCTCAGATTCATGTGGGAGTATGTGACATATCTCCCCGAAATCTGCACTTCTCTAAGTCTCATCATCCTAATTCCTTTCACGCACCTTTCAAAGGTAGATCTTTGGGAGTGATTTAGTGAACAACTGCAAGATTTTCACATGACTTAGTATGCAATATCTTGATCTCGTTCATCTTATGCAATTCATGAGCATAGAATAACTTGGGGTTGATATGTTTCGTGAGATTGCTCTTCACATATCTCATTTGTGCTTGGGCAACACAAGCTGCATTATCTTCATAAATTATTGTAGGAGTTTGCTCAATGTTCAAACCACATGACTTCTGGATGTGGTGAACCATTCTTCTGAGCCATGCACATTCACGAGATGCTTCATACAAAGCGATGATT
Source organism: Otatea glauca (assembly GCA_036346275.1). Lineage (NCBI taxonomy): Eukaryota > Viridiplantae > Streptophyta > Magnoliopsida > Poales > Poaceae > Otatea > Otatea glauca. The sequence goes on along the minus strand of CM070721.1, from coordinate 6,547,689 downwards.
TCCGAGTGGTTTGTCGACGTCGAGACAAGAGTCTGCTTAGACGACTTCCAAGAAATTGCTGTTCCTCCACATAGGAAAACATAGCGGTTTGGGACTTGCAAGTATGATGGTGCGATAAATACAAAGATCGGCATAGCCAACCAAATTCAATTCATTATTTCTTCTGAAGAACAGACCAAGGTCTTTGCTTCCTTGGAGGTAACGAAAGATGTCCTTGATCCCTTTCCAATGCCTTTTGGTGGGTTCCGCATTGTACCGAGCTAGCAAATTCACAGCGAACGCAATGTCCGGTCTAGTGCTATTCGCAAGGTACATGAGCGCTCCAATTGCACTCTCGATATAGGAATTTCTGCTCCCGGACTTCCTCCCCTCTTCTCTAGGTGCGTATGGGTCTAAGTGCGCTTGAAGTGACCTTGACCATTGGAGTCTTCGCAGGATATGCTTTTTCAAATCCAAATCTTTCCAACACTTTCTGCGTGTAGGTTGATTGATATACCAAGATTCCTCCTTGGACATGTTCAAGTGCAAGCCTAAACAAAACTTGGTTTTACCCAAATCTTTCTTTTCAAACTCGGACTTCAAGTATGAGCATGCCTCTTCAATTTCTTCATCCGTCCCAATGATGTTCAAGTCATCTACATAGGCGGAGATTATCTGAGAATCCATTCGGGATCATTGTATAAACACACATGGACAATCTTCATTTGTTTGTGTAGCCTTTCTTGCAGAGAAAATCACTCAGCGATTGTACCACATTCTTCTGATCGCTTTATACGGTGATTTCTCCTATTTCACATCACAGGTTTCTATTTGCTCCATCTTGGTTGGGATAGGAATTCCTTAGGTACTTTCATGTATATCTCGAATCCAAGTTTCCATCTGAGTATCTTTGTGACAACATCCATTAGCTTCATTCTCAACTTCAAGTTGGCGCCATTGAGATCAAATATCTAAAGGTGATTCATCCCATGACCGGAGAATAGGTTTCTTCATAATCAACCCTAGGGCGTTGAGTGAAACCTTGAGCTACAAGCCTTGCTTTGTACCTTACAACCGTTGTTTTATTTCTCTTAGAACAAAGACCCATTTGTGACCTACGGGGCTTATATGGGGAGGTGTGCGGATACGGCTCAAACACCTCTCTCTTGTTGGAGAGACTAACTCTGCTGATGATTGCCTTTTTCATTCTTCCCAATCTAGCCTTTTCTTGCACTCTGCGAGATGCGGCTCGGGATCATGATCAATGATCGAGGCAATCTTCTTTCTGAAGTATGCATCAACGTTGGTACATTGCTCTATTCAGGATTCTCTGTTATTACAAAGTTTATGGCCATTTCTTCATGGGGTGCTTCATGCACTTCTACTTGCTCTTTGTTGCTTTTCCCTATCGCAGAGCAAGTTCCTTTAGCTTTCATCGCCTATGTGTGCGCACACATTATTTTCGGCGGCTTCCTTGATGGAAGATTCAAGTCCGAATTGCCTTTCTGTTGGCTTCTTTCCGGTGCAGTCTCAATTGGCTCCCTTCTTTCCTTGGGGCATTTCGTGATTGGTTGTGGTAAGTCCTCTGCTTGCTTTTCTCAGACGCGTCTCGGTACTTTGGGTTTGAGGAGCAGATTGCTGCTCTTTTCTTTGAGGCCTCCGAGCAGTTGAGGATACCTTCTATTTCCTTTGGTATTTCCACCCTCTCGGTGCATTCCTTATGGTACATGCGACTTAACCACGCCCTTCGGATCACAAAAATGATCAGCGGTTCATTTGCTAAATTTCGCAAATCAATTATCTTACGGACTTCTTGATTTGCTTCATTAGTTCGGGGTTCATGTGCGGGGATCGGTGGAATGCCATATGATTTCCGGCATTTTTCATCCAAAGGTTGATTTCCTCCCTAATGACGGAAACGATCCTCGTCAAAGATGCAATCGAATCGGTGTATGCAAATCTCGATCATGGGTTCCAAATACCGATTATGGATGCACTCTCATAACCAACGTATATCGAGACTTGCGGAGAGGGCCCATTGCGATCCGAGGGTGGTATAGGTACATATACCATACACCCAAATTTTCTAAGATGGGAGATCTTGGGATGATCCGTGCACAAGCCGCATAGGAGAATGGATGTTGTAGGCCGACGGTCCAAATTGATAAGAGCTGCTGCGTGCAGAGCTGCGTGTCCCCAACAAGTGTTGGGCAAGTTACAACTTCGCAAAAGCGGTCGGCAATGAACTTGATCCTCTTTATTAGTGCTTACGCTAGTCCGTTCTGCGTATGAACGTGCGATACTGAGTGCTCAATCGCTATCCCTGTTCTTTGTGCAATAATCATCAAATGCCTTTGAAGTAAATTCTCGGCATTGTCCATTCTAATGGACTTCACGCGATGATCGGGAAAGCATTCTTAATTCGATGATCTGCGAGATCACTTTGCAAAAGCATGATTTCTTGTTGACAACAAGCATACATGCGACCATTTCGAGGAAGCATCGATGAGCACCATAAAGTATCGAAGCGGCCCACGATGGGCTGAATCGACCGCAAATATCCCCCGGATGCGTACTCGGGAATGCAGGATTTCACTTTGCACTTTCATGACAGAGGGTCTAGTTATTAATTTCCGGTGGCACATGCAGGCACACAAAATCTTCATGATTCGGAAATTTTTAACATTAATGCCATGACCCTGTGAGTTGTTCACTATATTTCTCATCATTCTAAGACCAGGATGACCTAATCTACCATGCCATAAAGAAAATAACTCGAGCTTCTAAAAGCAGTCTTCAAGGAAGTATACACTTGGTGCATGAATATTCGTGTAGTACAACCCTGATTCATATGAGGACATTTTTCTAATACCATTTTTCACATACCGCGTGCTTCACAATGCACAAGTATTCTTTGCCATTTTCTTCATTGGTTTCTCGTGAAAACCATTGGCGCGGATGTCTTTAAAGCTTAAGAGAGTGCGCGTTGATTCGAGGTACAAAGGGCTTCTTCAATTACCAAAGTTGTACCCATAGGCAATATAATAGTGGCTCTTCCCGAGCCGATTACATATGAGTCGCTTCTGCGATCGTAGTAATCTTTCAGCGTTCTTCGTGATCATTGGAAATACTTAGATTCTCTTAAGATGGTATTTGTTGTGCCACTATCAACAATGCATATCTCTTCCATTTGGGCGCTACACGATTTCTAGATAAAAGAAATATAATTCCAATAACAGAGGCAAAATAATTCAAATATTGCTTGTAAAGGAAAGAATACTGGAATAAAGAATAAATTGCATATTTATTCATGAGAGAAGTATGCTCTTCTAGAGCTTACTATTCATTATTCAAAAGAAAAAGCTAACAACCATGATCTAAAAGAAAATGCGATTCATGCATTTAAACGGCAGTGCATGGTTTGATAATTACGCTTTCGAAGGTAGGTTTCACGTCTGCGAGGACCCTAGACCAATCGTAGCATGGAGCTTCTTGCTCCCAAGAACTATCTTCACGTCCGATGCCCAAGTGAGGTAGTTCGACCGTCTTGGGCGATTCTTCAAACTCACGATTCATTATTTCAAAATTCTGGTTTAGATTACTGCATGTAATCCGATAGAAAATGGTTGCAAAAAGCATAAAGTGCAGGAAAATAAATTCATATGCTTTGCAGTATATTAAATAAAGCAACGGATTCAAAATTCATAAAGAATATTCATAAAACAGAGAAATAAGGCTAGAAAAAAATAAAACAGAGCAAAACAAATCTTCTTGATTTTCGGCAATTTTTTCAAATTTTTCTCGCAATTTTTCTCTTTTTTCTTTACCTTTTCTTTCTTTTCTTCTCCTTTCTTTTCTTTTCTTCTATTTTTCCCTTTTTCTTTTCCGCCCAATTGGCCTTTGGGCTCACTTATCGCGCTTTGCTGGCCATAAAGAACCGGGCGGCTAGGGTTTCAAGCCCTAGCCGCCAAAGCTCTCCTGCGCTGCTTGCCCGCCACCTTCTTGCTCCTCGCTTCTTCTTCCTCGCGCCCTCCTCCGCGATCTGCGGTGCCGGGCTCGTGTGGGTTAGCGGCCGTGAGGCGCTGCGAGGCCGAGACACGGAGCGCTGCTGCGGGCCGGAGTGCCCGGACAGGCGGCGGCGAGGAGGCCGGGCGGTCTGCGCATGTGCGTCTTCAAGCAGCCAGCACAGCGGCCCGCCTGGGCGGCGGCGGTCTGAGGCGCCGGCGGAGTTTGCGCTTGAGCCGGCGCCGCCGTCTTCCTCGCGCGCTTGTGGCGGGGCGAGCAGCCGGCGAGCGGCGATGGCGAGGTCGAACCGGCAGACGGATGCAAGCCGAGGCGACGTCGCCGGCCGCGCAGCGGCGATGGCGGCGGGATAAATACAGCGCGTGGCGTGGCTACGTGCCGAGCCGATCAAGCGGTGGAGGAACCACGGCCGAGGCCGCGTGGCTTGGGCGGCAACGGCGGCGCTGAGCTCCGGCGATTCGACCGCGAAGTCGGACCGGCGGCGCTCACGGCCGAGGCGGCGGCGGTCACTGGCCGAGACCGACGAGGGCTTCTTGCCGGACGCAAGCCGGGCAGCGGCGTGCTTCTTCGGCGCGCGGCTGGTCGGGAGTCGGTGCGAGCCGGGCCGGCGATCTGACGGGTCGAGCTGTGGCGGCCGAGGCCACGGTGGGAAGCGGCGGTGCGGTTGCTCTTCGTCTGCGCGGCCGACGGCCGAGCTTCGAAGCGATCTGCGGCGTGGTCGGGCGGCGGCTTCTTCGCGCTGCCGGCGGCGGCGGCGCGGCTTGCGCGCGGCGGCGGCGGGGACGGCGGCGAGGTCGGGGCGGACGCGCAGACGCGGCGACGGCGGCGAGCGATCTGTGGCTGCGAGGCCGAGCTTCTTGCTCGGTGGGCTCGACTGGCGGCGCAGAATGGCGTGGCTGCGTGCCCAGCGCAAGCCAAAGCGCCGGGATCGGTTTTGGTGGCGGCGCTCGTGCGGCTTCAGCCGGCGACGACAATGGTGCTCGGCGGCGATCGCGCCTCGAGCGACGGCGGCTGAACCTCGGCCTTGCGGCCGGCAGGAGGCAATGAGGCGCCGTGGGCGGCGGCCGCATGCCGAGCCCGCTGGCGGGCGGCTTGCCGGCGGTTGCAAGCGCGGCAAGGTAGCACTCTGCTCCCATGCGGCCATGCCTTTGTCCAGAAACAAACATTAAACTACAGAATTATGGTTCCATTGTGATTTGTGAAGTATTTAAATATAGGAGTATGATATACCCACTCTTAGTAATCATCGCGATATTTGCATTTATAAATAGATAATTCAGGAGATCGCGATCGCAGTTTAGATGGCGAAAGGAGCACGCGAGAGCAGCGATGTGCACGGTGCGACACTGCTGGTGGTCACCCTCACGTGGCGACGCGCCCGTTGAATCCCATCTCGACGCACGCCCTTCTTACCGTGCGACTGCAGTCACTCGATTTACACAATTACACCTGATGAAGTGAGATGAGCAGAAGCAACAAAGGCAGTTTCGTGTCCACCTGCGACTGTGCAGTGTTACGTGACTGTTACCGCCCCGCTTGGCTCTGCGCGCTGCGGGGTATGGACAGCGGTGAGAGCAACACCGTCAGGCGAGTGGCGGATGGCAATGCACGTCCGGCCGCTGCTATACCCAGAAGCTTCGGCGAAAGTGGTTTGGTCCCTCTCAGGTCTCAGCGTGCAGTTACCGACGAGCTTACTACTTAGGGTTCTTTGAAGAAGCTGTGGCTAAGTTGAAAAGTTGCTTTTGATTTGCTGAGCTGTAAAGCAGCTGTAGCTGACGATTGTACCTTTTCTTGCTATGCTATTTGGCAAACTGCCTGCTGCAGCTGTAGCTTTTGAGGGCTAACCGAAATAGAAGGTAGCAACATAGTGAAGTACAGCGGCATCCGAGTGAGGAGGTGACGTGGAGGCGGCAAGGCGGGGTGGCAAAGGTTGGGAAGGCGGAGCGAACGAGTTAGGAGGAGTTCAAGCGAAGCCACAGCTAGAAAGCTTCTCCTCAGCAGCTGCAGCTTTTAGGGGTGCTTCTGCTGTGACTTAGCTTTCCAGCTGCTTTGCAGCCATACTGTTTGGGGGAGCTTTTAGCCTAAAGCTGAAGCACAGCTCCCCAAACAGACCCTTAACCTGGCGGCCTGGCCTAACTCTGTCCGTTATCACTGTCTCAAACTGCATGATCGTACTGCCTCACTAATCAATAAGCTCGAGTAGCTTGCTACTCTGATAGAACACTGTGCATACCTAGCTCCGCCCCTAAGGCTCCTTGGGCACAGCAAGAGATACATGTTATCTACCGTGCCTTACGCGGTGAAGAAAAAAAGCTATTTTTACAAAAACATATACGAGTAGGCTAGATTTTTTAAAAAAAAAGATGTACAGTCCTCATGCATAACATTACACCTTAAAGGGCATGTTTGGTCATCCTCGCTTGTCTGAATGGTTAACTGCGATAGTTGCTATGGCGTATGAACTCACTGTACACTCCTTACAACTCACACAGTCACACGTACGGGTGCAATCAGCTCGGATTCAGTCGGATATCACTCTTTCCGTATCATGAACCATATTTTTTGTCGGATTTGGATTCGGATACGGATAATACCGGATACGAATACGGCGTGGATAATATCGGTTACAGATTCGAAGCGAATACGGAGCGGAATCGATACGGTGCTAGATATTTTTTGTCGGATATCGCATGACATTAGATACCACATATAGCAAATATATAACAATGATTAATTAACCATATGAATTCGAATGAAACAGAACTAATATCAAGAGCTGACATTAGGGTTTTCCACTATATTTAAACAAACTAGATTGAGTCCGTCATCAAAAATCCGGCTCTACCTCATTTTTCTCTTTTTTTTTCTTTCTTCCTTCTTTTCTTTTTCTCCTTTCCTTTTTTTCCTTAGCCATGCCCCCTTTCCTTCCTTTCTCCTTTATTTCATTTCTCTTCTGGCTTCTCATTCCTTTCTTCCTCCTTCCTTTTCCTCCCTTCCACCTCCTTCTTTCCTCCTCGGCCGGACCGCGCCACCTCGGCCATGCGCCGCGTCGGCCCCAACCTAGCGCCGCCTCGGCCACGCGCCTCCCCGGCCTAGCACCGCACGTCGGCTCACCCTCGCGCCTTGGCCACACGCCGCCTTGGCCTCGCACCTCGACCACGCTCCGCCTCGGCCACACGCCGCCCCGACCTAGCCCAACCTAGCATCTCAGCCACACGCTGGGTACGACCTCAATCTAGCAGCGAAAGCCAATCGGGCTGTGTGGCATGGCTTCGACCTTGATCCGACGACATGGCGCGACACCAGCCACGGCAACTCCTCCCCATCCTAGATCTGGTGGCGGCTGCTAGCTTCCTCAACCTCGGCCATGCTGGTGATGGAGGCTTCCTCAACCTCAGCGGCAACGGTGGTGGCCGGCTTCCAAGAACTCGGTAGCAACGGATCCGATCGTAGTTCAATGTGGCGTGGCCATGGAGGTCCGCGGCTCAATGCAGTTAGATCCGACCGGCAGTGGAGGTGCGCGAATACGCAGTGGATGGCGACGGGCGGAGGTCGACGGAGGGAGCGGAGCTCAGGCATGCGTGTGAACTCGGCATGCGTGTGAACTCGGTTGCATAAGAGATTGCCGAATGGGGGATTCAGACATTCCATTTTCTGATATTCGAAATATTTTTTTCAGAAATATCCAAAAATTTTCTTGGAATATCCCGAATCAACGGATAGTGCCCTCCCGAATTCAAATCCGAATCCGAAACAAAATATCCGAAGCCGAATCTGAATCCGAAAACTATCTGAAAAAAATATATCTGAATTCGATCTGAAGCTATCTAGTTTGTCGGTCGGTCGAAAATTATCTGATCTGATTGCACCCCTAGTCACACGAGATCAAACCCCGTGCCATATGGACTAGAGGTGGGCGTCGTCGCGTGCGAACTCGCACGCACGGGCGATCGGTCGCATGCTTAAACCGTGCCGTGTCAGTTTGGCTCGACTTCGGCGAGTTTAGGCACGGTCCATTTTTGATTCGTGCCATGCCGGTTTAGGTTCGGACCATTTGAACTATTACGACGAGAGGATAGGAGCTGGAAATGCACGAAGCTAAGGACGTTAACACAAATATTGAGAGAAAAAGAACTAAATGTTATTTATTTTTAAACAGGTATAGAGTTACTATCTCATAAAAAACCTTACACCCCATTGCAGAGAGTCGGTTTGGTGCGCCCCTCGGTGTTGGTGAGCATGTACTCTTTTCTCTGCATGCGACGACTGCAACGACGCTGGCCGTAAGGCAAGCCACAACATACCGCAATGTGGCATGCAAAGCGCTATACCACATTCCGTGCTTACTTTGGGCTTATCGAGCTTGTTTCGTGCCGTGTAGGCTCAAGCATAGCCCATACAGGCGTGCCGTGTCGCCTATTGTGCCCGATCGCGAGACCCGGCACAATCCTGTTATTCGTACCATGCCGGCTTGACTCGTATGTATGTATGCATGTCGTGCCGTGCCATGGACCGGTCTAATCTGGATTAAACAATTCGCATAGAAATTTGATAGAATATATATATTTTTCTATAAAAATACACATGAAATTCACATTCCACGAGTGGTCACGATAAAGTGGTCGCATTAAATTGACCGGACCTGCATCTGACCGAATAATTCCCCTCACCAACGGATTTTCTTGCCATCCCGCGGGCCCAGCAGGATCCCATAATTCTATCCCCGGCATCACATCTGATGATGTAATTGGGCGTGGAATTTTTTTAAAGAAAATATGTTTTAAAAATTAAATTATAGAAAAAATATGTTGAAATTAAAAATTACGTAAATATTTTTTAAGAAATATGTCTTTAAAATAAAATTGTAGAAACAATATGTTGAAATAAACAATTACGTAAATATATTTCTGTCGTAAATTAATTTAGTGACAGAGCTTTTGTCGTCGAATAAATTAGCGACAGATCATCTGCCACTAAATAAATTGACAATGAAGTTTTATTTAGCCAACAACTTTGTCGCTGATTCATTTGACGGATAGATCTACTTGGTCGGTAGGCTTTGTGTCGCCAAATTAATAGTCGATAGAGGTAAATTTATATAATTATATATTTAGTGTATTTTTTCTATAATTTTATTTAAAATTTGTATTATTTAAAAAAAATCGTTGGGCACTCATCTAGTCGGGAGAGTAAAAGCATGAGGAGCCTTGCAAATAAAGCTACTACTGCTAGCTACGGTTAGGAGGTAAGACATATGACTGCAGCTGGTAGGAATAGAAACACACAATTGTGGGGATATTTAGGGCAACAATAAACTAGATGACCTAAGTCGTATGTTATGGGCTAACGAGCCTATAAGATGATCTGTCCTATTTGTTTCTTCATTTTCTTTGTTTTATTGTCTCTTTTATGTCTATTTTATGTACGATATATCATATCTTATGTATGTTTCTCTATATTTTTATTTTTATTATATATACACGTACATATCGGTATTTTGAGGAAATTATCTATCACGATATCAACGTATCTCGTATTCGTATCGGTATCGATGTATCCGACATCCTGCCCGGTGCCTGCGTAGCTTTCCCTGCCGCGGCTAGATCCTGTGCTCATAAACTCACTGGTAGTTACGTGTGTGCTCGCGCGCGCCCGTCCACGTAGAGATATATACACTACTCGTCGTTGCTGCGCGCGGCGACGAGTTTGTGGCTGAGCTGCCCGCGAGGGGCTGTACGTATATGGTCATCATGGCCGGGATGCTACCCGGCGTGGAGTGCGCGCGGCGGCGCCGTCTCCGGCAGGGCGGGGCGGAGGCGGCCGGCGGCACGAGGCGGTCCTCGTTCTGCCTGTACACGACCGGCCACGGTTCTCACCCCATTGGCAACCGTAACTCCGGCAAGGTATGCAATGAAACGACTGGGCTTGTTTGTTGGCGTGATCTTGTTCATAGGATTCGGTTGAGTGACTGTGTTGAGTTCTTGGGAATTTGCAGCAAAGGAGTAGCGTCATGGAGCTCACACACGGGTGGACGCTGGACAGCAATGCCCGCGAGGCCAAGGAACGGCTGGACCAGAAGCTCAGGAACAAGAGGGAGACCGTCATCAAGAGGTATATGTTACAAATATTAAAATTTGTATATACTGTGTGTGTCAGATTGATGGACAACACTAGAGATTAATAAGAGGTTCATTTCCGCAGGCCTCACAGCACGGGAAGCATAAAGTTGAATAGAGGCAACGGAAGCGGCGGCGGGGGAGGTGGAGGGTGTTCCATGGTGGCGTTGGGCGTGCAGCGGGAGGTGTACTCGAAGAAGGGCGTGATGAGGTGGAGCCGGCTGAGGTGGGAGGCGGCAGAGCAGGCGGAGTGCGCGGTGTGCCTGGAGGAGTTCGGCGCCGGTGACGTCCTGGCGCACCTGCCGTGCGGCCACCGCTTCCACTGGGGCTGCGCGCTGCCCTGGCTCGAGGGCTCCTCCCGCTCGTGCCCATTCTGCCGCGCCGCCGTCGACGCCGGCGCCTAGGCCGCCTCCTAGCAGCTCCCTTGGGCTGTAGACGACGTGCACCGACGTCGCAGGATGCGGTGGCCGGCCGGTGGGTATGTAGCAGCTATCTAGCTAGGCGCGTGATATATGCCATTGCCATGCTAGTGCTGTACAGGTGTGCTGGATCGATCTGTAGCGAAGATGGCATCTGTTCTGCCATTTCAGTGATCTCGGTGAGCAATCCGTGAAAAGTTTGTTTTGGCGGGTACATAATGTCCGGTTGGCTACATTACAAATGATCGTCTGATAAAAAAAAATATTCCGGATTAAGTGCGCCGGTGCATTTGATTGCCAGACGAAGTTAGATGGGATATGGATAGAACCATCCAGGTGGCTGTTGGTTGGGTGGATAGGGATGAGCTAATTTTTTGTTTGGTTGGATGGATAGACTAGTTATAATCAAGGTTTCGAATTTTTTGAACAAAATTTGATCGAAATTTCAATTTTCGAACAAAATTTGACTGAAATTTAAATTTTCACACAAAATTTGACCAAAATTTGAATTTAACCGAGTACACTTCGGCGAAATTTGAATTTGACCAAGTACACCTCTTCATGCAACAAACTGGGTGAGCCTGTCTGGGTTTTTTTGGATGGTTTTATCTAACATCTTGAGGGAATATTCTAAAAAACTGGATGACCATATCCAATTCATCCAAAATAATTGGATGACTATAAATCCATAGATGGCTTCAAATCCATAGATAAGCATATTACATCCACACTCATCCACCTAACCAAACACCACCTAAATTAGCAATGAGGGCGGAGCCAGCCTACGGCGAAACCTTAGGCTAGACCAACTGTTTTCTGGCCGTGACCCGGTGGATCAGCTATGGCTCGGTAAGCCGGTCCATGACCTTTTGATTTCAGGTCTTGGGTCATGACTCAGGTGGCCAACTCCGCCACACTGTTAGCAAGGATGGTATCTGGACTATTGAGGTCTTGGTTAATTTTTCGTATCCGTTTGTCGCATGATTGGTTGATTCGTTCTCTGTTGATTTCGTATGATGCCGTAGGTACACATCTTCGTGGATCTCATGCTGTGTCATGAAGTGACCATTCATAATCGACTCCACCCCCGTATTTTGAACTTTTGCCCCCTTACGGCTGGCATGAAGATCTTTGGGCTTTAGCAGACTTAGATCGATGAAGCTGCAGATTACTAGGTCAATTCATTATCCTAGCAAGGGCGTGTTTGGAAATAGAGGGATTTCGGAGATCTAGTTACCTGGACTAAATCCCCAAAAAATCTTACAAATTCACCTTCACCCAGACATCCCCTTAGTTTGGTACTGATTCTACCAGACCATCATTTCGAACGTTCTCTAAGTCAGCCATGTTTGGTTCATCTTGACGTACGCAATCACGGAGGAGCCCAGGTGATCCGGAATAATAGCACAGATTTCTTGTCTCCATCCTCCTCCTGATCTCTACACACAAAGCTTGGCATGATGGATCCCCATTTTTGCCACCTCTTTCTCGCTCCTTCTAATGACTCATTCTGCTATAACGACATGTCTAATGGCGCATCATCCATTCCGATCACGTCGCTACCTAGCTAGTAGTAGCGTACCTTTCTAACTGTCTCTCAGCGAAGCCGTGGAAGCGCGAGACGAGGACGTGCAATGAGCATTGAACAATCACATTCGCAAAGCAATTCAGATGAGAAACGTCTTCATGCGGAGGGAAACCATCTCCCACCCTAAATAATTGTGTACGGGGGCAAATGTGGCAGAATCTCTGGACTGATCGTCTCCAAAGCCGGGTGTGCTTGTCGCTGATGACGAAACCTTTTATCTTAAAGTCTATTTTATATCTTTCAACTTTCTAAAAAAATCCATCTAACATATTTAACTACAAAATCGGATATTTAACCATCTAAACTTATAAAACTAGATCAATTTACACACTAGGTTGGTTTTGAAGGACGGTTTTAATGATTTAGATCCCACTCAAGATGGTTTTCATCGTATTGGCAGCTACGTCATTGAGTTTTAAGTAATAAGGATCAAATTCAACGGTATTAATATCAACATCATCGACCTCTTTCTCTCTCTATATATATAGAGAGAGAGAGAGGGAGACTTGAAGCGCAATCCAAGGTTGAGTAGGCTATTTTAGACTGTAAATACTCTCTACCGTTTGATGGAAAAGGTGCACACATTAACTTTTACTACCTTTTTGCATCTACTTTTCATGTGTCTCAGAAGTAGGCTGTAGCTAGAAAAATCTTACCTTTGTAATTTGACTTTGATCAATATTGTTTCGCATCGATATGTTGATCAATCTATAAGTTACACATATCTCATGTTTTAAGATTCATTTTTATTCGTTATTGCTTCACATCGATGTTTCATCCATGATCAGCTTTCATTTAGGCTTATCTATCGTTGACTTTATCGATTTGCTAGAAAATCGGCTATCACATTTATACACTGCCAGAGAGCACCCTCGATAGGGACGTGGTGCTGCTGCTGTAAGGATTTCGTGGTGGCAACACTATTGGAGCTATTTGGTCCAATTGTCAGCTTCATATATGATGCACGATCTTGATGCGCAGTGGGTAACGTGGAGCGCCATGGCAACGGAGGTGGAGCAAGTCCATGGCCGGAAAGCTTTGGCGAGGTTGGGGTAGAGGACAGTAAAGGTGTCTGCTCCTCTAAACCCGAACAAATCAATGACGATAATGCTTTTGCCTTCGCCGGCACCGACATCACCACATCCACTACTTTAGTGGTAGATTATTGTGCGTTCAACTGTTGTGGACGCTGCAGCAACATCTGTGATGCATTCTTAACGATGCTCCCTTTGTTTCACTGTATTTGTCTAAGCCCAATATGCGCACAGTCGAAGGAATCATTAAATCTAAGAAAAATAATTAAAAATATTCATGCCTCTATTAAATGACCCATCATAACCACCTTTTATCTTTCAAAGCATTTAAGTAAAGGTAAAAAGTGAAAATATTACGATAACTGCACTCTTGATTCTCCTAATAGATAAATATTTTAAAATGAATACTCTCGAGCCTATGGACAAATGTAGTGAAATAGAGGAAGTAAGTTGTACTAGTAGACTTGTGGTCCACCGAATGAGAGGTGCATTTGCAATGGGAAAAAAACTTGTTTGATGGATTTTATGGTGTGTTTGGTAGAGTTTCAGCTTTGGTGGAGCTAGGTATTCCTAGCTCCATCAGATCCGTGGAGATGGAGTTGTGAGTACATTAAAAATGTTTAGATAGATCATCTTGTTTATATTTTAGACCAAAAATATAAAATTAATTTACTTTATTTTAGCCTATAAGTTTAAGATCTCAGGTGAAGCTGGGATCATTGAAAACTTAAGCCCTTTGTGCTCTTGTGGGAAGATTTATTGATTTAAGTTTCTTTTTGTAACGACCTGTTTTGGAAGCTTAGGTTCCCTACAAGCCGGCTTTCAAACAAGCTGGTAGAAAGTGGTTTGAATTTCTTGTTATATAAAGCTCCTTTAATAAAGATGAAGTTAAAGATCCGACTTTGCTAAATTGCTCTTTTTTTTGTTAGCGGAACCATGCGAGCTAGATTACAAGTCCTGCTACGCCGTCGCTGATCTGCAGATTGTGTAGGTCCACTTCTCCTAGTTGGGCCGAAACGCGACGCGATACTTGAGATTATCGCCTAGTTTGGACGGGCTAGGCATCAAAACTAATCGAGTAGTCGTGTACTATCGCATCTCTGAATGGTGGATTAGATGGTAATGGGCTATTGGCCCTTGTAGGCATGCATCTGGCCGTATTAGGATCCTTTCTCCTCGCTGAAACGGGACGGGGCAAGAGACTGGGACGGCAACTTAGACAGTACATGAACTATTATACTAAAAAGCGACTGTCTAGATTTTTTAGTGTGCTATCTAGAAATACTGTATAAGCTTTTTTTTATTATAGTGAATACTGTAGCACCAATTCAGACCACTCTTTGGCTCTGTCGGACGGACCACCGTGGACCACCTAGGGACTGCATTGTGAACCTTTCCCTGAAACGGACGCACGGCCGCTGTATGAGACACGCCGTTTAGTTCCAGTTGGAACTTTACGTAGATTGGCACGGGGAGCTGAGTATATGAGCAACGGGTAGGGCTTTGAAACATACTTACAATTTGTGAGAATACGTGTTAGCACGGTCTATATCAGTTTGGTAATCCAAAATTTTTCTGTCAAATTAGAAGTTCAAATCTTATCTATGTTAACAGATTTTAGCATTTGATCTGGGTGGACAAACACTAAAGTTACCTATGGCATATGTGATAGGCCCAACAGCTTGGCGGCAACGTGTCGGCCTCTTAAGTGCATGTTCCAGCAACTTGTCGGTCGGTCCTGTTTGAAACGGTTTTCGTTTTTTCTTCTGGAAGTTGTTTCAAACGTTGGTTAGCTAAAATCCTGTAGCCTATTTATCTTTCGGAGGATGTTTTAAACAGCTGATTTCTTCGTAGCTAGGATAGTTTAGTTTTTCATGGTTTTGATGTGTTAAGGTTCTAACTTTGACTTTATTATTAGAACTGAAGAAAATTATCCTTTCCTATCAAGTATAAAATCCTAAACCCTCATTCTTACTCTCATTCTTGATCTGTACCCCTCAACAGGGATGGCAACAGGAAAAATCCCCGCGGAGAGCGCCCTCCCATCCCCGATCCGCAATAATCAAAACTTCCCCGTCCTCGCACACGGGGCTTAATTTCCCCCGTCCCCAATCCCCGACCGGTTTGCGGGGCCCCGATGGGGACTAATCCCCGAAAATACTACATGAAAGATTACATGCTATATGAGTGAATCATTAGAATAATGGTGTATGTGTGATTGAATCACTAGAGTAATTCATTTTTAGCATTTTATTAATAATGACCTCACATATATTCTTTTTTCTTTTGAGAATGATCATTTGCTCCCACCTATTATTGATAACGTGAGAGCGAGGACGGGGAACTGTGGAATGTCCTTGGCCTCGCGATCTCCGACGGGGGCAACATTTTTCCCGATAAGCTCTCGCGGAGGGAGATTTCCTCTGTCCCGTCCCCTAATAAGGGAATTCCCCGTGGAGAAATGGGGATCGGAGCCCTATTGCCATCCCTACCCCTCACACCTAAAAGTCAGACTAAAAACTAGATTGTCAAATATTAAACCTTTTCAGCATAGCCATTCAGCTGTACAACCCAATTGAAAACTATTTTTTTAGAAAAGCTACCGCCATGTCAAATAAGACCTTAAACTTTTCTTAGCTATTTCGATTAGCTTAAGGTGCATACTACTTCCAACAAAAACTTAGAGACGAGTTGAGTGGATCAGACCACGTTAGACGGACGTTGCTGTTGTGCCTCCAATCAAAGACAACGATATCAGACCACGCAGTGCTGCACGTCTAGTGTATGGGATGGCAACGGCAGTTTGGCACTTTTGATGCCTCCAGAGTCCAAGGAACCAATGTGTAATGCTGATCGACGGGACACCGGGAACTCGTCTGCCAAATTTCGTCAGGACCGGTAACACTTTTAACAGGTCACGATCGAGCTAGCGCTCGTGTGGATGGTCGCTGACTCGCCGTACATACACGAAGTTTTCGTTTTTTTTTAAAGTCCTCCGGCCTTTTTTTTCCCTTTCAAAATTAACTATACGAGTGAATTTACAAAATTAGTTTCATTTCTGGCCATGGAAACAACAGCAGATATCACGTGTCACCTGTCATAGTCCCATACCACTGCAACGGCCTACACCTCGGTAGGTCAGACGACTGACGTGACAGAGCAGGGCTCACTAGCCTGCTAAGCTCCCCTTGCTCGGCATCACATCCACTGCCCTGTCGAGCTGCCCTTCTTGGTATCACGTCCATCAATTACTTAATTAATCACTTAATTATTTAATCACATACCTAATTAATTAATTAATTACTTATTTAATCACTCACTTATCTAATTAAAACACTTATGCCAGCTTGCCGAGGAATGGGTGTGGATATCGAGCTCGAAGTACACGGCGCCTCGTCTGCCACAGCAGCGGCAAGGTGCTGTGCTACGAGAGCGCGATAAGTGATATGTGTCACTTATCACTACTTCCGCTGTTGGAGACTAGACTAGTTTTGTAAATTTGTTCGTACAAAGGAGGCTAGGTTTGCTAAAGAAAATGTGTAAGGAAAAAAATAGTCTACGTACACATCCGCTGTTGGAAATTGGTGCAATGTTTTTATTCCAGATTTTATATTGAGGCAAAAGTAACACAAGACTAGAAATGCATAAATAAAACAAGAGTTTATATACATGCACACTAGTAACTGACCACATTATGTCAAGTGTGTTTAGCCACTGTAAACCTTATGCCTTTCTCATGCAAAGTGTTATTATTTAAGAGGTGGTAAGGACTCCACCTTTTAAGTTGCCCTCCCTTCACTTGGTTAGGCAATATGGTACTAAACCATGCATACTTTAAAATTAAAAGAAATGAATCACCCAATGGACCAATTTCTAACATCCTCTGCCTACCTGCGTTCCACATGCTATGTAGGAGCAGACAAACACAGCTCGAGATCCGCCATTTGACAGAATATAATTTTAGAACCCGTTTACTACTGATCGAAGCAAATTTAAGTTCGATCACGAACGACCTTATTAATAATGCGTGATTATCATATGCAGCAAAGTCCACCCCTAACAAGGCAACGTCATTAGCTAGCTAATACTCAAGCACTGGTTTATACACGAAGCTTATACAAACATGCACCTGCCTATGATGCCAACGAGTAACAATGGTTGGATCGATGCTACTTTTTCAACTAATCTATATATGTAAAGCATGAAGGAGAACAACAGTGCTGCATGCGCTGTCCACGCCATTTTAAATGCTTCGGCAGATCAGTAGGAGTCCGGCTCACCTGCAGGGTCACTTCACATATTATGTGTAGGCCCAATAGGTGACAGGCTGACAGCCACATGTTCTTTAAAAACCTAAGAACTTCGTTTCAGGGATACGTGGTAATTAACTATTGTGATTTGTTTGTTAATTCACTTTCTCTCTTACTAACTTTCTTTTCCTTAATTTTCACTTATAGCTCTTCCAATGATCCTTGATGAAACAATTGCCGTCGGTGCACCTAGACGAAAAAAATAATCAAAAAAAAAATAATCTCGAATTTACTGAGCACAATTCCTCCAATAGCCACACTTGTGAGCACTGAGCAAACACTATTGTTTGATATATGCAATCTTGCAATGTAAGAATATATGATGAAAATGAAAGACATGCACGATGAAATTTCCATTATATTTTTCATCTGATTTTTTTCAAAAATAATACATTTTTTATTTAAATTGCAAAAATATACCATGATCTAAATTTTTTTGCAAAACTATACCTCTGTCGTTATATGGTTGAGCGACAATAGCGCAAAATGCAGAAGAAGCTGAGTCAGTGCTCATATGACCTCTCTGTCGCTGAATAAAAGGGTGACATGCCTCTATCGCTAAACCATTGGACGATAGGAATATGTCGCCATTTCATTTCACGACAGAGAGCTGTTGCCAAATTGTTTAGCTACAAAGCACTCAAAAAAATTTATAAAAATCATGAATTTCTTTTTGGAGGAAATTAAATTTATGAGGAATATTTTTGCACTGATTTCATTCGAAAATTCGCTTTTAACTTGTGAGCATTAATTATTAAAATCAGTGTTATTTTGAAAGTTGCTAGAATTTTAGAGTTCAAACCAGGGTTCAATAAATTAAAAAAAATCATATTTGTCAGTGATAATTCATGTAGTATTTTAAAAAATTATTTGTCAGTTACTTTTTTTTGACAAAAAATTCAAATTTCGTTGTTCCTCATTCTCTTTCGGTGTGTGACAAATTTGACGATAAATCATAGTAAAATATTGAATAAAACCCGACATTGATATTACAAAGTGCAGTAAGTACAATAACTACAATAGCATGGCATGCGAACAATACCTAATATACATACATGCCTTAGGGAATTCATAAAACTGAGATACAACATAGGTACATGCCTCTGGTGAAGGACCAAGTCACAAAACCATACATTCCATGGTCATGGTTGTCGGAATAGGTCGCTACAATTAAAATAATAATAGTTATCTATTGGTTCCTGACGGGATACTACGTATGAATACCTAATAGGGCATAATGTAATATCATCATCAGGATTCGAAGGGCTCCGAGGATGCAAGGTTCGTGGCCTAGGTGGCATGAAATCGTCATCATCATTGTCATTTGTATGGTTAGGAGCTAGCCCTCCTTCAGTGCTGGTTGAACATCATCTTGCATTGTTGCTTGAACGGCCTATTGTAGTAGTGCTTGAACGGCCTGTTGTGATAGTACTTGAACTTCAAGGTCTAGGTGACATGAAATCGTCGTCATCATCATCATCGCCATTTGTATAGTTAGGAGCAAGTCCTCATTCGGTGGTGGTTGAACGTCCTCTTGAACTTTCTACTGCAACAGTACTGGGTGGACCTCTACCCCTCCAGTTGGATCCTCTTCTGCGTCTTCTGCGCGAACCAAGCATCACACCCTCGCCGAAGAGTATATACATCGCTACGAATTCTAGGATATCTTTGTTCAACAACTCTTTATCTTCCGAAAATGACTAACACACAAGACGAGCATACGAATTAGTGAACTTATGGATAATGCTAAAAACATTAGTAGGGTGAATAAATAGGAAATAACTAACCTTAATATGCTCTGTATACTGATCGGACAACATCAGTATCCTATAAAATCTCGTAGAGAAACCTGTAGCAGAAGGGTGATCGGCTAGTTCGCACACCCGTGCAGTGAGTAGTCACGTCGGACTATATTGTGTGTAGTGAGGGGTCATTTCAGACTGATAAAAGTCTTCAGCGAGTTGTCCCATCAGTCTAAGAAATATCATCTCGTATTACGGTGTAGGTCCTAATGTAACAAAAAATAACAGTATTGCATAACCAAATATAGTAGTTCGTGATTATAAAAACCATATGTCGTACAACATATCTGGAATGGATTAATAAAATACATAAGACAAAATGTTCCAACAATCCAAAACATAGGTAACTACTGCTGGCCCCATTTCGAGGTGGCTCCTCATGCGTGGCAGTCCTCTTGCGAATTTGCCTGTGCGAGTAGGTCAGCTGCATAGACGCGCGGTGGTCCCTCTGTGATCTGGCTGGAGGTGTAGCGTACTCCGACTGAGAAGGCTGCGTCGGTGGTGGTGCTCCGTGCAACTGCGATGGTCCAGTCTTATCCACATCAACGAAGTACCTCGACGTACCACCATCATTGAGATCGTAGTCCGTGTGGGCTAGATCATCAGGCTACCCCTCATAGTTGTCAGGTGCAGGTGAAACTGCGGACGTGAACCACTGTGCTTGTGAGCCTGTAACAAATGAAGAATTGTTGAGAGCATTCAAAAAATGATTGCAAAATATAGAAAGTGCGATTAAGTACTCACCTCTAGCATGAGCGGCTAGACCAACGTGTCTAGCAGTTCGCCCCCTCGCAGACGACTGCGTGACGGTGGCACGGGAGGCTGTACCTGCAGCACCCCTACCTCCACTAAGCGGCATGCCGTCAACCACATCGGGAGGCTGGCGGCATCCCGCCAACTAGAGGACGCGTCTCGAGCTCTCCCTAAACCTCACAAAGATAGAGTTCACCTCCTCTTTGGTCACGTCAACCCTGCGGGTCAGACGAGAAAGGAAGCTCCCTGACTCCTCGTAGTACTGGCCTAACACATTAGTCTGGAAAATACATTACGAATTAGTTAGCACGTTTACCAACTGAGTGGAAATGAGATCGTAGATTGGACGCAACGTACCTCTAGGGCTCCTCCTCACTCCTCGACCCATGGCACCATACGTACGTGCCAGGGGTGGCCCCATGCATGCACTTCCTAGTCTGGCTATGGATAAGAAATAAATATAGCAATATTAGATGGTATTACACGATAATAATTACAAAACATCGACGCAGGGAACTTACGTGTGGGCGCCGTATGGGACCTCACGGCTGATCGAGACTGGGAACTTCTGTCATAAACCGAATTGCCTCATCACTCGATGGACATCATAGCCCTCGACCTGGACGTCGAACAGGAGGAACCGACGTGTACGCTAGTACGTCGAGTCTCGTGTGCATAGGGTGGACAACCCACCTGTCACACATAGCTACACCTTTGCCTCTGTGTACGACGTCCAGCGTAGGTGGTCGTCGGTGAGGCGGTCAAACGCATCGACGAACTACGGGTAGCCCAGCCACACCGTCTTGTGTGCTCACCTAGGCTGCAGTGACGATAAAAAAATCAACGCAGAATGTTACCGGTAGTACTGAAAAATGTTAAAGCGAAAGTTTCACAATTGTGATTGCAATATCTTACCCGTTGGTGGCACCAGATGGTGCCCATGGTCGGAGCATCAACGTCGTCATCATCGGCATGTACAAGAGGCTGTAGGTCGATGTCAGGCCGCCTGATCTAGAACCTCTCGTATGCCCAAAGTTGTACAAGCAGTGGACATCCGGTGAAAGTCGAGCCGTTGACGATCCATCCACAACCATCGTGGGCGCACGGTACGTGGCGCACAACATAGCCGACCCCCAAGAATACTGCATCATAACAATATATTGAAACAAATTTCAATAATTTAGCAAGCAACAACACTCACAACAACATGCAACTCGATTACAAATAAGGGTTCTTACAGTAACAGTAACGACATGCAACTTGCTTACAACTAGGTAGAAAATAGAGTTCATACAACACACATTACATTAATAAAATATGAATTTGACATATAGCATATGATAATTTAAATAGCTTCTCCGGTAGTATGATGATGTCGTCCACCACGCCTTGCAGACGATGATCCCTCCCCCGCTGTCGGGTTGCCAACTCCTCCTTCATCTCCTTCGTTTTGTGGCTGGCAGTTCTTGAATGTATGTCCTATTTGCTTGCATAATGAACATTTCTTCACGCGCTTGCCAGCTTTAGACTTATCCATGTCATTTCTGATACGCCTTGTTTTGTGACACCCTACTTTGCATGTTCTTGCATCAAAATCAGGAACCCATAACCTTTCATTGACACTAGGAGTTGTGGTGAAAGAACCGACAACACCATAACTATAAAGCTCCTTGCTCCAAGTTGCCATCACCTTTCTCTTTTGTAAAATATTTAGATAGATATATACCAGGTTGCATTCTAAATAACGCATATGCAGCTATCATATGAGAACATGGCCTGTGTAAAAGGTGCGGTTTGTTACACGAGTATTTGTAGTCAGCCTGCAGGATGCACTCTTGGGTGATAACCTTCTGGTTGGTTTCACGCCATCCTTTATCCCTGTATATCACCTCGAAGCGCAGTGTTCGTGCACCTACTTTGATAGCTCTATGCTTGGCTGCCTTTTTACTCTTCTCATCCATGTATTTAGTGATCATGCTAGAGTACATTAGATTCCCATCTCTCATTACTACTTCAGCAGCTCGATGCCTATCCACAAAGTACTTAGTTGTGCCCCGCAGCACTCCCTCAACAATTCCTACCAATGGGAGACACCTCAACCCTCTCATTACCCAGTTGTACACCTCCACCAAGTTAGTCGTTATGACACCGTATCTAGCACTATGTGTGTCATGTAACAATGACTACTTCTCTTTCGGCTCGTGCTTTATCCAGTCCGAGAAACATTTGATTGGCCTTTGCCTTCGACGATGATTCGTCGCCTCATCTTCTGTTGGCAGAGGGGATAGAGGCTCCGCCTGATCCTGTGTTTCACTACTACTAGCCTTGTTCATCTGCTCCTCTTTGTGTTTTCTTGTTAGCCCATCAAGATTCTTTCATAGAGGACGGAACTTACTCGCTTGGTTCTACTTACATAGCCTCTTAAACATGTTCATCAGTTCCTTGTTTTTGAATTGCTTATAGAAGTTCGCACTCAAATGTCTCATGCACCATCGGCTCTGCAAGTTAGGCCATGAAAATGGCTTCTCTTCTCCTGTTTGCAACTGATTGATAGCATTAAGCAGACCAGCATGCCTGTCATGCAGTATGCACACATCTTGATGAGTTTTGACCACCCCGATCTTCAAGTTCCGTAGGAACCACAGCCAACTCTCGTAGTTCTTGCTTTCTACAAAGGCGAAAGCAACAGACAGAATCTAGTTGTTTCCATCAACGCCCACAACTGTCATTATTTGCCCTTTGTATTTCCCGATCAAGAATATGCCGTCCACGTACAACAATATACAACAGTGATAGAACGCCTTAATGCAAGCTCTGAATACGAAGAAAACTCTCTTCAGATGCCTCTTGGTCAGTCACTTGCTTGACGGATAGTCTTGATAATCATAATAAGTGTCAGGATTTCTTCCCTGAATGCAACTGAGCAGTGCGGACGATTATGGTAGGAGTCTTCAAATTTTCTAAATCTCATTTCTAAGACCTTCTGCTTCGCCCTCCATGCCTTCCTGTAGCTAATTGTATACTGATATCTGTTATTGATTGCTCGGATAATAGCACGGGGCTCAAAATTGAGATTCTCCACTATCTCTAGGTACATGATATTTGCGACATACCTGGATAACAAGTTCCTGTGAGCCATCAGGGTTTCCTCAGTTATATAGATATGCTGCTCAACCTTCGAACATAGGTAGTGGGTGCCCTATTTGGGCTTGTACGCGTGCACTCTCCAGGGGCACCCATGCATCTCGCACACCACATCGTAGCAGGTTAGGGTGGACTTCTTAACCCTGAAAGTCCTTCTTACTGATAAGGTCTAATATTTCACAACATCCTGCACTGGCTATTTTGTCAGTACATACTATTAAGCCTAATCTCATTCTCACTATACTACCAAAGTGTATCGTTGTTTTCATTCACAACCAGCTTATTAAATTGATGCGTGCTCCAATCTGTTGGCACAAGCGGCTCCGTACCTTCATATTCCTCATCCGAGTCATCGTCGTCTTCCACTAGTCTTTTGGTGTATTCACGGTCTTCCTCTTCCATCCTTGTTATTTCCTCACCTTCATCTACTTGTCCCTGCGTTTCTTGTCCAATGTTTTCATCATCCTCTCCAACCTCAACTTGTTTACCACTCTGGCAAATGATGTCCTCGTTGCATTCCTGTACATGCTGCTCACGGCTAGATTCCCCAAATTCGATGTCATCATAACTGAACTCATTTTGAGGCTCACTATACTTACCGACGTCCAACTGCTGCTGTGGGGCAACAATCCTATCATACGCTTACACTAAAAGCACCCGATACTATCCACGTTGCTCCGCCCCTCTCACATATGACCTCCACGATGCAGTTCCCTTCATCTCAACTAACTCCCAATAAACAAGATCATTTCGCATACTACAAAGGCAAAATAACTTCAGTTGGTACTGATCTGGTTCCATCCGAAAAGTATAATACAACCAATTCAACACAGAAGAATATGTACGTTCCTCGATCTTGCTCAAACTTTTGTCCACATACTGGAAGTTACTCAGATCCGCACCCTCTAAACCATACATAATAACCCTTTCTCCATAATAGATTCTAAATGAAACTCATTTTGACATATCTGCGGACCAATTCATTAACCCACAAATTAATTACTTTTTGTAAAAAATATTGTGACACCTAAAATAACTATATCTATATGCTCAAAAAATATATCTAGATCTATTTATATCTATACTTCTAAAATATATATCTATCTAGATCTATCTATAAAAAACAACTATATTCCTAAAAATATATTATTTTTCCTAAACATATATATTTACGTAAATATATTTATACAAACCAACTAAATTACTAAAAATATACTAAATCTATCCGTAACCTCTAAATTTAAGTAGATCTATTATTTTTGCTATTCTACCATGATATATTGCTAAACAAAATAAACATAATTTTTTTACCTGCACAATAAGTAGAAACCTCAAATCTGGCTTTCACCTCTCCCTTCCTCTCTTTTCTTTCTCTTCTCTCCCTTCCTTTCCTTTCTCTCATCTCGTCTCTTTCTCGCAGGCGAAATGAGGCTCCTCGCGCCAAACAGTAACCGCTTCGGCCTATTTATGGGCTCGCGGTTTCTGTCGCCAGTTGGTTTGGCGACAGAGGCGCGCACCCCCTTTGTCGCCAAACCAACGGTCGATTGTTACGCTGTTGTTGTATGGTTTGGTGACAGGGAGGCCGACCGTTTTTTCGTCTACGTAGCGCCGACGTGGTTATTTCTCGTCAGTTCAAATGGCGACACAACTTTTTGTCGTCATATCATATGGCGATATTTCTCTCTCGTCGTTTCAAACGGCGACAGATGTATAGTTTTGCAATATTTTTCAATCGAAGTATATTTTTGCAGTTTGAATAAAAAAATATATTATTTAAAAAAATCTTTTTCATCTCACGTAACTTGTGCTGGCAGTCACCTTGCTGCGAGAGAGCAATCAGTTTCTTCCTCTCATACTCATGAAATATCCTTATGAGTTGGAATAGACTTGTGTGGTTAAGGATATGCCGCAATCTTCAGTAATTAATCTTTGACTGCACTAGTTAACTAACACATACTAGAACACGTGGCCATCACCTATTGAGCCTGCACATAATATGTGCAGTGACCCTGCAGGTGAGCTGGACTCGATCAGTACTCAGTTAGTGCTTCGAGGTCAAGGCGA
Organism: Otatea glauca; assembly: GCA_036346275.1. Lineage (NCBI taxonomy): Eukaryota > Viridiplantae > Streptophyta > Magnoliopsida > Poales > Poaceae > Otatea > Otatea glauca. The sequence goes on along the minus strand of CM070721.1, from coordinate 6,522,457 downwards.
GCTGCTGTAGTACTAGTTTAAGAAACCCCCAACTCAAACGATGAATCCAACGTCATAAGCTAGTCTCAATTTAAAAATCGTGCACGAGCTACTTACTACATATCAATTTGGAATTGATACGGTCTTAAAAACAGAATTTTGACTTCTAATTTTTATTATAATATGTTTATAAAAATAAATAAATTTATAGTATTATGGAAGCACCATTTTGAAGAAAATCTACAATTTTTCATGTATTCAATTTAAATATTTAAAAAGATATTCATAATCCAAAATTTAAAATTTTGACTACATCTACATTCAAAACAATATGTATTTGTGATGCGAGGGAGTGCAACGCATTTTATAGCTAGCAAGTAGCTAGTAGGAATCTGCTCGATTCCAGATTGGCTTCGAGTTTCGACCCTCATCGCATCGATCAATACATATACAGCACAAGTTGACGAGTATGACAAGGTACTTTGTGAGTCTGACTTCCAATCTCCAACAAACCTATTACTACATGTTCAGTTCAGAGCAACAGGTCGTCATCGTCATGTATCGCAGTGTGTGCGCTTGGTTGCTTGTGGCCGAACGACTCCTGTGCAAGGTTCAAAATTTCGGCGAATTTCGCCGAAATTTCGGATCCCCCGAAATCTAAACTACCGGCCGGGGAAAAAAATTTAAAATTTTTTTGAAATTGCTACAGTAAAAATCCGAAATTTCGTTTTTCCAGGCGAAATTTCGTGTTTTTGACCGTTTTAGGGCCGGATTTGACCCAATAACCATTAGGAAAGTCATCTCCTATGAAAATTTGTTGAAAAACCGAATTTTTTAAAATTTTGGCAGAAATACTGTTAGATTTTTATAAAATTGTACAAGCTTGATATAATCTCAAACTTTTATGGTACTATCCTTAGTAGTTTAGGATCATACATAAAAAATTTCAAAATAATTTAACTTCATTTGTTATCTTTAAAAAATCAAAAACAGAATAAACATAATTGGGACAGTTATATTGTCAGAATTTTATAAATTTTCTTGGGTGTGATTATGATCTAAAACTTTTATGAGAGATTAATAATTGACTCATAACCATGATGTAAATTTTTCAAAAAATTTAAACTTGGTTTGTTTGGTCAATTAAATCTATGTAAGCATTGAACTTCGTTTGTTATATTATATTTCTAAAAACAAAAAGAAAAAAACATAAATGGTAGTGTGCCTTGTAAGAATTTTATAAATTCACTGGTGTGTGATCATGAATCAAAATTTTTATGGGATATTAAGAACTTCCTTATCACCATTCTGTAAATTTTTTTTAAAAAATTAAACTTCTTTTTACTACTAAATCAAATCTATGTATTGATCATCAGACTTTTATCCGGACGTAGCACTGTCTGAATTTTTAAACATTATTTGAGAATGATCATCACATAAAAATTTTAAGAAAACATTAATGTTATATCAGGACCATCCACAAAAATTTTCAAAAGTTTTTAACATGGTTTACATAATTTTTCATGTTTTTCAATTTTGCTTGGTAAACATTTTAACAGGCAGTGAGAACAATAGTCTTGTTAGAATTTTTAAAAATTCATAAAATTTGATCATCATCTGAAAATTTTATGAGAGCATTATAGATACCTCATAACCATGCAAAAAAAAATTATAACGTGGTTTGAACCATTTTGCATTCGGTTCAAAATTGCGGTCGCGTTTTATCGGAGACAGTTCAATGTTTGAATTTTGAAAAATTACACAAACTTTAGAATAATCTGAAATTCTTATGTAAATATCATGAATGTGTCATGAATCTCCAAATTTTTTTTTAACAATTTATAACTTGATTTGTACCATTTTTCATTCGGATCAAACTTATCGGTCAGTGTTTTATCAGGACAGTACCACTCTCTGAATTTTTTAAAATTCCTCAGATGTGATAATCAGCTGAAATTTTTGTGAGAACATAATAAATGTGTCAGGAACCTACAAAAAAAATTTCAAAATTTTTCGTTAACGTTTCGACCTCTTTTCAGCCGGTGCAAAAAAACCCAAAATTTCAGAAATTTCGCCCGAATTTTGGATTTTTATTCCGGAATGGACCGGATTTGAATTTTTAAATTCAAATTTTGTCCAAAATATTTCCGAAATCTAAAAATTTCACCGAAATTTCGTCGTCCGGTCTGGACCGAAATTTATTCCGAAACCAAAATTTTGAACCTTGCTCCTGGTTTCTCACACGAACTCAGCACGCTCCTCAAGTCTTCTAGGTACATAGATTTGCGTCGTTGGCATTGTTGAGATGCTCCGTGAACCCAGCGTGATTCTTTTGCAAAGACCAAAGTAGTACAAGATTTGTGACCGCCCATTTGCATGAATTAAAGATAAAATGAGTTACTCCTACTTGATTAAAACATACAATAGACTGCTTATAAGTTACTGTCGACGATCGGGACCGTCGACCGCAAAGAAAGAGGGGGAAGGATCGTACGGAGGGCAAAGCCCAGAGCTTCGTTCGTCCGGGTGGCACCCTCGGCGGGCGCATTAAGCAGGGGAATCTGCGCAACCAAACAGGGGACACAAGGTTTATACTGGTTCGGGCCGAACCCCCTACTCCAGTTCGTGTGGTGATATTGTATTGCCTTTAGTGTAGATGGTTACACAGTGTTTACAAGAGCGAGCTCAGAGCCTTCGCGCAAGAATGCTCGTTGCTTAACTAGAAGAATCCCTCCTTTTCCCCGGGGTTCCTGCCTCCCTTTAAACGGTAGGAAGTGGCAGGTTACCTCGAGAGCTGGGGAAGGGCGAGGTGACCTATACTAAGAGCTTCGGTCCTTCGTCCCGTCGATTGGTCACCGCTAAATCCGCCCACGCTGGGCGGTAGTCTCGTTAGTCGGGGCGGTTAGGTATTTCACCGGAAATGGCGTACCGCATACGTGATCTCGACAAGTGTTGGCGTTCTTTGTTCATGGCGTTGGTGCTGCCTTGGGAGGGAGCGTGTCTTCGTATTGCACGTGACCGGTCGATGGGACTGGAAGCATGACTTCGGCAGCCATTAAACCATCTTGGGAAGGGGCCACCTGCTCTCGTATAGTCACTTCGATTGACCCCATCCGTGGGGTACGTGGCTATTGGCTGGTGGAGGCTTCGACACGCGGCCCTTGGCGGGGGTTGCCCCAGCTTGATCGGAGTCAGGGGATCCCGACCCGCTGCGGAGGTCGGGAGCCCAGTTTGGTCGGAGTCGGGGGACCCTGTCCCGCTACGGAGGTCGGGAGCCCAGCTTGGTCGGAGTCGGGGGACCCCGTCCCGCTGCGGAGGTCGGGAGCCCGGCCCGCCAGGTCGGGGAAGAGCTCGGAGAGGTCCGTCAGGTCGGGGAAGAGCTCGGAGAGGTCCGCCAGGTCGGGGAAGAGTGTCCCCGGTGGTCTCTTGAGACCTTTGGTCGGATCCCGACTGGTAACAGTCCGCTCGGCGCCCTGGGCCGGTAGATCGGAGACGCCTCTGCCTGGGCTTAGGAACAGTCCCCTGGGCACAGAGGAGGAACGGACACGTATCAGGGGGACGCGCGCCAGGCTGTCCAATCCCCGACAGTTACAATTGTGAACCAATTGTGAACCTCACGTACAGAGCAATTTGTTGTCTTGTTAATTTGGTTCCAGCCTATGCCTTCTTCTAGGATCTCGGTACTACACCATATGGAACGATTGCAAATTGTTACTTCAACATGGTATAGTGGCGGTGCGCAATTTGGGTCACAGTGGAGGGCGCAGTGCAAGCCAAGCACGGCGGTGCAGACGTGACATATATTGTGGTGGAGCTCAGTCGGGTGCTATGATGGAGCTGAGGGTGTGGCATAGATCAAGACCAACGACAACAGCTCAACGTGTTAGAGTAATATAATATTTTTTATCTGTAGCAACGTATAGGCATTTAATCAGTGTTACTCAAATATTGTATTAGTATCCGCAAAAACAAAAGATAATCATGTAGTAGTTGTCAAATGTTTCTTCCATTTTATCAAGGATGTTGCTGGAAGATGGTTGTGCTGCGAGCCTGTGTTGTGCACCTCAGTGTATCGGTTATGTGGAGTGGCTGCGGCAAGCACGGTTGTATGCCGCCGAAACTCTCCTAGCTCACGGCCCCCGGTGTATCGCGTTGGAAACCCTATCCTACTCTCGTAATTCCCATCGATCTTACGATCATACTCTCCGATCAGCCGCATGCGCCTCTTTTCCTCTTTTTATTTATTTATTTATTTTAATAAATTTAGCTCTCTCGCGAACGTATTGACATAATTGAACCTATTTTCATCCGCGAAAGCACCGGAAGGTGACACGTGTCACCTTCCGTGCTCCCTTACCACGGAAAGCATCTCCCGCACTCCCCGTCCATGGTAGCCTGCCTCACTCGCTCCACGGCCACGGTAGCCTGGCTACCACGCTCCCCGACCACAGCATCGACCCTCCTCCGGCGTTGCCCAGGTGCGGAAGCTGTTGGTCCCGCACTAGCCCCTCCGCTGCCGTGGCTCACCGGCTGCCATGCTTCCCAGGTGCGGTAGCGCTTTCTCCAGTGCTCCCTGAGCACGGTAGCGTCGGCTTTTGTGCTCCCCGAGAGCGGTAGCACCGGCTTCCACACTCCCCGGACGCGAAAATGCCTTCCACGGTGAGAAGGGGCCAAACCTGCAAATATGTTCATGAAGTTGCTAAATTTGCAAAAGAACAAGACAAGAGAACTAGAAAAGGGATGATTTCGCTGGACAACAACGACAAAAACATCCTTCTTGACAAGTTCAGTCTCCTTGGTTACTTGCCTACCTGATTGACCATCCGGCCGCCATTGACATTGATCCATCTCCATCTGATTTAGAGGGGAAAAGGAAGATGACAATGGTGTTGACTTACGTACGAGGATATGTCAAGGACAACGAGGACGTAGATGAAGAGGATAAACTAACACCTTGCCCAATGCCCATGAGCAAAATATGTGAAAGAGGAATCACAAGGAGTAATTGACCTCTCTAGCAAAGGAGATGCTTGCTTGAGGATTTTTTTTTTGAAATAATATTTTTTAAATTTTTTACAAAAGTAATATGTCGATCCAAAAATTTGCAATAATACCCACTTGTCGACATTTGAAATGACGACAAAGAGCCTATCACTGTTTGAAATATCGACATACTCTTTGTTGATATTTGAAATAGTGACATACTCTTTGTCACAATTTAAAACGGCTACAAAGAGTCTGTAAGCTTGAATTTTTTTAAATAATACATGAAAAATCTGAAAGTACAAAAATAATATGTCAAAAAGGAAAATTATAGAAGTATACCTCTGCCGTCGTTCAAAATAACGACAGAGTACTGTCGCTAGAAAAAATAATGACTTGATGATATGGATGCCGTGTAGGATGTTAGTCGTGAGTGTTATTGACGACATAATTATGTTGCCATTATGATTGGGGATAAAATTCTGTTGCCATTTTGAACGGCGACAAGGAGGCAGGTTGGAAGGGAATTTTTTTTTGATAGCGATATGGATGGCAGGAGTGCATTTGCGTGTTGTATGTTCTATGTGGTAAAGCAGGTTGGACTGTGTTGTCACATCCATTAATGTTGGTTTTGGAACTGCTTAAGTCATTACATGTTTAATGTTCGAAAATAACGAAATGAATGAAAGATATCATTTCATAATAAACTGTGGGATTATATAGTGCATACAGTTTGGTTCGGTACCTATATTCACATTGGTATTTTGGATGGTACAAATGGCGGCACAGAGTAATCACGAATATGGACAAAAGTACGATACAAGTGTGCCTTTTGGAATTGTAAAAGGGCCGGATGGACTACGCTTTATGGGCGGAGGATGTTCAGGTACGAATGGGTAGCTGTACGGCACCCACAGGGAGTGTTGATCATCAGGATGGCGTGAACGGGGCTGCTGGTCACGGTAGTGGCAAGCACAGCTGCAACTAGTATTACCGCAATATTAGTAAGTGTAGTAATCGTTTCCGTTGTGGATGACCTCCTCATTGTTCCTCTCCCTGAGCTTTTGACGGCGTAGGTCGTCATTCTGGGTCTGGAGCTCCAAGTTCTACTTGCAGAGCTGTTCGTTCTCGTTCTTGACCTCAGTGTGCTCCTCTCCCTTTTCATCAAGGTGTACCAGCAATTTGTAGATGTAACATTTGATATCTAAGGGAAATGGTTTGTCCACCCATTCCGTTAATTTGCAATCCTCAGTCTACAAGTTAGAGTACGTGTCATATATTGAAACATGCGCCGAATGGTATGTAAGAGTTGTAACGTTTACCATGAATAGAGGGCATCGGTAGAAATGACGTCCTAAGCTAGAATTGGACTCATCGCAAACCTACACAACGGCATCGGGGTCATGCTTGTATGTCGGCCACTTTAGGAGGCGGAGTGGGAGGCTGTCGTGGATTGGATTTTTGGAGGTATAGTAATCCCTTGTTCAAATGGGAAGATCTGGGCTGGGGGATCGAGGTCTTGGGAACCGTAGATTTCATAGACCTCGAGTGAAGGGTCGCGGCCCTGAAACCATGAAGGGTCGATGCCTCGAGGTACGATCAAATCCCGTCTTCCCCGTCTACCCCTCTCACGGCTTGAGGTGCCTCCTATATCTGTTATTGTAATGGAGTGGAGGTTGGACCACTGAAGAAGTGTTGCCTGAGTGGCCAGTGGTTTTATAGGCAGTATGTAATCGATGCAAGGCTGATAGAGTAGGGGTAGCGTGTCCTCACTTTAGTCTGACAAAGCTGACTACAACGTATTGTCGCTTCAGTTTGAGAAAGCGGTGGTAGAGTGTTGTCAAATCGGGCTGACAAAGAAATAGCTAGTGTGTTGTCACTTTGCTCTGAGAAAGTAGGGGCCGCGTGTTGTCAAATCGGGATGACAAAAGCAATAGACAGTGTATTGTACAATCGACCTGAAAAAGCTGATGGATGCGTATCGTCCAATCGGCCTGGCATAGATGCTGACTTCGTGTGGTCAATTTGCCCTACCATAACATATTCGATGTAGTAAACCAGGTGAGACTCTGCTGTCACGTCCATTATTATCATTATCGGCAATTGTTCGTTACTCGTGAGCGTGCATACGCAGATAATTGGGCAATACGAAATAACAAATTGATAAGCGATGAAAAATTGAGTACGAAAAGAGAAAGTCCAAAGAGTTTGACATGCGATAGTACATAAGTTAAGAAAGCATAAACACTAGCCGCGGTTCTTGCGTGGTGGGACGCCTCGTCTGGTCCCCGGCCTTCTCTGACGCTGAACTTGTCTGGATGGATATGTTAGTTGGTCAGGTGCTTATCCTCGAGTGGTCCTAGTAGGCCGTACTACGGCCTGAGATGGCTGGGTTGTTCGGGTGCATCGATGAGCTACAACAGACCAAGTACAACACCCGGCAACTGCTCAGGGGGTCAACCAACCAGTCCGTGAAACGAAAGTTGCCATCATAGGTCGTGTCACTGGACTGGGTCATGCTGTCATCGTGTGCTGCATCGTCTGTTGTTGAGAACATTTTACGTTAGTACAACATAGACTGCAAATAACGTAATAGATGAAGGGATACCTCGAAGGAGTACATGGAGTCATGTGGATGTGTGATGCGAAACGCTGCCAACTGGAGCCCCTTGCCACGTTCGGAGGAGGGGCGGTATGCGTGTGTGCTATGCCAACTGCGGTGTGTGGTGCGTATCGACCACGTATAGTGGAGGAACGGACGTGCACCTGCCCCACATCGTCGTCTCTAGGCCTCCTACAGGATGTAAGGTGGATGTGCGCATCGCCTTTTTGTAAGCACGCTACAATGCCCCTCTCAGATAGTCCATGCTGACCTCCAACCTATCCCCGGCCAACTCGGGACAAGAGTGAGGCGAGCTTCTCGGAAGTCTCCCTAGCAAGGTCACTCTGTGCACGCATTGAAAGGCTTGTTAGTTGTTAAAATTGCATTAATGGTACATTATATGATATGTGAAAAGAAGTATTAATCAAGCGATGAAAAGCTAAGTCCGGCTACATGGGGTAGGTGTCAATTGTAAAGAGAATGTGCCTCGAAGGTGACTCAATGACACGCACAACTCGAACGCGTGTGCGTGGGTTGTACCACCAGATGTAGTCCCCGTACGTGTCATGGTCGTACGAGACAGTCTCATCGTGTACGTCAGCCAACACCTGTGCCTATTGCTGAGCATGAGGAAGCATGCTGCTGCCTAGCTCGCAGTACCAATGAAGCCTTGCGTGTATGCCTGCAAAAAAAGATTCCCAACATAACTTCATTAGTAAGGACATACATAATGCGATGCAATTGAAAGTGATGTAAAGGAGAACTAACATGTGCATGTTCGGCGGAACGACGTCACTAGTAGGGACGGGGAACACCTGTCAAAGACCTCTTGGAGGCACCACACCTGTCCTGTGTGTCGGCTCCTGTCGCCTCTACCATCCGTGCTAGGAGAAGTAACCCTGCCGCTCTCAACCTACACAAAAATATTGTTAGTATGATCGTTTCGTACATACAAGACATCGTAACGCAACTATGATAAAATTACACTAACCTCAGAATCCATCGTGGGTTGATCCGTCACGCTCTCATGGGGGCGCGCAAGCGTAGTGAGCTAAACTCGAGCGGCAGCTCTCCGTCCATCGGCAGCAATGTGGCTAAGCAACTCCGGTGAGTTGTGTCTATCACTAGGCCAAGCAGCTCGTACTGCCCGTCGCCCGCCATACCTGCAAGTGAACTGTTCAATCTTAGTACGAATTCCATACAAATTGAATAGAATAATTACACATACGAATTGAATAGAATAATTACAAATAGAAACTGAATGCAGCAATTTCACATGCAAATTGACTATGATAATTACACATACAAAGTCCATAAAATAATTTCACATAGGAAGTCCATACATAAATTAGACGTATGAATTACATACACTAATTTCACAAATGGATTCCATACACTAATTTCACATGCAAAGTCCATACAATAATTTCACGGCCTTTGAACCGTAGGGCAATACTTGAATGTGTGCCCTGTATCCTTGCAAACTGAATATTTCTTTATATGATGCACACTTTTCGCTGCGTCCATGTCATTCCTAAAACGCCTTGTCTACTGACGACCTACACCCTTTAGCCTACTGAAGTCCAGAACCCACCGTGTGCCCTCCCAACTCTGATGCTCCGTGAGCAAATCGACCACTCAAAAACCATAAATTTTTGCACTCGAAGTTGCCGTCACCGCTTCCTTCGTGTAGTATTCTGACATGAATATGCAGTCATGACGTGTGCACATGGTCGGTGTAACAAATGAGGTTTGTTGCAGGTGCACACACATGTTTGCCTCAGTAGGATGCACTCATGAGCAACTTTTCACCGATTTGTCCCTTGACCGACTTTCTCTCTACACAGTACCTCGAAATGAAGCTCCCTCGTACCCATCTTCAATGCTCTATGCATCTTCCCCTTCTTGCCTTTCTCCTCCATATATGTAGAAATCATCTCGGAGTATTTCAAAGCAACATTATCATTCATGCGGACTAACACCCTAGCATGATGATCCACAAAGAACTTCGTGATGCCATAAAGAACACCCTCCACTATAGCTACCAGGGGAAGGGGTCTCAGACCATGCATTACCCAATTGTAAACCTCAGCCAGTTTTATCATCATGACCCCATACTTGGCACCATCCGTGTTATAAAGTAGAGCCCACTTCTCCCTAGGCTCATGCTCTATCCATTCAAAGAAGCATTTCAAGACCCTTCCGTTCCTCTGAACCAAGTGCGGAGGGTCCGTGGGTAACTCTTCAAGTGCGATTGGGCCCTCCTATGTGCCAAGCGTTTCCCTCTTCGCTGCCTCCATTGTATGCCTTGATGTCAGCTCGTCCAACTTCCTCCAGAGTGTATCGAACTTTCTCTACTGGTTCTGGTCGCACAACCTCTTGAAAAGCTTTGTAAGCTCCTTGTTCCTGAACTGCTTGTAGAAGTTGGCACCCATATGGCGCTTGCACCACTTACTTCGCAAATCAGCCCATAGATGTGTTTCATCTGCACCCTTCTACAACTACACTATCGCCTTCAACAGCCCAGGATGCTGATCGTGTATGACACACACTCTAAGCCACTGATAGCCAGCTATCAGTTTTTTCACCTTTAATGAATGTGAGCACTATGGAAAGAACTTGATTGTTGCATCTACTCCTATAGCACTTAATATCTGACTTTTATACTTTCTAGTCAGAAATGTCCCATCCACGCATAACAACGGACGGTAATGTCTAAAAGCGTTGATGCATGCACCGAAATAAAGAATGCCCACTTCAGTACCATCTTCTTAGGAAAGCGCTGTGAATGCTACTCACAATATCGACATAAGTCTTAGCATTCCTTTCCTTGATCACCTGAAGCATACCTAGCAAGTTCTGATAGGAGTCTTCGTACGTACCAAACCTTGTTTCCAATGTCTTCTGCTTCACTCTCCATGCCTTCGCATAGCTTATGGTGTACTAGAACCGCTGTTCTATTGCAAGTATAATAGCACGTGGCTCTAAGTCTAGGTTGCCAACAATCTCCCCGTACACTACATTCGCAACAAACCCTGAAGATATGTTTCTGTGCGATTGCGTCAACTCCATCAGGACACAGCTGTGTGGGACGACTATAGAACACTTCCAAACAGCGTCTCACTTAGGCTGGTACACATGGACACGACATGAGCAACCCACCATCTGGCATCTCACATCGTACACTCGCTGATCTGACTTCGCAATCTTAAAGGTTCTTCGCAGCGACACTGCCCATGCTGTCACTGCTTTCTGCACCTTACACTTATTCTTGTAAATCGCTCCTTGCCTCACCTCATTCTGATCGTACTCCCATACGACATCTTCACTCTCGTTGACCACAAGTCTATAAAACTGACACTCCTCCCACTCTGTAGGGAAAGACTCTTTATCACCTTCATCATTACTTAAAGCCTCGTAGTCACGGCTCTCTGCCTCCATCGTTTGCACCAATAATTCAATATGTTCTCCCTCATCTGCCACACCCATTGGTTCCTACACATTTGGCCTTGGAACATCTACTTCCACGCCTTCAATTCCCTCTTGACCACAACTCACATCCTGCCTCACTAAGCATTTTGCACTTCAACTACTCTCCCCAACTTCCTCCGGTTCATCACCAACAATATCCTCTTGTGTCACATAGTCGGCATGGGCTTTCTAAAATGCTTGCACCAACAACACTAATGTCCATCCTTTCTCATTCTCCATTCTTACATACGATCTCCATGACTTTGGCCTTTGAGTTCCACTAACTCTCAGTACGTGCAAACCCATCTTTGACACCTTATCCCGTGCAACTTGAGATCATGCAAATCACGGTCCAACTAGAATAGGTGGTACAACCATCTGGTAACTGTGCCCCAAGAACGCTCTCCTGCATGTGACAGGCTAGCCACCACACTTGAAAAATGATATAGTTCCACCCCTTGTGTACTCATGTGCGGAACCCCTTCTCTGTAGTGTATTTTAAATTGTACTCGTTCATCTATACCTGTCAAGCATTTCATCACATTCTTATTATGTACACAACGTAACGCTATTAACTCTGTTAGTACCTTCTATACCTCATAAATATGTACCACGATCACCTACTCCACACTACTTCAAACAACGACTACATCCATACATAAATCTATTTTCTCAACTATATACTACTCCGCATACTTTTCACAATTTTGTATGTCCAATTCGATCCATACTAAACAATACATGCAGGTACCAATCTAAAAATACTTACATATGTGTACACAATTATTGCTACTCTATATAGCTAATTATTTAAAAATATAATTAATCTGGTCATGAAATAATATATTTTAAAAAACTATTGGTACTCTACACAGCTAATTACGTATAAACCTAATTAATCTTGTCGCTAAGTCATGTATCTATCTAAACAACTATTGCTACTTTACGCAGCTAATTACTTACAACCTAATTAATCTGATCGCTAAGTCCTATATCTGAACAACTATTGCTACTCTACACACTTACAAATTTATTTAATCTAGTCACTAAGTCATATTTTCAAATTATAATTCAACTGAGAAAAAAATACCTGAAAAAATACAAAGGACCTTCTCCTCTTCCTCTTTCTCCTTCTCCTTCTCCTTGTCCTTGTCCTTCTCCTTTCCTTCTCCTTATCCTCCTCCTCCTCCTCTCCTTCCTCCTCCCCTTCCCCTTCTCCTTCTCCTTCTCCTCTCCTCTTTCCCCTCTTCTCTTTAGCTGGCGGCTCGGGATGGCGATAGGCCAAGCAAGGCACTCGGCCAGCCTTTTTTGTGCTCTTTGTCGTCATTTCAAATGGCGACAGGGAGTATGTCGCTATTTTAAATGGCGACAGAGAGTTTGACCGTTGCCGATAGGCCTCAGTCGTTGTTTCAAATAGCAACAGAGAGTCTGTCGATATTTGAAACGGTGACAGGCTCTCTGCCGCCGTTTGAAATATCGACAGAGCCTGTCGTCATTTCAAATATCGATAAGTGGGTATTCTTGTAATTTTTTGGATCAGCATACTACTTTTGTATTTTTGTTTAATATCATTTAAAAAATTCTTCGCTTGAGTTGCGAATACAATGAATTATAATGTCATATGAGAAAAACAATATGAATATTTCTACGCCTACAGGCTTTATCTGCCTACTTCATCGTGAAACATGAGCAGGTGAGTGAGTACAACAATGGAAGGCAGTAGAAGACAGTACATGTCCTTCAAATTGGGCTCTATACATATTTCTACCTCCGTTATGAGAGCATATTTGTAATGCAAAAATCTCACAGAAAATAGTTCAATTTTCGTAGAAATATATAAAAAAAAATCTGTGTTTCAAACAGGACCTTTGGAATTTAGCAATAGCAAGCCTATAGCCTATTTAATCCTCTATGTGTGTTTCATGTCCAGACTTCATAGGATAATTTATAGGATATGCTCCGATACGTCTCTTTTTAAAAGGTTTATGAATCATAAAGCTAAGTAGTTAGTATTATGTGGAGGCAAATATGCATAACCTTAAAAATTAAATTAAATAGAAGATTTGGCCCTACTTAATATTGAAGTATATTTCTATATCTAATCGTCAATTTTATTTATTTTTTATAGGTTGATATAGATTTGCCATCATCTAATATTAATTACTCTGCTTTAAGATTCGCAAACCTTTCTAAAAGAGGTGTTTCGATTTTCGAAGCAAACCCTATATTTTATTCTAAGTAATCTTAAATAAATATTTTTATTAATTTTTCCTTCAATTTTTTTTGTTTTTAAAAATGGTGGTTAACAACGCTTGGATGGCACATTGCATGTCAAATCACAAAATTTCTTCTCTCTAACTCTGTATCCTCCCTCGCAAAAAAGGGGGTCTCAAGAGCAAGATAAAAAAAATCAGTGGTAACAGGTCGTTTTGTAAAAAATATCGGTCTAAAAGAGATATGAATTTAAAGTTTGAGTTTAGACTGATGAACAGTAATTCCGGACAGTAACAGACTAAATTCAAATTTTTATGTTTAAATTTTGTCTGATAAAACTTGACCGGTTTAAAACCGATAACCACTGTAACCGGTCGATAACCGATAACCAAGGGGTCTGATAATTTTTCCTTTCCGGTATTTTAATTCTTGCTGCTAATTAGCCTTCATGCCGATTGCTGTGTGTTATGCTGGTGGGACAATTAGTGGGACCTCATCAGCCAAAATTTCGTTAACATAGTAACAGTAATATGTTATCATCGTCCTTATCGAGTGATCATGCAGACATATTTTGGTGGCTGGCGCCAGGCAATACATACCAATATTGCTCGCGTCTCTGCCTGCCTGCCTGTGGTTGCACATGCTATGGTAGGGGTAGGAATGTCAATTGGGTGCAACGGTATAGGTAGTGCTTACTCATATCCGTACCTGCTAGTCAAAATATCATCCATGAGTATACCCGCAAAGGGTCACCGGCGAAGAATCTCGTCCATACCTGTCACCCGCAGGTATCCGATACCCGCAGGTATACCTGTTTACCCGTCACCATCAACAAACCTTCCAACCAAATGGTACTAAAATTTAATGAGCTATGATACTAATATAATCCTTTTGATGAAATTATAGGAATCAGCTATATTCTGTTGATTGAAGAATGATTATCAATGATTCAAAATTTCAAATGTACATAAGAATAAGAAATAAAATAACATATGCAGACAAATAACATACAAATGCTCAAGTTCAATAATTACTAATATAAGATATCACAAATTTTGGGGATCAGGGGGTCAACTGGGCGCTTGTTCTAACCCGTATGTCAGTAGAAGGTGGTCGGTAATCAGGTGGAACGGATGCGAGTGGAGCTCCCCCAGACCCGTACCTGTTTGCCGGGTAAAGTTTGACCCCATAAACATGTCCGCGGGTAACCAAAGAGAAACATATCCACCTCTATTAAGGTTTTTACCCGCGGGTACACAGATAATTATATAAAATTGTCATCTAAGAGCAGACAACAAAATTTAAGTTAGATCACGAACGGCCTTAATAATGCGTGATTACCATGCAGCAAGGTCCATCATAGATTATGAATGCCATTAGTATACTACTAAAGGTCTGTTTGTTTTAGCTTTTGAATCTGGATTCTGGCTCCAAAAGTAGAATAAAAAACAAACAACCCGATTTTAAAATTCGATTCTCATAATCCAACCCACCAATATATATTAGAATCCACAATCCACTTCATATATGCTTTTGGATTCTAACTTTTGGAGAATCATCTTCTCTACAACTACAATCTAGAATCAGTTTTTAGAGAATCTAAAGTTAAAACAAATAGACCCTAAATGATGCACTTGTCTACTGTGAATCCATGATTCTAACAACCGCCGGATCGACGTTCGATGATACATTTCAACGAATCTACATATATACTGCAGCAGAGCCGACAGTACTTCATGCACCGTACGCGCCATTTTATATGCACCAGTGCATGCGGCAAGTGCTTCGAGTTCGAGGTGAGATAACTAAAGAAACCCACAAGTCAAACGATGAAACGATTTTGTTTAAAGAAAACGATGAAATGAAGCTGTCTCAGTTTAAAAAACTCTGCACGAGCCACAATTAATGTAGCTAGTACGATGCATTTGACAGCTACTAGCAGATGGCCTGCTCAATTCCAGATTGATTGGCTTCGACGCTCACATCGATCGGCAATTCGGCATGTGTATATATACACATCACAAGTTGACGAGGATCGACACACTCCCAGCCTGAACCTAGTTCAGAGAAACAGAGAATCGGAGGAGAGAGCCCTCATGGAGCGCAGAGTCATGGCCTGGCTGCTCGCAGCCACCCTGCTGTTGGGTTCTTACGCCGTCCCAATCCGCTCCTCGCGTCCTCTAGGTATATGCTGTATGCAAACGACGTGTTGTGCATCGCTTACTTTCGAAAAAAATTTCAGCGGACGACTGATGAATGTGAAGGTAGCGCATGCAGATGGTGATGTGAAGATATGGGCCGAGAGAGCCTGCCGCGGCGAGGAGAAGGTTGTTGTGACGAGGCGGTCTTTGGGGCAGAGGACGACGACGCTGCCGCCGCCGCCGCTGCCGAACAAGATGAAGGCCACGGCGATGACCGCGCCCCCGCCGCCGAGGAATTGATCAGCTCGATTATTTGCTCCTTCTGTTATGCTTCTTTGGACACGCACATGCGCATACTCTGTTCTCTATCCCGTAACATAATGTTCTACTTTCCCCTATATGTATATATCAGTGTTTGCTTCGACGTTCGTGTATCGTTTAATCCGCTATGTAAAAATGCTACTCCAAGGAAAGACTTGTTGCTGTCGAATGCGCTTTGCTTTTCAACGACGGGAGAGCAATCTTCTTTGACAAAAAAAGTTGAGTCTGCCTTATAGGCTCTTGATCTCCCCGCTGGACCATCCGGCCTTTGCTAGACACCGGTCCATCTTCATCCGATTCACAGAATGACCATGGCGAGGAGGTTGATGACGACGACGAGGTTGGCAACTGTCCAAAGAAGGCCCGGGAGGATTTAGAAGAGGAAGAGCTAGCTAACACTTTCGCTCGCCGGAGCAGAGTATTCAGAACATGAATGAACACTATGCTTATCTAGCCTCTGTGAATGAATTTGTAAAAATAGCCCTCTCTTCATCGCGGAAGGCACGACAGGTGACACCCGTCCCTGTGGGAGGTGGCCGAGACGCAGCAGCGCCGATGAGCGAGGCAGGGGGCGAGTGCAGAAAAACGTGCGGGCAAGCGGACGAGCGCACGCGGGAGTGGGCCATGAGCGTGGGAAGGTGAGGTGCCGCGGTCGGGTAGAGCGGGTGGCATCCTCTCGTGGTCCCCGGACGTGACAACGCATCCTTCCACGCTTCCTCACGCTACCGCGGCGCTGGCCATCTCCCGCGCTTCTCGGGTACGGCAGGGGACAGGCGTTGTCTGCCGTGCCTTCCGCGGTGGGGAAGGGATCATTTTTGTAAATGCATTTAGAGAAGGGCTAGCTTTGTAAAAAAACGAGATAATGGAGGCCAAATAAGCACAGTGTTGTAGCTACCGCATCGCTGCTAGTCTATCTCTGCCACTACTTTTCTCTTCCAAACCCACGCCGCCCGCCATCTCGCCACAACACAACATCTTAAATTTCAGGTCCCATTGAGAATATAGAAATTTATATTAAACAATTCAATTTTCGTGTTCCAAATAAATCCTTTATGGTTAGGCATACTAATTACACCATAAAACCTAATCGGAACTTGAGACACCACGGTTGATCACAAATCTTTCTAATGGATAACTATACAAGAAATTGAAAGGCCATGTGGAGGTCTACCCATGTGTGTGATGAGTAATTGACAGTGGTTGAGCTTATGATGCTCAAGTTTGAGTTTGATTTGAATTCATTTTTGAATTTTGAAGCAATTTGAGCTGCTTTAAGTATGGGTGGCACTACTGGCCCTGGGAGGCCCAGCGGCATTACCGGGTCTGAGAGGCGGTAGTACTGGGGTAGCGGTGCTATCGGCCTGTAGATGGCGGTAGTGATTTTCTAGATAAGTGATTCTCTGGATCGTGTAAGACCGGCATTACCGGCCATGGGAGGCGGTAGCACTACTGGACTTGTGGTACTACCACCAGACCAGGTTTGACAGCGAGGTGTGCTATGTTTTTGGCTGTGTTGATTTATTTGCAGATAATTGTGAATAATGCTATATGATGGTTTTGCTTGTTTGTGTGGTTGCAGGACTTCGAAGCTAGGTCATGATGAGGCGGAGGAGACCGAGACTAGACTAGAAGAGCTGAGGTCCAGAATGATAAAGAGACGCTGGAAGATGACTAAGGCTAGGAAGTGGTTGCAAGTCGGGAAGATAAGGAGCCGGGCGTGAAGCACTAGTGATGAACATGGCGGGCAATGGTATGGATCAGGATTAGGCTCAGGGAAAGTCGAGGTCCAGAATGATCAAGGAAACCGGTGCCGTTATGGTAAAGTGGCCAAGAACATGTGGCGCGTCAAATGACTTGGACCCGTTTGCAAGCGAGGACGATTTGAGGGAGTCCAGACGTGTGAGAAACTTGACGACAAGTCATTGGGACTACATGAAAAGCGACGAAGCATAGGGGATACTTTGAGGAAAAGGAAGACTGGCAATTGGGGTAAATTGGTAATTTATCCAATACTGACGGTTCAGGCGGTTTGAAAAACCGCGGTGGTGGGCTAAATGGTCTAGGTCAAACCAAAGTGGAGTTGAGCGTAAATTCGGGCTTGCAAAACAGATTTGGCATCATAAAGAATGCCACTTTGTGAAGCATACTTGTGTGAGTGTAAAACCTGTTAAGAGTGTTGAGTTATCGGGTTAGCCCATTTAAATGTAGATGGTATCCACATGTTTGTCTAGGTTTTAGAGTTAGGGTTATATAAGAAGATGTAGTAGGAGGTGAGACTCAGCCACTAAGCCTAGGTGAGAAGGATTAGGGTTTCCACAAGATGTTGGTTTTCTTGTGTGGGTGTGTGAGTGCTGATTAGGAGTTTTGCCCTCAGGTGAGAGGCTTTGTAATTATCCATCTTGCTTTGAAATGAAATCAACATTTGTACTCAAGTCTTGCATCTTGTCTTGATCTTTCTTCTTCTTGAGTTTTTATTCTTCTTGTTTGGTTTCTTCTTCTCTTAATCTTGTGTTGCTAAGGATGAGTGATTGATGGATGTATCCTGTGGAATATATCCAAATCATCTAGGCAAACTCTCACATGATCATCAAGAGATTTATCAAGAAACTGGTTTTTGGCTTAAGAAGGAAGTATTGAGGTAGATCTTGCACATTTGAGGGCGATTTTTTTGGAGTTCTTGCTTGCTGCGACATGTGGGAGGCCATCTAAGGTCATCTTGATCGTCAAATTCCCATGAGCAAGCATAGGGTGAAGATTTGGGTTTTGATCCGGTTTTGATGCAACCTTTAGTAAATTTAAAAAAGGTCGGAACTTTGACGTCAATTCTTGCAATTGAAGGTTGGAATTGGTTCTTGACATCCTTAGAAAGGTGCATATAAATTTTCATGAGTTTTGGATCATCCAATCAAAAGCTATATTAATTTTTTTGATTTGAACTCACGCTGATTGTACTGTTCATGACAGTACCGGGGTTACTATTTATTCTGGTACTACTGTCCATCTAACTACGGTAGTGCCAGCCCCGAGTGAATTTCTCTAAAAATTATTTTTCTACACTTGTTTGACCTAGAGAGGTTTTGGTTGGTTTCTTTGAGGAAATTTTTTTGTTCGGTTCCTATTCACCCCCTTGAGTCTCCTTTTTCAGTCCTTCAAAATTCAACCGATTGTTTTCTTAGAGGGGGTTTGGATTGGGCTGGAGAGTTCGCATTTTAATCACAAACATAAGCCATGACAAAAGGCTGAGATGTATTCCTCCCAGTTCCAACCTAAATGTCTATATGCCCATAACCTTCTACAAAATACCTCCAACCATCCAACCACGCAGACTGTTAGAGAACGGTTCGATGATGAATATAAAAACAACAAATCTATATATGGGGCAGTTCTTTAAACAAAAACTGGATATGGGGCTTGTTTGGCAACAACTGGGAAGGCGAGAGCTTAGATAAGGGAGTTTGTGGTGGGATTATACATGGAGTTTGCTTTTTAGTTGTAATCTTTTTTAGTAAGAGGAATGGGAAAATTGTAGAGGCTAACTTGTAACTTGCCAGACATCCTAACATAAATCATTATGAAAGGGTGAGATGTATTCGTCTTCGTATAAATGGTAATACCTTTCCAATTCCCACCGTTCTCTATGGGTTTGGATCCTCGAACTGAGAACCCATGTCCACTTGTGGTGTATTTGGTTCGAGGGATTATTCCATCTAAAGATGGATTAGTCTATCATAAGGTTATCTCATACAATTTGGTAGGATGGTATCATATCTTATTTTATACAAACTTTGTGTTTATGAGGAACGAGGTGGTGATGGATCAACCCATTCTATTCCTCAAATCAAACAGGAGAGTTATGTTTGGAGCTAGAATCGGATGATCCATCATCATCCCATCCTTCAAACCAAACAGCCTATTAATATCCCGTGTCTACCAACCAAACAAGAACTTTATAACCCTGACCATCTAAGTTTCCATTCCCTCTCACTAGTTCTCTCCAACAAAATAACTCCATTCTACGTGTAAACTCCGTAAAAACCATATATAAACAGTTCACAAAAATTCCAAAGGAAATTTCTAGATGTGGTTGAAGGGATACTCTATACGCTTAAAATTTTAAGACCAAATTCAATCACATTTGATTTTTTTTGTGAGGGTTGAAATATACCAAATTGACAAGCAGCTGAAACGAACGGTAAAGACCACTATTCATGAAAAAAAATATGCTTTTTTCTTTTGACAAAAATCACTATAATTTCCTTTTTATATACTCACGAGTACATGTGAGTTTAATCTTAAAATTTCGCAGGCCATTGTAACATCTTGTCATTTATACATGTTAATTTCTACTAGAGGGTGTTTGGATTAGGGATACTTCATTAGAATATTTTAGAATCTAATTTAAATTTGAACTAAATTCCAAAACCTCTCAAACAATCACCATTCATCCAAACAAGCCTAAATTTTTTGTAACAACTTTTACATTGATTTCTACGGAGTTCAAAGCTCATCTTTGGCCATGCCAAACAGCACTACAGCAGGAGTTTGTCCCAAGGCCCTAACAGGATCAGGTGCATGTTTTGTAGGTTTGCTTGGCGTAGCGTCTAGTTTTTGCCTTTTCGGTTACACGATCACTTCACAAGACGCGCGCGGCTACGGGCCGCGGTTTGCCTCGTCTCGTCGTCTTCTCCCACTCTCACGGCTCACGAGCTCGCGAAAAACCAAGTTCCTCCATGGCCGCGCCTTGCGGCCGCGGCACACTCCCGCTCGTCCTCGTCTCCCTCTCCGCGGCGTTCCTTACCTACAACGCGCTCCTCTCGTGCCGCTCCTTCCTGCCCCTCCCCTCCGCCTCCTTCCCCTCCGCCACCGCCTCCCGCCGCCTCGCCGCGGGGGGTGGAGGGGCGGCCCGAGGGCCTTCCACACCGCGGTGACCGCGTCGGGGTCCGTCTACAACACATGGCAGTGCCGCGTCATGTACTACTGGTTCAAGAAGGCGCAGCAGGCGCGCGGCGCCGAGGTGGGCGGCTTCACCAGGATCCTGCACTCCGGGAAGCCCGACGAGTTCGTCGACGAGATCCCCACCTTCGTCGCCGACCCGCTTCCCGAAGGGACGGATCAGGTACACCGCTCGGTTGCTTTGTTAGGTAAAACGGAAATTCTACCAGGTTGTTCGGTGCTTTCTTGGTTCCCTGGTTTGGTTGGGTGGAATTTCTGAAGTGGGAAATTAATGCGGGATTATGTGAATTGTCTGTGTCTTAATGCGGGATTATGTGAATTGGTTGATGCTTCATTACATCCACGCAGGCCATCTGCCCATCTCCATATGTGATGCTCATAACAGATACCAGTTTTTGTTGATGTCAGTTGATGCATGGACAGCTCTAAAACAAGAAGCTCATAGAACTTCTTGAAACTATCCATAACCTGATTTGTTTTCTCTTTCATGTTCTGGCTGTAAACTTGAGCTCCGTAACACTACCACATAACAACTGACAAATTCGGAAGCTCTGCCTTGATCTGCGCTGTTGCACACTCCTTTTTTTTTAGAAATTTGGTCCCTATCCAAACAAAATTGCAGATATAGTCCCCTTCCTCACCGCGGAAGTAGCGATAGGTGACATGTGTCACCTACCGCACTCCTATACCGCAGCACCTCGGCACGGTAGGTAAAAAGCTACCGCATACCTTGAGCTGCCGAGCATGCCTTCCTTGGTAGCTTTAGAAGTAGCACTTAATTAAGGGACTAATCATCGAGGAATTGATTAGTTAATCATTAATTAAGTGGTTGAATAGTGCGGCAAGGATTGCTACCACGAAAGTCTTGCTTGGTAGGACCTGCCGAGCTTGGCTACGCGGTAGGTAGTACGTGTCGCCTGCCGCTGCTTCTGCAGTCAGGGACAAAGCTAGTTTTGTAAATTTGTTCGCACGAGGGCCAAATTTGCAAAAAGAAAAAAAATGTGTCGGGAAAAAAACAAGACTTCACAAATTCGATGTTCTAAGTCCTGCACTCCTACTTGAAGCCGTCGCTTTTCTAGCCTCCACAAATCGTTTTTGATAAATTTAGCTCTCTTTTGTTCGAATTTGCGAACTAGCCCCCCTTAGTGAGCTCGGAAAGTGCGGTAAATGACAAGGAGTCACTTGCCACACCAGGGGAGCTCAGTAGGAATGGTGGCCACGTATTGAGCCCCTTAGCTCAGAAGGACATGCTAATCAAGTGCTTACATAAGAAATTTGGTTAATTAGTGATTTACTTAAGCGATTAATTAAGTAGTATGATGATTAATTAGTGGATTTGATTCCTACCGAAGAAGGGGAGCTCGACAGGAATCTTGGCTCGACAGTCAACTTGCTGACCTCCCCGAGAGTGGGAGGTCTCCCCAAGCGCGGGAGGTCACTTGTGAGGGGGCTATATTTGAAAAAAAAAGGTTTGTGAGTGGACTAAAAATGCAAAAAATTCCTCCTGATTCACTGGAAAAGGTTGACAAAAATTGTAATTTCACAGGGATATAGAGGACCATAACACTTCTGGACAAACTACAGCTGTCATACTTTGCCTGGTACAAACATGTGGGATCAAGCACATATGGATATGGGCTAGTGGTGAGGGCCAAGTTGGTGGAAAAGACATTTGGGATACCTGCTTGGACCCCATATGGTGAAAAAAATTGCCTTGTCAACTGAGTAAACTGGCTTGGACCCTGCTGATACCTGCTTTTCATGGTATGGCGTCCGAAGCAAGAAACATTGATGTAGGATTCCAGCTGCTAACAATTTCGTGGGCAGTAGGTCTCTCATCACAGAGCCCTATGGTGAGCTGGAACACTCACTGTTTGCCTATATTCTATCCATCGTTCAGTTCTGGTGTAGCAATGCCTAGTATACTGATGAATCAACAATTCGAGATGTCACAAAGTTTGTGACACTTTAGTACTAAAAAAATGTGTGATTTTGTTTGTAATTGCTTATTTGCATTTATGAGGTAAAGTGTTCCCAAGATGCTTGTTGGATTTTTCTCTTAACAGAGTTCATCGTAACATCTCAGGGATACATTGTTCTGAACAGGCCATGGGCATTTGTTCAGTGGCTCCAGAAGGCAGACATACAAGAAGAGTAAGTTTAGTAAGTTATATCAGAAGCACGAATCAGCCTCCATATTCAATATTTTAGTTATTTTTCAAATTTTGTGCAGATATATCTTGATGGCAGAGCCAGATCATATTATCGTCAAGCCTATCCCAAACTTATCAAGAGATGGTCGTGCAGCAGCATTCCCTTTCTTCTATATTGAGCCGAAAAAATATGAAAAAGTGTTGCGTAAATTCTTCCCTGAATATGAAGGTCCAATTACTAACATTGATCCTATAGGAAATTCTCCTGTCATCATTGAGAAGGTAGATTTTTTCCCCTGTGGAATATATTTGGAGCATCTACTCATAATTAAGGAATTGATTCAATTACGTCCTCCCTGATTTGCTAGGAATCTCTTTCAAGAATTGCACCTACATGGATGAATATTTCAATAGCAATGAAGAAAGATTCTGAAGCAGACAAATCTTTTGGCTGGGTTCTTGAAATGTGAAGACCTGCCATCAATTTCTTATTTAGCCAATTTGTCCAAGCTTTCGATTTGGTTTTGTTATATGCGTTCCAGATCTACTTCTTGATATTTATGCTAGTTAATGAGTGATGTAGTGCATATTTAATTATTTTTCATATTAATATTTCTATGCTCTTATTTCTGGAAAGCAGGTATGCCTATGCTGTAGCATCTGCTCTCCATGGAGTTGGCAACATCCTATGCAAGGATTTTATGATTCAGGTTTGGTGTTTGCTTAATCATGTGACCATGCATACTAGGGAGCTTCTGAGATGATAATTTCATTATGTTGTTTTAGCCACCATGGGACTTGGAAGTTGGTGATGCATTTATTATACATTACACTTATGGGTGTGATTATGATATGAAGGTATATGGTTCTCCTTTTGATGAGAAATTTCAGGATTCATCTTATAGTTTCATGCTTTAACCATATTCTTGTGTGCACTAGGGTAAACTGACTTATGGCAAAATTGGAACATGGAGGTTTGACAAAAGATCCTATGAGCAAAAACCTCCTCCTAGAAATTTGCCATTACCTCCGAATGGCGTACCTCAAAGTGTGGTATGGTTCAGCTCTGCCTGCAGATATGTAATATTAACTCTGCAGTTTGAGGACCTTTTTCTTTGTCATTCTAGTTGACATTATTTTGGTATTTTTGTAGTGTTTTACCTTTTTTGGGCGGTAAACCATATCTTCTTGGTTATCTGGTCTTACAAGGAAGAGTTTGGCCGTGTTTGTCAATACTCAATACACACTACATAATAGACAAAAGGGAAAAAGTTTGATTTGAGAATTTGATATTGGTGTTGCAATGTGAAGCATCACTGATGCTGTAGTATATAAGTATTAAGTAATTCGATACAATGTTATAGGCATTTTGTCAGTTTCATGGCAGAATAATGCAAGGCAGTCATTATGGTTAAGAGGATACTAATCCTTCAGATCTATCATCCGAAACAGCTGTCAGTTTCTTGCTATAGCTGCATTAGAAATACCTTTGCCTACTCATTTTTCTCCAGTCAGTTGAGGCATCTAAATGTGACAGAATACTTGGAGATTATTCACACTTCTGCAGAGTGCTTGTTTTGCTACGTCTTGTACCTTTTTTTCCTTGGAATTGTCCTTAATTCATGTAATGGCTTTTGTGTTGCCCACAGGTGAAACTTGTGAAAATGGTTAATGAAGCAACAGCCAACATACCAAACTGGGAATCTTATGCAGCTGATTGACCTTGTTACAATGTGATATTCTGCTGGCGAATTTTGCTCGCCTGATCTCTGGTCAAGCATGGATAAGTGGGTGGATGACACAGTGGGATGCATAGAAGTTTAGACAAGGCATTTCTGCTCAAATCTCCACGCGCACATTTTGGCTTTGCCGAAAGCCATGTTAGTGCAAAGCAACACAATACCTTTGATTACTGAAACACATGCACTATGAGTCTATGAATAGTATACTTTAGGTGAAAATTTCAATCATAATGAGTGAGAGGTGTGTTGAGCTCTTTTGCTTCTGATCCTGATTCCTGACTTCATTAGATGCGTCCCTTCTCAGCTATCCTTTTTTAGTCGGTCACTTCTGTTTTTCAGTTTTGTAACTGTGAGGTTATAACCTGGTTCCTGTAGTCCAGAACCTTTTGTAATTTAATATGTATAGTACTGTTATATTAATATATTCCACTGGGGCTCTCCCCTACTATTCTCCTAAAAAAAATAAACATCTACAATTAATGGTCCCTAGGTAGTATACTTTGTTACCAACCCACCAAAGTACGCTGAACTACGAAAGGTTTTGCTAGATTAATTAAGATAGTGACAGAATGTGGTCACCAAGCATTTGTGAGATTTAAGTTGAGTACCATAAAGTAATGACTATGTAACAGCTTTCAACTTCCTGGTGAACATGTATTGCAGCGGTTGAAGTACGATCAGCTTTCAACCCATGCACCGGTGCCTGCACACTGGTGACTGGCAGCTGAATATTGAATCAAAGGAGTTTCACTCTCTGTCATAGCTCCAGAAATTCATGTCAAAATATGATGGAGAGTGTGAGAGCAATCTGAGTGGTTGACTGATTGGTATAATGTGTCATACGACCATTAATCTGAGGGCCTCTGTTCGTTTTCGTTTACGATATACTTACTAGCTTGGAAATTGAGAGGAAAATTATTTCTTAACTACTGACTTCAAACTACGGTTGGGAAGCCAAGCTTGTTGTTTATCTAAGTTACAGGCTGCATGCATTTCATGATTCACTTAAATTTCCCTTTGTTTCTGCTTGTATATAATTGGATTCTGCCTCTTTGCATCTGTGCAGATTATTTTGGACTTGGGAGCAATTGCAAAGGACACACTTTGGTATGTCACCGCCGATTTGCCAAGCTGTGAATCAAGGCTTTGTCAAAGTGTTGCAAAATAGATAGATGTGTGAAACTGAAGGTTGAGATGTTTACACTTGATTCAGAGGTCCTTCATTATATATCCTGGAGTAGAAATTTTATGACGAATCACATCTGAAGGTAGCTCTTGATGGCGTCACTGTATCCACCCTTCGGGAAACTGTAAGATGTGCCTTTATTCCTGATTTGTCATCTTCACTTTCATATATGTTGCTATTTCCATGACAGGCATACATCTTTATTGTGGCGAAGGATGACACTAAGCCTGCTGCTATTTCTGTTATGCACGTTATAAGGTCTAATGCCAGTTGGGGTAATATTGTTGTTTTTGAATTTTGAGAATGCTAAGAGGTAGACATGAAGATGTATTTTTGCTTGCCTCTGATTATTGTCGCTGTTTTTGCTCTGTATCCTTATCAATAATTATATAACAAATTACAATAACTTGAGTCTCCATATTGCCTTTTTTCCCCCCTTACAGACTATATATTGCTGTTGAGGTTCTTGACTCTTGAGAAGTCTGGAATGTTTATTTCGCCTCCTTAGTGCCAGAGCTTCATGGGTCACTTTGTTCTGGCCAAATATTGCTTATCAAGCTGCAACGCAAATGCGCAAATTGAATACCACGTCAGCTATATCAACATAAAGGGGTATGAACTGCTCACCATGTTTGTTGGAGTACGGGCAATCTTAGGGAGATCTATGATCAGGTAATGCCAAATATGCATCGTCCTAGCTATATTGTTAACCTTTACAGAGGTAGATATTTCTTGCTTGGGAAGCCTCTCTTACCACCACTATACTCCGAGTAGTGCCTAAGTACCAACAAATGGGCAGCTGTGACATTAACCGAATTCCCTGATCTGACATCCTTCCATATGGCTACCACAAAACCTATGTGAAAGAAGGTTCAAAAGTAATCTTAAGACCTAGTGGTGAGAAATGTTTGCTTTGAGCACACACAAATAAGCACAAAATAGCTTTATTTAACCTAGGTGAGTAGCTATTTCTGCGATGTACAAAGCATCGATAAGCAATACGTTTACAGCAAAACGCCATCGCTTAATTGAACATTGAGCATGTAGTCTTTGCTGCAGTTCCTTGAGCATATGTGTTTACTATAGAAGCTTTTTTTCCCTAGCCCAATAAGAGCATTCATGTTATCTTGTCTTAAATTTGCTGTAAATTTGAATTGATTGTGTTGTTTCATTTTTTACCCATCAATATATTCTCAGAATTCTAATTATGTTGCTCGTCCTATGTCAGGACGTGGTAATTTTCTGTGTCGCATCAAATAATGGCAACCCTTCAGAACAGGAAGCCAGAATTGGGACGATACTTCTGCCCTCTAATCATATTCAGGGAATGTCTATTTAACATTGACTGATTTCTCTTTGGTAAATCAGTCAAATTTTGAACCATACAGGATTAACAAGCGTACACCTCGACTCAAGAGCATATAGTCTACACTAGCCAAAACGGATCAAATTTTACGAAAAGGCCACAAGTTGGTAGCAATCTTACCAATTTCATATGAAAGATCCAAACCGTGTGATAACAGCTCCTAGCAAATCCGAACAGAAGTTGGGCAAATTCCATATAAAAATTCGCAAAATCGAAACTTCACGATCGCAAATTAAAACAAGGGAATGTCTATTTAAACCCTGCACAGAGAAAAATGAAAAATAATTTTTTAAGCTAGACAAAGAAAAATGAGATTGGTGAACCCTAGTAGAAAGTAAATGAGAAAAGAGAAAAAATACTCTAGCTCAATCACATATCTAAATGCAATAATTTATACATACACAAATATTATGGGATTTGTGAACCTCGTGCAGAGAAAAATAAAAAATAATTTTTCTAAGCTAGATAAAGAACAATGGGATTGGTAACCCTAATAGAAAATAAACGAGAAAAGAAAAAGAAAATACTCTAGCTCAATCATCTATCTAAATTCAGATTGGATAGATAGAAAAGTGGCTGAAATAAAAAAAAAACAGCGACAAAAGTTTAGCAATTCTCTTATATTCAATGGTTGAGCTGGTTAAAAATGTAATTCGTACTCATAAATTATACAGACGCTGAGCGTGGACCCACCGTAAGTAGGCTGAGTTGTGATCTAACGTCCAACCACGTAAGGTACGCACGCTCTAGTCTCACACAGGAGACCAAATGACAACAAAATACGTCAACGGGAAGCGGACCTGGTCCCGAGGTGCGACACAAAACCGTCTTCCCCGACTGCGAAAAAAAAAAGGAGGCCATTCTAATGCTCCAATTCTTCAGGCCCATTTGCGCCAATTCTTCAGGCCCGTAGTAGGCCCACACTACGCCTAAACAGAATTTGATCAAATCGACCCAAACAAATTCTCGCCCAGCGACGTTCGCTTTTAGATTTGGACGGATAAGTTCTATGGTCCAATATCGGCCGGCACACAGAAGAAGTTAATACGTGTCGCAATGACATCAAACATTAACGATTTCGAGCTACTTAAGTTAGCCATCTCGTCCTACCTACACCGGCTCTTTCAAGCGCAGTATCTTGAAATTAATCCCCCTCCCACGACCTCCTTTCTCATCTAAGCCTATGCTCCACAATGCGCGCACCACTATGCCAAACAGAAAGAAAAAAAAAAGACTGCAAAGTCTCAAGCTTGTTGTCCTTCAATCAGCTCGCGAGAGGTACTTCCACGCTTTTCTTTTTTTTATATATATATATAGTTGCACAGATATTAAAGCATAAATAAAGGGCAGATGGTGATTACTTACCCCTTCGTTTGATTTAAGATTGAGCTCTTTTACAGTGGATTAAAATCAATATAAGCCATCCATTCCTTTGAATATAATAGTTGGAATCAATTTAGATATCGTTATACTACTACCCGCAGTATTGATAAATTCAGAGAGGGGTAAAAGGGTAAAAAATTCTGTCAAACTATTTGTCCTCTACCGTAAAACACGTTTTGTGATACTAATGAATAGCGGATGAATTGATAAGAATCCTCTAAATATCACTAGGTATTCGGTGAATTCAAAATTGTAAGCGAATTAGGAAAAATCTAAAATACCCCTGATGAATGGATAGGAAAAGTCTAAAATACCCTTGAGGAATAGATGATTAGATTTGATTTCTACTACCACTATTTACTAATTATGTTATCCACTGTAAAATTTCTCTTAAGATTTATACAAATTATATTTAGAGGAAAAGCATTGAAGTATTACTCTAACCTTGCGCAGACAGTCGCAGGTTGACGGGTATCCTTTTCCCGCTCCCGCAAACGCCTAGCCCATATATCTGCACAAAAATAGTCAGATGCTTACTCATCTTATTTGCACAATTCAGCACAAAGGAACTTGTATAACTACACAGCGATTGAAACTTCACCGGGTCCAATCATACCTACACTAAAGATGGAAGATTTGCCGCCTCCAGGGAGCTTTGAGCCGGCTCGGCTTGCGACTCGAGTCGAGCCGCGAAAAAAAATTATGTTTGGATCTTTTTTCCGAAAAAATAAGTTACGATTAGGTCTTTTTTTTTGGAAAAAGTTACGATTAGTTCTTTTTTAAAAAAAAAGAATATATATTACGTTTAGGTCCTTCATGCGTTTTTAAGCATTGTGCTCAGGTCCTTTTACGGAAAATTAAAATTACGATTAGGTCCTTTTCGGAAAAAAATACATTTAGGTCCTTTTTTTGAAAAAAAATATACATTGCATTTAGGTCCTTTTTGCATTTTTTTAGAATTGCGTTTAAGCCCTTTTGCGGAAAACACAAAATTATGTTTAAGTCCTTTCGAGGAATTACAACTACAACCTGATTAATCCTGTTCACCAAATTATAGTACAGTTTTACATGTTGAAAAGAAAATCAGTCCCCAGCGAGACCAAAAATACTTCACAATGGAATAAAAATGAAGAGAGTGCAGACAAAAAAGCAAACACACACAGGGTCCTAAAGTTATGCTTTTGGTTTTGAATTTTTTTTTGCCCCTTCAATGCTCAAGCTCCAAAACTGACTTATTGCATTTTCCTTACATAACTAGGGTTCTTAAAATGTTTATACTTTAATAGCTCCAGCTAAGGCAATACATCAACTCTGTGCTTTGTGGGAGAAGAAACTACAATGCAAAATATATGGCCAGGAGGTAGATGTAAAGATTCAAGCTAACTCACATAAAGAGGAATGGCAAGGTATGGTCAAACATAAAAAAAAAAAAATCCCCTACGCAAGGTGGTACTAAGAACTAAACAGAATCACGAATCAGCAACAGTTGCCACAAGGCACATCGAAGGACCAATACAGCAAACATTTTCAGCTGAAGAACTTACCGGTCTTTTTTAATCCATGCTGCAGAAAATACGATGCCTCCATTGGTTGCTCTGTGGAATGTTCATAATTCTCAGCGTCTGATCTCATCGCTAACCTGTCCAGCAAACCCCAGAGGAATGACTTCATTTGGTCTGATTTGAATTTTCTCTTGGATGGTCACTGTCCTGACAGCAAATTTCAAGCAATTAAAATCATGCTTGAACAAAGCAAAGGTAATTTATCAAGGTAAGGAGGCATAATTCATATGAACTGTCAAGGCTACCGTTTGTCAAAGTAGGCCAAACGGGAAAAAAAGATGCAGAGCTATACATATTCGTATCTAAGGAAATTAAACTCTAAAATGGCTTGAGTCCACATCATCTCCTTAGTAATGGAGACAATCTACGAACATAGGCTCCTCGAGCAGCCCGATCTGTACCTTACTGAAGGACCGAAAAGGCGACTAGAGGGGGTGAATAGAAGTCAAATAAAAATTTTCAAATAAAATTTCCCTCTAAAATTCAAACCACCAAAAGAAAAAATAGAAACAACTAAACCATCGAACAGGTGATCGCATAAATAGTGGCACTGACCAGTTAAGGTCGGATGAATAGTAGAAACTGCACTTATCGGCAGCAATGGTCGGATGAACAACGTTCGAATGAACAGTGCTACGAACTGATCGAATGAACAGTGTTTGAGTGAACAGTGTTGTGGACTGGTCGGTTGAACAGTAGCACTGTATTGGCCAGAATGAGCAAGAGACTCCGAATCGACCGGTTGAATAGTGTTTGGTGAATATTACACCCCGACCGGTATGGTCGGATGAACATTACCCTCGGCAAGTATAGGCCGGATGAACAGTGCTCGGGATGAATAGTAAAATCAGCACGATCTCAAAAACAAAAATCGATGTAACTTTTGATCGACTGATCCAAAACCAGTGAAACTTGGTGTGCACCTTCCTATGGATATCAGGAATCTATTCCAACCATCAATCGTAGGAATTGATGTCAAAGTGCCGACCTTTTTCCAGTTTAACAAATGCAGCACCAAAACTGGATCAGGAACACAAACTTCACCTCTAACTTGCTGGTGGGGAATTGATGATCAGGATGATCTTGGATGACTTTCCACATATCACAGCAAGTAAGAACACAAAGAAACAACCCTTCAAACAACCAGAAACACATTCTGTAAGGATCTTTCTTCTACTAGGTACAAAGATCGGTTTCTTGCAAAACTGAACAGAAGAGGTTGTAGATTGCCTAGATTATTGGGATATTATCTATAGAAGATTCATCCAGCAATCTTTCATCCTTGGCACAAAATCCAAAAGCACTTAGAAGGAGAGGAGGCAACTCCAAAAGTGCAGAAAGTAAATTGCATGAAATTAAATGCTGAATTTAAAGCATAATGTAAATGAGGAAAGTAAATTCAGAATTGAAGAAAGTAGATTTTCATTTATGGAGAGTAGGTTTACAAAGCCTCACTACAAAGTAGGCAAAGCTCAAAGGAGCACAGAAACCTCCAAAACCTCTCGTCCACGAGACACCCCTCTCCCTCTCTATTTATAGCATGCTGGAATCAAACTCCACCTTTGGATGCCTTCCTTCTACCACAAGGAGCTTTATTAAGGGCTGGGATTCACTCAACTCAACCATACATGGGCTGACCCAAAACCCAATAACTTAACGGGTTTTGCACGCTCTTTAAAGCATACTAACTTGACCCGCTACTCTATCTTCTTGACCGCAATTCAACGGTCCTCCTTGATCAGAGCAGCTCCAAGTTAGCATCTCATCCATTCTTTATCTTCTCGGCTTGCAGCTACTCCTTGGTCTCAGTCATCTTTAACGAAACCTTAGACCATCTGAACCTCAGTTCTTCCAGCCTAGTCTCGATCTCCCCCACCTCACCATGACCTAGCTCTGAAGTCCTGCGATCATCATAGACAAGGAAACCACATCATATAGTAATGTCCAACAACATATACAATCAAATTACAACCTGACAAGAATGATATACAATTTGTCCTGACTAGTTTACTATCTCTCTCAACCAGTTCACAAACTGATCAATCTCAAACTTGTGCACCACAAACTCAACTATAGTCAATTATTCATCACAAACATTGGTAGACTTCCACATGGTCTTTCACCTACTCCCCTGAAATTACCAGCAGCATTTGAGTGACCGCGGTTCAAACAGTAGCTCATCCAATCATCCTAAGTTAGTAACAATTTTTCATTTCCAAATTCAGATCTTGGAATAGGCTACATAACACTGACCTCTCTAGCTAGAAAAGCTTTTGTAGCATTGTCCACCTACAAAAACCAGATGAAGAAAAAAAAGTAAGACCCCAACAATACAAAAAAAACTTGCAATAAAAAATACAAAAGTCATGTGAGTAAACGGCATGCACTTCTCTAGAAGAAATGCAACTCCAATTGCAAGATCTACTGCCCACGATCGACTAAAATGTGAGTTAGAGATGGAAAAGAATAGGCATTAGATGAGGCATGACACATAAAATGGTGACAAGCCAACTGGAAAATAACATAACTTTCCAGTTTCAGATCCTTCGTATTCTAAATAATGGAGTAAATGTGTCCAGTTGGTTGAAACTCCGGCCTACAAATTTGTGTTCCCTACTCCCATTACAAAGCAAGAATGAAACTAAAGAACGGATTTAAATATAAAGACGAAAATAAATGGCAAAGGAACTTATAATGAGATACCTACTACTCTAGGACCATTGTTTGATTGCTCCTTTAATTCAAAGAAAAATAGATCCTTACTGGAGGCTTTCTGGAAATTTAATCAAGTTGATCAGTGTGAAGGGTTCAATAATTTTTCGTTGAGATCACAGCAGCAAGACAACAAATTGGAGCTCAAATACGGTTAATAACATATGTAAAAGTCACACTTAGTTGGCCAGGTTTGGATAATACAATCCTAGAGTTAAAACATGGACACCTACCTGAATGCAATAAAGCTTCATAATACCATGGCATTTTAAAGGCAGTACCTGGTTTCGACTTGTTTTTGTACCGCTATGATTATAGCTTGGTCTAGTTGGAGGAAGGGAAGCACTATGGCTTAATATGGTGCATTTGTTGCAAGTCTGGAAGCAGCTTTTGAAGCGAACTATATCATGTCACATGCCCTCATTTCCTGTTTTACTCACGCATGAGACTGTCATATAGGCCTAGACTGTTAAACCCGTTACAAAAAGGTTAATTATAAAACCTATAGTTTTATGATACAAGTTTTTCTTCTAAAATCTGTAGTATTGTGAAATAGAAGCTAAAATCTGTAGTTTTCTAATAATTTGTATAAGAAATCTGTAGTTTTGTGAAACAAGTTCTTTTAAAATCTGTAGTTTTGTGAAATAGAAGCTAAAATCTATAGTTTTTTGATAGTTTGTACAAAAACCTGTAGTTTTTTTAAATTTACTCTTACCAAAAAGATGCAATGGAAAAAATCATTCATCAATTGTTGGAAAATGAAGAAATCAGAGACAGCTTCAGCCCTTATGCTTCACCTGCTATAATGATTAGAAAAAAAGATGGTTCTTGGCGGATATGTATCGATTATAGACAGTTGAATGCAAAGAATAAGTTTTACATGCCCATTATAGAGGATCTATTGGATGAATTACACCCCAAGTTGGATTTAAGATCGGGTTATCATCATATTAGAATGAGGGAAGAAGACATTCATAAGACAACATTTAAAACACATGGGGCATTATGAGTACCTTGTGATGCCTTTTAGACTATCAAATGCACCGGCAACCTTCCAGTCCTTAATGAACTCGATATTTGCTAACTATTTGAGAAAGTTCATATTGGTTTTCTTTGATGACATATTTGGCTATATTGAAGGAGCATCAACTTCGGGTTAAAATCAGCAAATGTGTCTTTGCAACTCATTAGGTGGAATTAGAAGACATCCTCCATTGGCCTAAGCCTAATAATATCACTCAGCTCAGGGGTTTCTTAGGATTGACAGGATATTATAGAAGGTTTGTAAAAGGATATGGGCAAATATGTAAACCATTATTTGATATGCTTAAAAAGAACTCTTGGAATTGGGACAAACCTCAGACTCAGGCTTTTGAGAACCTTAAAAGGATCATGACCTGCTGTCTGGTATTGGCTCTACCCAATTTCTCTCAACCGTTCATCATAGAAATAGATGCTTGTGGGTATGGAATTGAAGGTGTGCTGATACAAGCTAGTCAGCCCATTGCTTTTTATAGCAAGGTTCTTGGTCCTTGAGCTGTTGCATAGTCTATATATGATAAGGAGGCTATAGCTATATTGGAGGCCTTATGAAAGATGGAGACATTACATTTTGGGAGGGAAGTTGATTATTAAGACCGATCAAAAAAGCCTGAAGTACATCACATCACAGAAAATAACCGAGGGTATTCAACGCAAGCTGTTACTCAAGTTATTGGAGTTTGATTACTAAGTGAAATACAAAAAGGGTAAGGAAAACTTAGCAGCCGATGCTTTGTCCAGAAGAGATTCGCTTAGCAATATTCAGGATGTCTCTTGTCAGGCAATAGCAGCAATCATACCAGAATGGGTCTTGGAAATCAAGGAAAGTTACATTGATGATGAGTATAGCAAGCATTTATTGAGAGAATCATAGATTTCTCATGGTGCAAATGCTCCATGCTCTTGGTTGATGGACTCATTAGATACAAGGGCAGGATCTATGTAGGAGATAAACAAGAGCTGAGGCAACACATTCTCACCAATTTTCATGCATCAAGTTTTGGAGATCACTTGAGAGTACAAGCCACATATCATAGACTCAAGAAACTATTTTATTGGCCGAGACTAAAGCAACGTCTGTCAAATAACGAAAGCAGAACATCTTCATCTACTTGGATTATTAGACCCACTGAGGGTTCGGATATGGCATGGACTCATATATCAATAGATTTTATTGAAGGTTTGCCAAAGTCACATGGAAAAGATGTAATATTAGTGGTGGTTGATAGATTCACCAAATATGCGTATTTTATTAGCCTGTCAGATCCATATTCGGTGGAACATGTAATCAAGTTGTTTACGGATAATATAGTGAGATTACATGTAATACCTACTACTATGATCACTGACAGGGACCGAATCTTCACTAGCAAAATCTTCACCGAAATGTTTAAAGCAATGAACATATCCCTGAGGTTAAGCACTGCTTACCATCCTCAAAGTGATGGGGTAAACCGAAAGGGTAAAACAATGTTTAGAGGCATATCTCAGAGGTATGGTGTTTCAAAAGCCCAGAGAGTGGTTTGTTTGGTTGGCGATGGCAGAGTGGTGGTACAACTCAACGTATCATACATCTCTAAAATTTACTCCATTTCAAGCACTCTATGGTTATCCTCCTCCTCAGATTGGAAAATATTCTATCCCTTGCAACATTTCTGATGAGGCAAGAGTTACTTTAGCAAAGGAAGGACATGAATCGAAAGATCAATCAGAATCTGCTCCAAGCACAAAATAGAGTTAAGCATTATGCAGATAAACAAAGGTTTGAACGAGTATTTCTAGTGGGAGATATGGTGTACCTGAAATTACATCCGTACAGACAAAATGCTTTCGGGTTAAGAGGGTCATTAAAGCTAAGGTCTAAGTTTTATGGCCCCTTCAGAGTATTAGACCAAGTTGGGAAGGTAGCATACAAACTACTATTACGGTAATAGTGTTACCTGAACAAGCCAACATTCATCCGGTGTTTCATGTGAGTCAACTCAAAAAAACATGTGGGCACTCATGCTGTTCCCATGGAGGGATTACCATTAGTCAGTGAAGATGGACAGATTAAAACTGAACTGGTGGCTATATTGGATAAGAGAATAATTCCAAGGAAGGGAATTTCAACTGCACAGTGGCTGATACAATGGCTCAATTTAGCTCCTTTTGATGCCACCTGAGAAGATTTCACTTTCATTCAAAAAACATTTCCAGACTTTGTTTCTCGATGACAAGAAACTAGTCGGTGGGGGAAATTGTCAAAACCTAAAGTATGACGGAGGAAAAGACTTGTTCAGTTCCCGGGTTTCCTAAGTTTCATAGTTTCAGTTGAGAGATCACGCTAAATAAGAAGTCGGTAGCGACCCTACTGATTCATCGAGTTCACTTGATGCAGAATGGAAGGCTTGGATCTGCAGTAAAAACGTTCTAAGTGGCATCATGTGGTTTAGAATGAACTCAATAATAACTATGCTAGCTAATAGAGCCATTGTCGGGCATCTTTTGTCAATCTATAATTTTCCTTTCAGTGAAGTTAGACTTACCATAATGTAAAACCTATGGCTTAAAGCTTGAAACATCTGGAAGAAGGAATCAATAATTGAATCTCCAAATTAGACTTCGTAAGGCTATCTCCAATAGCATTCTCTAAATCTGGTTCCCTATATCCCCATATACAGAATTCCCTAAAAAGATTCCTTCCCTATATCTCTTCCCTCTCCAACAGCATTCCCCAAATCCCACTATCTATTTTCTCCCTCCTATATTATAATGATATTTCATAACCACCAAGCCATGTTTATTTTTCACCGAGAAAAATTTGAACAACTATATTTAATTATGGGAACTTAAAATTTGAAAATTATTCTAATGGCCAGCGTAACAGTTATATTGTAACGGCATCTCGAGCAAACCAGATGAACCTCGTCATCCTCCACAAGAATCTATATGCCCCTTTGTTCTAAAAGATTATTGATGCTTTACTTAAAATGCGGGAATTTAAAATTCGACAACAGTAGCACTCTTGCACACATCATCGGTGTCAATGGCAATCTGCACTTAAAAAAGCAAAAATCATCAGAAATACAAAAATCTTATGATGGAACTGCTGCAGGAAAAAGCTTGTACAAAACCTAAGCATATGCATTGCCCTTGCTAAACATGAACACTGTAATAAGGAATTGTTTTCCTAGCACAGATGTTGAGCACATTCCACAACAATCAATAAATTGCAACAAGTTCAGAGATACACTCAAAAGTAAAAGATGAACTTGCGTTAGACCAAAAGATTACAACATCAGCTCTCAAGTTTTTATGCAAAGCCAGGAGAGCAGGGCCGGTGACACCAAGATAGTTCCAAGGTTTTATATTGCCCGATGGAAATCAAATTGCAACTAAATTGCAGCTCGAAACTGCCAAGACAGCAGAAGTGGGTGTCAGTGGTTTATCACATATATCTTTTAGCAAGCATACCATCAGAAATTATTCCATTAGTGAGTGGTCGAGCTATTGTGCCATAATCCTTAACAAACTTCCGATAATAACCGGTAAGTCCCAAAAAACCTCGCAATTCAGTCACTGTACTAGGTTGAGGCCAATTGGCCATTGCTTGTGTTTTGATGGGATCTGTAGATACTCCTTCCACTGAAATGATGTGACCCAAATAAGCAATAGTCGTTTGAGCAAAATCGCATTTTGATCTTTTGAGAAAAAGTTGATGTTGCTGCAACAAGGCCAACACTTGAGTTACATGCTGAACATGATCTTCTAATGTTGGACTATATATCAATATGTCATCCA
Source organism: Otatea glauca (assembly GCA_036346275.1). Classification (NCBI taxonomy): domain Eukaryota; kingdom Viridiplantae; phylum Streptophyta; class Magnoliopsida; order Poales; family Poaceae; genus Otatea; species Otatea glauca. Next base: position 6,484,865 of record CM070721.1, on the reverse strand, counting down.
TGAACACCAAGACAGATTTGCGCAAATAAGGGGCCAGAATTGAATTCATAAGGCACTAAAATGTTGCTGGCGCATTCGTCAATCCGAATGGCATAACTTTGAATTGGAAATGCCCATGATGCATTTTGAACGCCATTTTTCTCTGTCTGATTCCACCATACAAATTTGATGATATCCTGACTTTAAATCGAGCTTTGTGAAGTACTGGGTGCCAGCCAATTCATCGAGAAGCTCATCAATAATTGGCATTGGAAACTTGTTTTTAATAGTTATGCTATTCAACTTGCGGTAGTCCACACAGAATCGCCAATTGCCATCCTTCTTCTGGACTAATAAAACCGGAGATGCAAAAGGGCTTCTGCTAGGTTCAATTAACCCTACCTGCAACATGTCCGAATCTTGTTTCTCAATTTCATCTTTCTGCATTGGCGAATACCTATATGGCCTGCTATTCACCGGCACTGCTCTGGGTATCAGTGGAATTGCATGATCATAAATGCGAGAGGGCGGCAGAGTGGAAGGTTCCGCAAACACCTCTGCATACTGATCAACTACTTGTTGGATTTGTGCTGGTATGCCTTTGGTTGATGAAACCGAAACCGTAGCACCACTTAATGCTAAAGCCCACACCTCATTACCTCTCTGCCATTTGTTCGATTGATTGAGTGGTATTCCAGCTACACGGTCCAGTTGTGTGGATCCCATTCCCTGTAGTTTGACTAAATTGCCTTTCTCATGAAATTCCAAGGTCTTATGCTCCCAATGACATGTCAGTGAGCTGTGAGCTTGAAGCCAATCCATACCAAGCACCGCATCATAAGCTCCTAGACGCAACAATCTCATGTCAATACAAAATGTATGCCCTTGTGTCCACCATTCCAATTTAGGCACATACCGAGAACACTACAAGGCCTCCCCATCAGCCACAAATACTTGTACTGGTGGCATTTGTTCCGTTTGATATTTTGTCCGTTCCAGAAAAGCCTCACTAATAAAACTATGGGAGCTTCCAAAATCTACCAATAGCAGTATGACCTGATTACCCACCTATGCTTTCACTCGAATTGTAGCATAGTCCTCAGTGCCCGCCATGGCATGCAACGATAGTTTATATTGCTCTTGTTCGAACTCCTTATCCGCCTCTTCCAAGTGCTATAAAGTTTCATCACTGATGTACTCTGGTCTGCTCTCTACCTCCATCGCATGAACTTGTGCAACTGGTAAAGTTTTACACTAATGATCTTTCTCATATTTCTCACCGCATTTGAAACATAAACCACGCGCACGTCTGTACTCTCTTAACTGTCGAGCTCTTGATAATTCATCAGATACAACTTGGGTTTGTCCTCCTGTACTCTCAGGACGACATGTCATACCATATCTATGAATCGTTGTTACTTTCTGATGTTTTGCGCAAAGCTTTTCCCACTTCTCTTCTTGGATTTGTGCTAACAGAAAAGCCTTTCTTATCGACTCCGGTAGTTGTATTTCCACCTCATATCTGATTTCATCTTTCAATCCCATGACAAAATGATTGACGAAAAATTCTTCAGTGCAAGATCCATTGTATGCTTTAACTTTATACATTGTTGTTTCAAAATGATTCTTGTACTCTTCTATACTTCCAGATTGCCTAACCTGAATCATTTCTCTTATATATCTTCGCGAATCAAATGCCCCGAACTCCGCATCAACTGCGGTCATAAATTGCTCCCAGTCACCACCAGGATGTTCCTCCTGATAGACTTGCAACCACCTGGCTGCATTACCTTCCATATGCATGGCAGCCGCTGTTACCCACAATGATTCTTCAATGTTATACATCTTGAAATACTACAAACAACGATTCTTCCAAATACGAGGGTCCTCTCCAACAAATTTGGGAAAGGACAATTTCGGCAGAGGTGTCTTCCTATCTAAATGCAACCCTTCTATCACCTGACTGGATGCAGTACGCTCGGAATACTGAGTGTTCAACCCAAACTTCGTAGATGATAAAGGGCATCTTCCTAACAAACCTGCAGATGTAGCAGTTAACTCACCTACTTTAGGCGCTGCCGTTGGCGGTATCAGATTTGGTGTACTCAACCCTATCTCTCCATCCAATCTTACAGATGACTGTGCCACGTGATTTTCTCTTACCGAAACCATCATCTTCTGGAATTGTTCCAGTAACCCTAAAATCACTGTGTTGTGTTCTGCGATCTGAGCTTGGATGGCAGGGATAGCTTCCACTGGTTTAATCTTCTCCACAATAAAATCCAAGTTAGCCCTCAATGACTCCCATCGCTCGTCCATTTGCCCCCATTTTGCCTCAGCTTGATCTATTACTTCACCCATCGCTTCTAGTACCAATTTAATCTGCCCCGAAGGCTTTGTTGGCGCCGTGATTGTAAGTTCAAGCTCTATTGGTTTTGGTGATTGGTTTAATATTAATGTTTAATCATTGTTTAATGACAAATCTAATCATTATGAGACTAACATGTTTTATTAAGTCTTATTCTTATTAGTCTCATACTTGGATGGAAAATGGAAAACCTAAGGTATGCACTCGTATTCATTCTATTATATAAATGCATACTTATAATTCAAGTTAAAGTATGAACTCTTCCATTGCTTTAGACCAAATATGTGCATTATGTTTTTAATTCATATATACATGAATACACACATCTAGGGGGAGTTTATAATTTAACTTGATGTTTCAATTGTATTGATCCATGTCCTCTTGTCATACAATATAAAGGATCAAGACCTTGAAACAATCTTTTGAGTATATATGACTTGTGTAGTTATATGCTCATGTCAATTTAAATGAGTTTAAATTGAGTTCGATTGTCTCTCAATCAATCAAAGAACATTTCATCATGTGTTGATGGTGTTTCCTTGTTGATTAAAGACAAGCGAAAAGTTCTTGAGTATAATGAAGCATTAGTTGCATCAAAGTACTCAAGACACAATTAATCATTCAAATTGATTAGGGTTGTGCTCAATCGATCTTAGAGGCATCTATTATGTGTTAATGGAGTGCGGTGATGATTGAGACAACGTGTTTGTTGGACTAACATCTTCCATGAGTTGTGAAGTAGGTTGAGTCCAAGATGATAAAGAATCGGAAGAAGAAGAAGTCATCATGTGTTGATGAGCTTCAAGAGGTGATCCGAAGTGAAGAGAAGGGCTAGAGAAGGTTCATCATGTGTTGGTGAACAAGATGAAGAAGATGTGATCCTGGAGAGAAGATGATTGGAAATCATAAAAGCTCCAAGTGGATCGCTAGAGGCAAAGGTATAACTAGCTAGGGCTAAGGATGTGTTCCTAGTCTTTTACCGGTCTCGGTGTTTGGCTGGGAGACCGGGTTGCTAGTTAGGTTGCCGTACTATTAAGAGGGGTTAAGTCTTTTAGCTTGAGCTTCATCATGTGTTGATGAACTCGATCCGGTTCACTCTAGCTCACTCTCTTGTTTGGTGTTTGCATGGAGCTAACCATTTGGCATGTGTTGCAAATGGGCGAAGCTTATGCATTGGATTTTGTATGAGCAAAGTATTTGCATGTGTTGCAAATAAGGGTGCTCATACTTGCATCTTATTTGAATCTTATTTGATTTGGTTTTTGCTTGGAGCTAAGTTTTGCATGTGTCGCAAAAGGAGAGAGCTCAAGCAATTTGGTTTAGAGTGGTTGCATGGAGTTAGAGATTTGCATGTGTTGCAAATAGAGAACTCGTGCACTTATATTTGTTGTGGTTGCTTGCATGGTGCTAGAGATTTGCATGTGTTGCAAATAGAGAGCTCATGTTTTGGTATTGCTTGGAGCTAGGTTTTTGCATGTGTTTCAAAGAACAATGCTCAAGCATAAAATTGGTTTAATGTGTATTTGCAAGTTCGTTGTGCGAATAAACCGAGGTCTATGAGTTCGAATCCGAGAGCATGTGAGTAGGGCTTGCAACGGTGTTTGCAAGTTGACTGGTCTTGTGTTGACCTTCACATGGCTAGGGGATTAATCTCATAGACTCGAGTTTGATTTGCTTAATACGTTTTGCAAATAGATCTTGAGTTGTTTACGGAAATGTGTTTTCGTTAGTTGGTTTTGTTATTTGCAAATGTGTTTTGCAAATGAACTTGAGATTATGGGTTCGATCCTAAAGCATGTGAATAGGGTTTGCAAATGTGTTTTGCAAATTAACTTGATCATGTGTTGATCATCACATGGCTAAGAGGATTGATCTCATAAGTTCTTGGTTTATTGGCAAATGTGTTTTGCAAATAAGTTGTGCTTAATGAGATTCTTTGGAGTATGTGATTAACATATGCAAATGTGTTTTGCATAGTGTTGTGATCATGTGTTGATCCTCACATAGCTTCAAGAATATATCTTTAATGGTTTGGAGAAAAGTTTTTGTGTAAAGCATGTGTTTTCTCCCGAGGCGGTCGTCGCCTTGTAAGGCCGGTAGCACCGGTCGGTACCGCATGATTTGGCCGTAGCACCGACGGTCCGTGCTACCGTCTTTCGGCCGGTGTGATTTTTCCAGAGAGGTGTTTTGAGTTGGCACGAGGCCGGCAGGCCGAGGTTGAGGCGGTGCTATCGCTCGAGCGGTAGCACCGCTCCCGATTGGTCGGTGCTACGGTTTCCCGCAAACGGCTAGTTTTGTAGCCGTTGGCGAGGAGGCCGTGCTACCGGTCGAGAGGGCGGTAGCACCGGGTTTGCTGAGTTTTTCCAGATTTCGCCCTCAACGGCTAGTTTTGGCTTGGAGGCTATAAAAGGAGGCCTTGGGGGCATTTCTTTGGTTCTTTGAAATGAAGTGTGTTCTTGTGGGTGAAGTGCATGTGTTGCCTTCTCCAATTTGCCTTTTGAGCTAAGAGTGAGTCCAAATTGCATGTGTTGCAATTAGGAAGTGGATTGAGAGCCTCTTGTGCATGTGTTGCACTTGAGGAGGATCCTTGTGCATGTGTTGCACTTGGTGAGGTTCAAGCGGAAGGGCTTGACTTGTTACTCTTGGAGGTTGCCGACTCCTAGACGGCGTAGAGCGTCGTGCGCGGGAGCTCTCAAGGTTGTGAGAAGCCCCGGCGAAGTTTGTGAAGGTTCGGGTTGAGCCTACGCGAAAGCGTGAAGAAACACATCTAGTGGATTCGAGGTGGGTGCTCAATTCGTGGAGCCGGTCCAATGTGTTTGGGCTAACCTCAACGTGGACTAGGGGAGACCGGCAAGTCTTCGACCACCACGGTAAAGAGTATTGTGTCTCTTGTGCTTGCCTTGTTCTCTTTATTTATATTCAAGCAATTTACATTCATAGAATTAAATTGATTGATTGCTTGTCTTTAGAATTGCTTTTTGTTAGAGACATAATTAGTTAGTGCACATAGTGAGCCTAGTTGATTTAGGCTTTAATTGTCAAAACCTTAGTTTATCGCTTCCGCATTATTATTGATAAGGTTTTGGCATAAGGGTAATTAGGGGTGAATTGCTTTGTAGAAATTAGAAAGAGAAAGTTTTTTTTTAAAAGCCGCCTATTCACCCCCCTCTAGTCGGCATCCTCGACCTTACAGTGATGCTCCAATCATTGAACCAACCAAATCGGTAGGCACGAACTCAAATTTGTTCAGAGAACGTCCTCCTCTTTGAGATTTTACAGTTCAATCGGGAAAAGCAAAAGAGAGAAAAAAATTGCTCACCCCAACTGCGCTACCTGAAGCTTCCCACGACCTGGTGTCCAATTTCGCCGAGCCAACCCAGGTTGTGGAAAAATTTTACCAGGATCATCAGAATCGCCAGTTAACGATTCTGAGTTCCCGAACCAGACCCAGGGATTTTACAGCTCCAGGCTAAGTCGAACCGAAATCTGATACCAAGTGTAAAGACCCTCGTCAGAACAGAGAGTCCCTACGCGGATCGCAGAGTGCAAAAGCAAGAGGAGAGTAGGCAGAAGGAAAGAGAAGTCATGAGGAAGAAGAAAGAAGAGTTGGGAGAAAGTTTCCATTCATTTTTCTTGTCTCTGTTCTCCATCGATTATGGACTTTATACTCCACACATCCACTTTTACCAACAACCCAACCGCTTAACCATTTACATTTACTGTTCCATTTACCGACAACACGCCCATTCTCATTTACCTTCATCTACACCGTTAATTTTACTTCTTACTCAATCATCAACCATCAGATGAAGTTATCAACCTTCAAAGCCGCTTCCCGGACGACTGTTTTCTCCCGCCTCGATGCGTCGCCCATTTCCCTCCTGCGACTCAGTCCTGATAGGGAAGTGGAGATGAGACGGTGGATGATGCGCGGCAAGTGGAGTGCGGAGCGGCGGCTCGCCTCCTCCGCTGCCTGGCTGCCTGAAGGCTCCTCACGGGTGCGGGAGGGACCAACGGTTGCTACCTAGACAGGGGAGGGGTGTCTCCTTGGGGTGAGCAGTGAGGAAAGTCTACGTGAGTAGTTGAGAGTTGTTGAGAGTGATGTGTAAGGATCAAATCCTGGCTCTTGGATGTTGGCGAATGAGGAGTTTTGCCCACGCGATGAGGAAGCAGCGACGCATTTACTTACTTGCAATTTACTTTCGAGATTTCATGAATCCATCGTCGTTCCCTAAAGATGAGGAATGATTTAGGGAAGCTGTTGGAGTGACTGATTTTGACATTGTTTGTACGGTTTACTTATTTTTACGGATAGAAAACGGGAGTAGGAAATCTGTTGGAGATGACCTAAAGTAAAGTAGATTAGTTTAGAACTGTACTTTCTCCCCTGCGTATTAGTCCACAAAAATCTCCAAAATCCGTGTCCGATTTCAGTCACCATGGCTGGGATCTGACACTCGGGCGGGAGGCAGCGGCTGTTAGGGTTAAGGTTACGAGGCAGGGAGGGGCACTTCGTGGAGAACCGAGGAGCGGAGACGAAGCGAACAAGAGGCGATACGAAACAAAACTAGAAAAGAGCGTCGTGAGTATGAGGCTTTGAGCCAGAAGAAGGGGATAGGTGATAACATGCTCCCGGTGGGCTAGCCTCCGCAGCCGCCAATTCATCAATGGAAACTGGGCCTTCACATGGGCTAGGGCGTCGAAGCGTACTGGGCCTCTCCACATGGGCCCACACGCCGGTGAAGTTGGTTGGAGTCGGAGGAGCACCATCACCGTCACAACGCCGCCGCCGCATGGGCGTGGGAAATCACGGTGGTCCGCGTGCTGGCTGCCGATGGAAACGACCCTGCTGACGTCCTCGTCGTTCGCGCGCGGGGATCCAGCACCCACCACGTCTGTTAGGATCAGCAAAGAGCTGGGCGCACGGGCACGACGAGCATCGCTTCCGGTGGCGATGATGCAGTGGCCTGGCCAGATGTTACATAATCAAAGCATTATTCATTTGTTTGCTATTTTTACTTAGGACAGTTTCTAGTACTTAGTGGGTCAGTTACTAGTTTTCTTTTACTTAGAGTAGTTTCTAGTACTTAGTGGGTCAGTTACTAGTTGTTCACATTGTGGCCTTAATGGCCGGTTTCTTCATTGAGTCATGGCAGTTACTAGTTGTCGTTTCCTTGCTATTTAAGTTGAATAAAAGAGTAGAAAAGTAGTGATTCCTGCTGCACAAAAAAATTCTTTCTGTGATTCACGACATTTGGTATCAGAGCCATGTCGGCTCCTGCAGCCCGTGGTTCTAGGACTCCTCTGAGGAGGCGCCAGGTACGCTCACCATCACCTCCTCCACGCCAACCACGGCACCATGATGTCGGTGGCCGCGAGATCGTTGGGCAGCGCGTTGTGAAGGAGGTTGGAGGGTCGGCGGCATACCCTATGCTCACGAAGACCAACTACTCCGACTGGGCGGCGCTCAGCGCGTCATGCTACAGGCACGGGGTCTGTGGGAGGTAGTGAGCGACGGCACCGACGACTACGTCGAGGATCGGATGGCTCTCGAGGCCATTGTGAAAGCCATGCCGTCGGAGATGATGGGCGTAATCGCAAGCAAGGAGACGGCTCAGATCGCATGGGACGCGATCATGACGATGAACATCGGCGTCGAGCGAGTTCGCAAGGCGAAGGCGAGCACGCTCCGTCGGGAGTTCGACGCGCTCAAGTTTCGCGACGGTGAGACTGTGGATGAGTTCGGCGTCCGCATCACCAGGATCGCGAGGCAGCTCGCGGTGCTTGGAGACGCCTGTGACGAGGAAGAGATTGTATGCAAATTTTTGCAAGTAGTGCCGTCAAGGTATGCGCAGATCACCATGGCAATCGAGACGCTGATGGACCTTAATGGGCTCTCTGTTGAGGAGCTCATCGGGCGTCTCAAGGCGGCGGAGGAACGCCATGACCTGGGCGGAGGCAACAGTTCCAGCGGCGGCTCCATCTCTAGGATGAATCTCACGGAGGAGGAGTTGGTCGCGCACCACCTCGCGGCTGCAGCTCTTCGGCGAAATGGGCTCAAGTCCAGGCTCGGGCCAACGGAGGGGCCGTGGGCGCCGCCGTGGCAAGGACGACGAAGGACGTGGCAACTTCAAGTCGTCTAAGGCCGGCGAAAATGGCGGGGCGGCACGGTTGCTAGCAACTAGTGCCGGTACTGCAGCAAAATAGGCCACCGGGCTCGTGAGTGTCGCAAGAAGAAGCGCGATGAGCAGGCCCATGTGACCCAGGCGGAAGAGGACCAGGAGCCCACTTTATTGATGGCCACTACATCCCCGCTCACGCGTGCTCAAATTTCACCGATGTTAAATCCTTCCCCAGTACCTACGATGACAAAGTCGGTGGATCTTGTTGAGGATCATCTCTTCGTCCAGTTGGGGGTGAAGGGTGATGGCGACTACACCAGGTGGATCCTCGACACGGGCGCCACTAACCACATGACCGGCGCAAAATCTGCCTTCTCCGAGCTCGACACGGGAGTGCGCGACACTGTCAAGTTCGGTGATAGGTCGGTGGTCGGCATTGAGGGGCGCGGCACCGTGCTCTTCGCGTGCAAGAGTGGGGGGCACCAGGCACTCACCGAGGTGCACCATATCCCGCGCCTCACTACTAACATCGTCGGTTTGGGGCAGCTCGACGAGGACGGCTTCGATATCCAGATCGGCGGTGGCGTGCTTTGGATTCGAGACGAGCGACGTCGACTACTGGCAAAGGTGACCGATCACCTAGCCACCTCTACGTGCTCACAGTGGACATCGCCAGACCGGTGTGTCTGGCGGCACAGGGCACCAGCGCAGCATGGTGGTGGCACGCGAGGTACGGCCACCTCAACTTCCGCGGTCTCCGCAAGCTAGCGCAGGAGGGGATGGTGCGAAGGCTACCGCGAATTGATCATGTTGATCAAGTTCGCGACAGTTGCCTTGCCAGGAAACAGCGAAGACTGGCGTTTCCAAGCGAGGCGAATTATCGGGCCATGCAGCGACTTGAGCTCGTCCACGACGACATCTGCGGACCCGTGATGCCAGCGACACCAAGCGGCAACCGGTTTTTTCTCCTCCTCGTCGACGACCTGAGCCGCGAGGTGGTAATCCTACTGAGCTCTAAGGACCAAGCTGCGACGGCGGTTGTGCGGTTCCAAGCAAGAGCAGAAATGGAAGCAGGAAGGAAGATGGGCACGTTGCACACTGATCGTGGCGAGGAGTTCACGGTGTGTGCCTTCGCCGACTACTGTGCTGATCAGGGCATTAAGCGGCACCTCACCGCGCCATACATACCCCAGCAAAACGGCATGGTGGAGAGGCGCAAATAGACGGTGATGGGCATGGCGAGAAGCATGATGAAGGCAATGGCGATGCCAGGCTGGTTTTGGGGGAGGCGGTAACCACGGCGGTGTTCGTGTTGAATTGCGCTCCGACCCAAAGTGTCGATGGGAAGACACCATACGAGGTATGGCATGGCTCCCGGCCACCAGTGCATTTCCTTCGCACATTTGGGTGTGTTGCACATGTGAAGGTGACCGACAAGCACCTCGCGAAGCTCAACGACAGGAGTATGCCCATGGTGTTCGTGGGCTACGAACCAGGGACCAAGGCGTACCGGTTCTACAATCCGCTCTTGCGCCATGTCCACGTTCCACGTGACGCAGTGTTTGAGGAAGAGCGTAGCTGGGATTGGGGAGAGGACAAAGGAGCCGGGCCAGACGATGATGCTGAACCGTTCTACGTCGAGTTCTTCTCGGTGCCTACGGAACGGAGTGACACCGACACACGACAACGTCTACACCACCAGTGACTCCGGCCAGTCGCGGTGATGCCCACGTGCGGGTCTGAGCCCCGCACACCACTAGATTCACCGGCGGTTGAGTTCGTGTCGCCACCAAGCGTGGAACTTGATCTGGATAATGATCATGACGATGCGCCACTTTGATTTCGCACTCTGGACAATGTCCTTGGTACAACAACGCCTCTAGGGTACGCTAACCATGAGCTTGCTGAAGAGCTCATGGTGGTGATCGGCGATGAACCTGCATCCGTGGAGGATGCGAAGAAGAGCGGTGAATGGCGCAAGACGATGTTGGAGGAGATGGCATCAATCGAGCAAAACGAGACGTGGTCATTGGTAAGCTTGCCTCCTGGACAGCGCGCCATAGGCTTGAAGTGGGTGTTCAAGTTCAAACGTGATGAACACGGTGAGGTGGTAAAGCACAAGGCGCGCCTCGTCGCCAAAGGGTATGTGCAGCGCCAGGGGATCGATTACGAGGAGATGTTCGCTCCTGTTGCAAGGATGGAGTCGGTGCGCGTGGTGCTCGCCGTGGCTACGATTCGCGGCTGGCTCGTGCACCATATGGACGTCAAGTCGGCGTTCCTTAACGGCGAGCTGGCAGAGGAGGTCTATGTCGCGCAACCGCCTGGCTTCACTGCCACTGGACACGAGGAAAAAGTCCTGAAGCTGCACAAGGCTTTGTACGGGCTGCGACAAGCTCCGCGGGCGTGGAACGCTAAGCTAGACGTGAGCCTGCAAACACTCGGGTTCGCACAGAGCGAGTGCGAGCACGGCCTGTACACGCGCGGCATCGAGCAAACTAGGCTTGTTGTGGGCATCTACATCGACGATCTCATCATTGCGAGGGAGCTCGCCGACGAAATCAACTCTTTCAAGGCAGAGATGAAGAAGATATTCCAGATGAGTGATCTGGGAACCCTTTCTTATTATCTTGGTATCGAGGTAAAACAGGGGAGGCGCGGGATTGAACTATGTCAAGCTGCCTACGCCAAGAAGCTGCTCGAGAAAGGAGGCATGGGCAGGTGCAATCCGTGCGTGACACCGATGGAGACTCGCCTCAAGCTGTCCAAGCAGTCTTCATCGCCAGCGGTCGACTCGGACGAGTATCGCAGTCTCATCGGCAGCCTGCGTTACTTGATGCACACTCGGCCTGATCTCGTGTTTGCCATGGGATACTTGAGCCGATTCATGGAGGATCCGAAGCAGGAGCACATGGCGGCGATGAAGCACTTGCTCCGGTATGTCGCAGGCACGATCGACTACGGCTTGGTGTACACGCGAGGCGATGCCGAGCTCGATCTTGTGGGCTACAGTGACAGCGACATGGCAAGAGACGTAGATGACCGGAAGAGCACATCTGGCATCATCTTCTTCCTCGGCGATAACCCGGTGACTTGGCAGTCACAGAAGTAGCGGGTAGTCACCTTGTCATCGTGCGAGGCAGAGTATATTGCAGGTGCAGCGGTGACTTGCCAAGGAGTTTGGCTCAGGTGGCTGCTCAACGACGTGATCGGCGTCAAGTCGTCCCCACCGAAATTGAAGATGGACAACATGTCCGCAATCGCTCTCAGCAAGAACCCCATTCTATACGATCGGAGTAAGCATATTGCCACCAAATTTCACTACATCCGTGAGTGTGTTGACAGCGGGGCAATTGGCTTGGAGTTATCGGGTAATCAGGAGCAACTCGCGGACATTTTGACGAAGCCGCTCGGAATGGTTAAGTTCCAAGAACTTCGCGGGCGGATCGGCATCACCAATTAAGCTTAGATGAACGATGCTAGTATTAGGGGAGATTGTTACATAATCAAGGCATCATTCATTTGTTTGCTGTTTTTACTTAGGACAGTTTCTAGTACTTAGTGGGTCAGCTACTAGTTTTTTTACTTAGAGCAGTTTTTAGTACTTAATGGATCAGTTACTAGTTGTTCACATTGTGGCCTTAATGGCCGGTTTCTTCATTGAGTCATGGCAGTTACTAGTTGTTGTTTTCTTGCTATTTAAGTTGAATAAAAGAGCAGAAAAGTAGTGATTTCTGCTGCATAAAAAAATCTTTTCTGGGATTCACGACACTAGATTGGTCGCCGTATGCCGATTTGGGTCAAAAGTGGAGCAGTCTACTGTCTTAGTAATCTTGCAACCGAGGACGAAGCGCATCACTACATGCATGATGCAGCAATTCAGCGTATAGAATTCCAGGCCCCTCGTCTTCGGTGCGCCACTTGCCATCGACACCGCACGCGACCCGGCGTGGAATTGAGCGCCGAGGCTGGTTCTCGCCTTTGTATTGCCGTCCCGTTAGGTACACAGCCATTGCCGTCGCAATCATGCCTACAGTTATCGAGTCTTGGTGCCTCAAAAGTCTTCAACCGTGTGATCCCAGTATGGAGAGTGCAGTGCAGAGATGGTCATTGCTTCTTGCTTAGTGTGGCCGTCAGTATAAGATTGCTGCGACTGAGTCTAAATTTGCGAGAGCGTATTGAGAGGGGGAGTGACCATGAAGAACCCCTGCAGTTGGTGTTTGGTTCTGCTATGCTTGGTGGTATGCAACGGGTGTTTGCACGAGGAGAGGAATGCACTTCTAGACATTTCCGACTCTCTGTGGCTGCCGGCTTATGGGGAGTCATGGGACTGGTTCAGTAACGACAGAGATTGCTGCCGGTGGGAGAGGGTGACCTGCAACTCCGGCACAGGTCGTGTCACGGGCCTCAACCTTGATGGACCTGGAGGGTTCGAGTTTGGGTTGGGGTGGCTACTCAACGCTACTTTGTTCCTTCCCTTCCAGGAGTTGCGGAATCTGTCCTTGAGTAACCTCGGTATGCAGGGAGGCCTACCTGGTGCAGGTCTTCTCTCTCTCTCTCTCTCTCTCTAAATGGATTAACCAGCTTTCAATCTTTTTTAAGATTGTATTAGGAATATTTTACTGCTATTGATAAATACTCTATGACTTTGATTTTCAGCACAACGTAGCGATAATGTGTCCAAAAATATAGTAATTAGTGTTGTTCTTTACGGAAAATGCAAAACCAGGTGTACATGTAGGTATATGTATTATCATAGCCCTCCAAAGTGCTTGGGGATTTGTTCAAGCGTATTACAATGATTAGAAAATAGGATGGTTGGCTTGAATTTTTAATGCTTGCATCAATCTTAAGGTACATTTGATGGTGATGGTTGTACATGTCCATCTCGGGAAACCGGCCTCTTTTATTTACATATTACATTTGACCTATTTTTATTTCTGTCCCTGTCATATAGATTTTGTTGAATATCTTGTCTCAGGTGAAATGTTTATTTTGACATCTTTCTTTTGTTTAGACTTTGTATTGCATTGAATCTTCTTTGATTTATTGACTTGTTAATATTCATGGTATCTTTCCCTTTTATGCAGGTTTTGAAGTATGGTCTAATTTGCACAAATTAGAAATTCTTGACCTATCTGGAAATAAGCTGAATGATAGCTGTATTTCATCCTTGGTTGGACTTCCATCGTTACAGTCGCTATCCCTTAGTGGCAACTCCATGGCCAATGCCCTAATTGTCCAAAGTAAGCATCTTGGATGTATGTGTTTTTTTATGCACAACTCAATTCTGAGTTAGGTTTACGTACTTTTTTCTTGCAGGGTTGGGCAAAAGAAAGCTGCATGTTCTTGATCTGAGCTGGAATATAATTGTTGGCAACTTATCAAGAGGTATGGTGTTTCATTTAAATTTTGTAAGCAGGTGTGTGTGGTCAACATTTTGCAGTGGTAGTAACTTTCTATTAATTTATGCAAATGGAAGAAAAATGAACCCCCTACCCCGGCATTTTGCACGATAACTACAGTAATTTATTTTGGCGTTACTGCTCTAAAATTGGTTTAACTCCATTCTTGCTGCTATTTTTGTATCAGTACTGTGGCTGTTCTCCATGACTATGTATAAATGTAGTCTAAAAAACAATTACATATAAGTAATCACCTATTAATTAACATCACATTCCTTCCATTCATTTGCAGCTGTTTGCAATATGACAAGTCTTCAAGAGTTGCATCTAAATGGAAATTTCTTCTTCGGGGAGCTCCCATCATGCATTACAAATCTAACTTCTCTCAGAGTTCTTGATCTGTCACATAATCTCTTAACAGTGAGGTTTCCCCCTCTTAACTTCGAAAATATGACATCACTCGTGCAACTTTCCCTTACTAATAACCAACTTGAAGGTCTGCTGTTTTTAAGTTCCTTGGCAAATCATCTCCAACTCAAATACCTGGGACTTTCAAGCAACAGTACCAACTTTCAAGTGCGAACTGACAATCCAGCAACAAATATATCCAGTCAGCTTCAGTTTCTTGAACTATCAAATTGCAACCTAAATGGCAACTCTGGTGCTATGCCAAGTTTCTTGTTGCATCAGCATGGATTATGCTTAATTGATATATCCAACAATAATCTAAGCGGTCATTTCCCTAAGTGGTTAATAGATAACAATATATACCTGTCATACTTGAATGTGAGGAAGAACTCGTTTGTTGGACCACTTGTTCTTCCATCCAAAGTAAATAATAATTTATCATGGTTAGATGCATCTTGCAACATGCTAAGCAAAGGGCTTCCTGTGGACATCAACATTACATTCCCAAATCTGTACCACCTAAACTTATCAAGGAATTCTTTTCGAGGTATATTCCCTTCAGCTTTTAGTTATATGGGGAATCTTTCGACTTTAGATTTGTCTTACAACAGTATCGCCGATGACATAGCGACTTGTTCTATTGGAAATCTATCCAGCTTCTCTGGTTTGTTTCTATCTGGCAACAGCTTCCACGGTTCACTACCTGAAGTCCTAAACTTTACTTACACTCGCATGTATCATCTAGTGCTAAATGACAATAACATATCTGGAGAGATTCCCTCAAGTATTTGCAACATGAATATTGGTGTGGTTGATATTAGCAATAACATGTTAACTGGATCTCTACCAAATTGCATAGGCCAGATCATTAATCTTAATATCCTCAATCTAAGAGGGAATAATTTTTCTGGATCAATTCCTTTAGAGCTATCGTACCTTCGGTCTCTTGAGTTTCTTGATCTGTCAAAAAACCTTCTTTCTGGGCCGATACCTTCTTTGCCTAATTTGACATATCTACATTTAAGTGAGAATAATTTGAGCGGAACATTTCCCCTGGCCTTGTCATTCAATGCTCATCTGAGGACAATAGATCTGCGGTATAACCAATTGGGTGGTGCAATCCCAAGCATTATATCTGAGGCTTTTCCAGAGCTAAGAGTACTACTGCTGAAAGGAAATATGTTTGAAGGGATGATTCCAAACCAAATATGTCATTTGAAGTATTTGCGCCTGCTAGATCTGTCGAATAATATGCTATCTGAACATATACCTTCATGCTTGAGCTATATGGGACTGTATGGAGATTTCTATTCCTTCCAATATGGTGATGACCTCGCAAACTATTCTTTCTATATACCCAGCAGCCCTCTACAAAAGATTCTTTTTTCGTCGAAGTTCAATGCTACTTTGTTTGAACTTGATCAGGAGGAATTCACAACGAAAAATAGGCAAGACTATTACAAGGGAAACATCCTCGGCTACATGTCTGGACTCGATTTTTCTTCAAACCAGTTGGAAGGATCCATTCCTGAAAGTATAGGAAGCATGCAATGGTTGCGGGCACTGAACTTCTCAAACAATTCATTGAGTGGACCAATACCGAAGTCCTTATCAAATTTAAGTAACCTTGAGAGCTTCGATCTATCTCACAACAGCTTGACAGGCCAAATACCACAAGAACTAGTAGCATTGCACTCCCTTGAGGTGTTCTCGGTGGCATACAACAACCTGTCCGGTCCTACTCTGGGTACAAAAGGTCAATTCATCACATTTGGTCAGAGCAGCTACGAAGGCAATCCATATCTGTGTGGCCCGCCACTGCTTAGGAGTTGCTCTGCTACGCCGTTGATTCCTGAGCCTGAAGAACATGAAGATGATGATAAAGTTGGTAGTCTGATACTGTTTGGCTGCTCAGCGTTGTTCTATGTGATTGGTTTCTGGACCTCCTTGGCGGTGCTTTACTTCAAGAGAAGCTGGCGATGGGCAATGTTTTCAGCTGTGGACAGGTTCAGTGATTTCCTGATGGTTAGATCGGCTATGCTCATGAGAAGGATCCGAGGCACCGATTGACCTTACTGGAGGGTCGAATAATAATTCATCATGCGGCCAGATTTGCGTGACGCTAGTAGAAGGCAAAAAGTTGTGTAAAATATTGGTTGTGATGCTTTGTTGCTACCTTGTTATCTGTTGTTTGGTCTTACCAATGGACTCCGTGTTTGCAAAGTAGAAACCTCTTTTGGTTCAGAATCTCCATTGGACTGTTGGTCTTGGAAAGCTTTCGCGCGCTGCTGCGATTTTGTCGGCATGATAATCCTATAGGAACGCTCTTTGAGCATGAATTGCCCCTCTAATTTGCATGTGCGCGCGGCACTATATTCTGCTCATTGCGAATCTTGCGATGAGCATAGCCGCGACGACCAGCGAGCAAGCGAGTGCCGTGCGGTGCCTTATGCTACGGGGTTTCTCCCTGCCCACGCGCGGGCTCCTTTCCGTGCGGTTGCCGGCTTGCAGCCGTAGGCCGTAGCCCACCTGTCCCCCTCACGCGCCGATGCTTCGTCCGGCCCAATTCGTCGTGCGCCAACCCCATTCTCGCCGCACGGCTTCCGTGCGGGCGACGCCCAGCTGGAGCCGCCGCCACGGTGCCTCCCCGGCTCCTCCCTCTAGTGTAACATTCCAAATTTTAGCATTTCAAAATTTTTCCTAAATTTTTAAATTTTTTGTAAATTTTATTTGATTTCTCAAGTGCAAGTAAATAATTTGAATTAAAATTTTAAGTTTAAACAAGTTCAAAATAATTTATTTGGGTTCAAAATGCTTAAAATGTTTTTGAGAATTTTCTGGGATTTTTTCTAATTTATTTGCTATTTATTTTGACTTTTCTTAATTTTCTAGAATTTTCTAAAATAAAAAATAATTTCCTTTTTCTTTTTCCCGCGTGGGCCATTTCTTCCGCGGCCTGGCTCCTATTCCCACTTGGCCCCGCTTGTTTTCCTCTTCTCTGTAGGAAATTCTAGGCGCTCGAACACTCACGAACACAAGGAAGAAGATGAACAGTAGCTTGCACACTCGATAATGGCGACGACGCCCGGCGCCCAAACACCGGTTCTCTATTGCAACCTGTGTTTTGAAACGATCAATCGGTGAATTTATAGCCTAGCTAATGAACAACTCTTGATGCACCATATATGCATCCCACGATCCACAAGACCGGACTTCCTTCGCCGCGCAGAGAAATCCTCCGCCATTCATGAGTTGCTCTCACATGATGCATGCAAGCGCATGCGCTCCTCCACGCAATCTGACGCGGCAAGCTGCAGACTCAATCAAACATATGCACACGCGATGAACACATGCGCTAGCTTAGCCGCCGTCGCCGAACGACTTCGGACACGACGCACACACGCCAACACCTTGACGCGCGCGTGCTGGGTTTATTCTAACATTCTCCGGCCCGATCTTGCGCGGCCCGGTCCATGACGTCTTTGCGCTCGACGCTAAGGCCCGCCCGCTTGTCAGCTGCGGCGTTTGTCTCGCGTCCGTCGCCGGACTCCGCACCTGCCGCCGCGATTTCCGCGGCCGTTTGTGCTGTATCCGCGTCTAACTCTCGGTGTCCGCGCCTACTTAAAGCGTGCCGCCTTCTCCCCCTCTCTTTTCCCTTCATCTGCCGCATGGAAACGCCGCCGCTCGCGAACCCTAGCGTCGCCGTGCCGTGGACTTCTCCGCCGTCTTTCTTCCCCGTCGGTGAGCCTCCGCCGCTGTCGCGTGTGTCACCGAACTCCTCGTGCCGCGCTCTTTCTTTTGCCTCAAATCCCGCTCGGTTTCGTCGCGTTTTGCCCCGAATCCGCTTCGTCTTCCTCGCCTCCGGTGCTACGCTGGCATCGTGTGAGCACCGCGCGACGCCGCGTGCCAGCCACGTCACCTCGCTTCCCGTCCGCGTCAGCGTCGCTTCGTTTCCCGCGCCACGCCGCGTCACCCGCCGCGTCGGCGGTGCGTGGCCCGACCACGTCGACCCTAGCCGCCAGCGTGGCGCCGTCGCGTCGGCGTGGTCCGCCACGTCGGCATCTCCTCTCCTCGGTGGACGCAGTCCACCGTGAGCCCAGGCGCCGACATGTGAGCCCTACACGTCAGTCGACGTTTCTTTTCTTTTTTCTGATTTTCCAGAAATCCGAAAATTCTAGCTAATCAGATCGTGCCACGTGTCAGACTTTCTGATTTTTCTGAATTTCTGATCCGAGGAACTTCCAAGAGCCCGTTCTCCTTCGTTCGAGCTCTGATTCTAGTGATTCAAATTTCTAAATTCATCTAAATTCATGATCTTTCTTCTCGTACCATTATTTTCAATTTTTGATTTTTTTTAAAATTTATTTATTTATTTGCTCTCGTTTCGCATGTAGACAACGCAGTCGAAGCTCAAGCGAATCAGCAGTCGGAGGTAGAACTAGCAGGAGGCAGCGAAGGCAAGTCTTCCTTAAACATATTGATCCCAAATTTTATGAAAAGCTTATGTTGTTTTAAATTATGCATGTTTACTTTATGCAATGTACTTTAAATATAGTTTTAGGGTTTAGTTAAATGCCAGCTTTGTCATACCCTCGTTGACATTAATCATGATGAATCTTTGTCACCCTAGATGATACTAGCTATTTTATTTGGTGATAACCAGTAGATTAACATGGGACGGTAGAGCTGCTTAGTCCAGCTTAAACGTTTCGATATTATGTCATTATGGGAATCACTTCAAACATTGTTGAAACTTATTTGTGAAGTCGCGGCAATTGGAGTTACTGCTGTTATTTAAATGAAATAAAGTAAAAAATATGGTTTAGACTAGGACAGATGGATGTTTAGCGGGTGCAGAAGTATGAGACCTTGGTATGTGAATGTTCCACCCTAATCAATTAAGGACCGAAGCATGTGTTACCATGGACCAAGCACTACCGTACAACCATAAGTCTATATGGGTACGACCTGGCTAAATAATTTGTGCGTCCGTTATTAGCTTCGCCAATTGGTGAGTGCCAGATGATGGCAGGCACAAAAGGGGGCTTTCGACTGGGTAGTTAGAACTCATCGACGGTGAAACCTTAGCGGGTGAGGTTAATAGTGGGATTATACATTGTAAAGGTCTTGTCATGATCTCTCTGCCAACACACCAAAGGAAGTGTGTTAATTGCATGACAACAAAAGTCGATCATGTCTTGTGGGTAAAGTTGTACACACTCTGTAGAGTTAAAACTACTTAAGTAGCCGTGATCACGGTCAAGGGCAGGCGAGGTACGCTTGCACATTGTAGATTTTATGGTTTTATTTTAAATGAAAATGGTGATTTGGAAATCCGTGAGCAGATGGAACTCTCGGGTTATGGTTTGGCAGATGAAGCCAATCAGGTAGCTAGAACCTGTTTTAGTTGTCATATCAAATTCAATTACTATGCTATTTACATTTTGGTCAAATGATGATTTGTGAAATTACTAATGGTATTTACAGTTAAACATTGTTTTATGCTAAAAGAGCCATATTATGCCTTCAATTGTTTAGCTTTGCATATAGTTATCATGTATTATGTTTCCAAAACTTGCGGAGTACATTTTATGCTCACCCTTGCAACATTCCTAACTTTTCACAGAGGAGTGCGCAGAAGTTGAAGGTGACTACGAGTTCTATGCTTGTGGTTAGGACAAAGGCGATCCAGAATGCTAGAACATGAACTCCAGTCGATTGCCTGTTGAGCAAATGGATGGGCTTACTCTATTGCTGTTATTTCATTTTTGCTATTTTTATTGAACTCAAGCCATGAGACTGCTTATTTGTAATAATTGACCATAAGGTTAATACCCTTTTGCTTACTTGATATTATTTAATTTGCGATATAGATATGTTATCATCACTGTTTCTACTATACGTACTAGCTTTTTTGAACTAGTAGAAATTATACATAAAAGGTTTGAATTTGGAAATCCTATCTGAACATCTAGCCTGATCCAAGTGAACGCAACGCAACCGTCTAACCAACTCGCCGAACCGCCGCGCTATCAGCGAGTGGATACGCTACGCACACGACACGGGACTGACGGGAGACCTCGATCCCCATGGAGAAAATGATGTCCACCGAATCTAAAGCCAGTGTCCACATCGGCACAAACGGGAAAGGCCACATGAGCTATGAGCAACCAAAAAAGCTGTGAGCTACGAGAATCGCATCGGGCATCCACAGCAGCGCTGAACTAAGGTAACAAAGGAAATAAAATAACTAAAATCTTTGGATCTGTTGCACTAAAAAATATAACGAAGGATTGATCGACTCAAACACACGAGAACGTCGGATTCAAGTTGGTTCATGACGTGTCAGCCGATTTGATCATGCAATCGATAAGATAAATAAAAAAAATACACTCAAAGCCGATTTGATATAATAATTGACAAAGATCTAAACAACTACACAAAAATTAATTAAATTAAAGGTAACGATAAGTCTAAACAACCTGTTAGAGTTGTTTAAATGCTTGATAAAGGTAGACTTTTTCGAAAATAGCGATGTGCAACAAAATTGGAGAAATTCAAATCTGATTGACGTAATCGAAGATGATTAACAATCGACGATGCGCAACTTTATTAACCAGAATTGAATTACAATAAAGATTCTAAATTACAAAGCTACTTATAGTTGATAGGAAAGTAAATGAAAAATAGATGTAAGTTGTTCGATTGATTGGATTGTTCATCGACCAATCGTATTCTTTTCCCATGCATCACCAGCTATGATCCGCATCGGTCTTTATAAAGATAAAATTTCATCTTTAAATCAATATTGGTCATAGCTCTATCTATAACTTAACTTCCCCTATTTAACCGATATCAATCAAAAATATTCTTTTTTATCATTAGCCTGACAAATTAGTTATGCCTTGCCAAATTCTGGGGCTAACATATGCCCTATTTTTGGAAACTAATATGTTATCTTTCAAAAATATTCTCTGTCGGTTTCGACCACCATCGGCTTAACCATGATTTGCCCAGTACTTTCACCTCTGTCTTTGGTAACCGCTCCATTTATAGCGCCGTAAAATCTTGAGACGCATATCTTCACCGTTAACCGCTCGCAAATCGCTGAAAACACCTCCCGCCTTTTCACCTTTTTTCACCCTCCTATAAATATAAGGTCAATTCACCCATCATTTTCACATGCTCAAGCTCTCAAACCTTCTGCCATCGACTTCATCTTTGTTTTCTCAGACTTTGAGCTCCTGCTCAGCAACCCTCGTCGGTTTGCACAATCTTTCACCTCAGCTCAATGGATCCCAGCCAAGTACTCATTCTCATACCCGACAGCGACGATCAGTATTACTTAGGACCGCTAGGAAATTCTGACCATCGGTCATTATTGAATAAGAAATCCCTCGTCTTTCCCCGTCGGATTCTCAGTATAATATAGAGGGATAGAGTAAGAGTTTTAGAACTTTGCCGGCAGAGCTAAAGGGTTGGAGGGATTGGTACAATCGGCTAGCGGCACAAAAAATGATTGAATAGGAGCGGATGGGAATAGCAGAGTGTCTCTCCTTAACTTTAGCCGATCTAAAGTCCAACAAGTCCTTAGTGGCCATAGCCTATTACTTCTGGTCAGATACATTCAATGCCTTTTTGTTTAGAACAGATCCTAGCGGCCCCACTGTAATACCCTCAAAATACAAGAAAATGGAAATAAAATTTTTAATATTTGAATGTGTTTTATTTCTGAGTTTTCTGGCTTTTTCTGAATTTCTTGATTTTTCGCCCTAAAGAAAAAGAATTTCTAATAAGGAATTGTTGAAAGATAAATCATAAAAATAGTGATAATAAAGCCTTATCTGAATTTTAAAAGTAATAGGGACACATTAAACAATGATAAGAAAGCAAAAAATAGTGAAACTTGACTATAAACAGGAACTATATATGAATTTATTAAAAATGTACAGACCATATCTTATCCTAAAATTTTAACGCGTCAAATACAATGCAACATTATTCTACATAAATATTATAAAAAATAATAAATCTTATTTAATGACTTTGAAAAATCAAAAATAGAAACTTCAGAAATCCCTAAAATGCAATATCAGAATTTGTATAAAATAAATATAATGTTATATAATCTAAACATTTTACAGTAGTATCCTTAAACCATTAGTAACCCTTAGTAAAAGTTTCAAAAATTTTAAACTAAATTTGGACCCTCAGAAAAATCAAAGACAGAAAAAGAAAAATCTGATTAGTAAGACTGTCAGAATTTTTTAAAATTGCACACACAAGATATTGAGCTGAAATTTTTACAGTATTCCAACCATTTATCAAGAATTAATTAATTTTGTTTGGAGAAATCCAGATTCGGTTTGATAGCCATTTAATTCCGAAAATCATGAGCTAACCAGGGGTGAACTCTTGTAACATCCCGAAAATGAAAAACAGTATATAATAAAATGGAAATGAATATTTTGGATTTAAATATATTTATTTCTGAGTTTTCTTGATGTTATTGCTTTTATTGGATTTTCTTGGATTTGTGCTTTGTATGAAAAGTTCAACAAATAGAATTACCAAATGAAAAATGGTAAGAAGGTAAAAGTAAAAGTAATAAAAATTACCATTTGGCCATGACCAATCTGGTAAACCAGTAAAAATATTTATTAAAAATCTTTGGTGCTGATTTGGGACAAAATAAATATCCTAACTCTCTCTTTTTGACTAAAAACAGTAAAGTCAGAATTAATTAAAAATAATATAAATTTATCAGGAGCCAAAAAAATTACCAAAGCACCCTTAGATCAGTTTTTACATCTGGTAAAAATATCAGGAATTTATCATGTCGGAAAAGCCTCCTGAAAATTCAAAAACAGAGACTATTAAAAACAAGAAATCTTAATGTCAGAATTTTTATAAAATATTAACTTGAAATTTTAACTTGAAATTTTTATGGAGACATACATAAGACAAAATTAACTTCCATAAAAAGTATTGAAAATAATAAGTAAATTTTACACCTTTAAATAAATAGAATACCGAAATTCAATTCCTGTACCAATCCAAAGTGTCAGAATTGTAATTAATTTATTATCAGATATTTTGGCCTGAAAATTTTACCAGGAGATAAAATCTATCAAAGGTTATCGGTCAAAAAGTTTCAGAAAATTACACTATGATTTGAAGGTAGAATTAATGCTCACATGGGGGCTGTCCCGGCTAGATTTTTCCGTTGGCTCGCTCTCTCTCTCTGACTCGTGGGCCCGCTCCCTTTTCCGTAACCGTGCACTGGCAGGAGCGGAGAAGTGGTTCACTCGCTGACCGGTGGGGCCGGACCCACCCGTCAGTCCCTGTTTCTCCACTGCCTTTGCCCTTTCCTCTCTCGCCCGAGGAGAGCTCGAGCTCTCTCTCGTTTCTTCGCCGTCTCCCCTCTGCGTCTCAGCGCAAATCGTGCTGCCCTGAGCTGCTGGTCGCTGCCACGCCGAGCCTCGGGAGTCTCGCGCCATACCCAGTCAATTCTGCATCATCTCCCTGCCGGCGAGAGGCCTTACGCCACTTCGTTCCGTAGCACCGAACCGCCGAAATCCAGCCGCGCGTTCAAACACTGCCGAGTCGCCTCAATCCTCTATATAAAGACCTCCCCGTCGCTTGCTTGAGGTGTTTCGCTCCTCTTCCCCACACATAACCCAGCGGTTCAGGCCCTAAAGCCTGGGGTTCCTTCCCTCCTCCCCATTTTGTCAGAAGAACCGAAAAGAGGGGAAAATCCAAATTCTACTGACTCGGTGAGACTCGATTCAATTCCTTGGCTCCAAAGCTCTCTCATGCATTGGTAAACTTAATCCCACCGGTTTTTCCCCAGTTGCTAAGCCCCAGTGCTGCCGCGCCGCAGTCGTCTTCTTCAAATCCGGTCGCACGGCGCCCCACCACTGCAACCTTCCTCCGACCGAACCAGGTGAAGAAATGGAATCCCCTCGGTTCCCTGATGCTCTCCATGCTACCCATTCATCCTGCGGCACCCTTGTTCTTGCTTCCGGCGAGCCGCCATTTCTGCCGCCGCACGAGCTCGGTGGAGCCATACCCCTGGCCAAATCCGAGCCACAAAAGCCAGACCCTTAGGTTCGCCATGCTGCGTAGAGGCCTTAGGGGCTACCGGTTCGTCGCCTCCGGCTGTGAATCGCCGCTGGCGAGCTTCGGCTCCACCCCTCTGCTCTGTGCGAATCACGAGTGGGGCCCGCAAGTCAGCCTCACGCGTCGTCGCGCCCCTCACGCAGTCACTGCGGCCAGGTCCCGCTGGTCAGCTGCGTTTCGAGTGCCATGCCGAAAACGGAAAGGCGCTTTCCCAGAAGGAAAACGCATATTCCGTAAATGGTAAAATCCCTAATTTCCAGTATTTCCAAAACCCTAGCACATTCACTTGCACATATCTTTCGCATTTAAATTCCAAATTGAATGAAACACATTTATAAATTCATAAAAAATTCTGTAGATTCATAATATGCAAAAATATTTTGAAGACCGTCTCTGGGAAATTTTGAAATTCAAATTTGAATTAAAAGGCTAGAGATATGCTCTATACAAAATTTCTGTAAATAAGCTTGGAAATTAATGAAACTAATTTTTCTAGAATCCTTACATTTCCAGGAACCCAGATATATAAAAATATTTAATTTTCATGCTTTTTTAAATTATTTTCTATTTAGGTTTTGCTTCCAATGCACTAGTAATTCAAATATGTAAAATAGTATTAAAGAAATATAAAAGAAACAAAAGTTTAATTATAAATAATAGGATGGCAGTGGCATGGTTAAGTTTGATTAAGTAGGAAGTTTGGTTTGAATTGACTTTAAATCATGTAGTAATTATTGTGCCAAATGCACTCGCACATATATATGTATATATATGTGCATTGGAGATTAAATAGCTAGAATCTAGTTTAATGGGTTCAAGTCATGAACAACCTAATAATCTAGCTTACTAATATGTGTGTAATCGACCCTTATCTTATGTTTTAAATTTTATTAATCCAAATAATTTTAGCATCTATAATTCGAAAGTATAAATACTAGAATTCACAATTTTAACCTCTTGAATTCGTAAATTTCAAACAATTAATCTGTAAAAGAAACCATGTTGATCATTGCACAAAAAGTATTAACGTTTCAAATGTATAATTATTTACCGTGTGAAATCTTAAAAGTTTGTATTGCAACTCTCAAAAGGATAACCCTGTTTTCTGCAGTTTTTCTTTATTTAACTTACTGTCTGTTTTCTTTTCGCCTTTTCTAAATTTGGATATTTACTATATTTCCGCTTGATCGGCGTGTAGAGTCCGACGTTCTCGAAGAGGAAGACGACGCCGTCGCCGATCCAGATCCGGAGTTAGACAGCGAGTTGCAAGGCAAGCACCTCCTTGAACATGTCGAGCCTAGTAATTTACCTACATTATGTTGTTTTTGCTTATGTACAATGCATCCAGATAGTTCTCCCTAAAAATGCTAATTTGGGTTAGAACAGTAGTTAGTCCTGTAAATTATGGTTTGCCTCAATCTGTATGAACATGTGAACCTTGTAAGCCGTAGATGGGAAACTAGACATGCTTAGTGTTGGGTATAACTGCTAGCATAAAATATCTGCTTAAGCGGTTGATCATATTTTCAATCTTTTCAACGAATGTATGATCCTCATTTGGGAAAATGTTGCTAGTACTTTGATTAAAAACCCAAAAACTAAAACTATGATTTGGTGCGGGCGATTATTGGCAATAGCCGGAGGTGCAGAGGGATTTGCACGTAGTTAGGGTGGAGTATCGCCCGTGTCGGATTAAGGACCGAGCAATGGGACGCTATAGATCCAAGAATTTTCGTACAACCACGAGGGCTTGTATGGGCGGGTCTTAGCCTATTAAGTTGTTTAGGTGTGGCTTTGCATCTAAGGAAGGCGGGAGTTATGCACAGGCATTCCGGTTTGATCTGTCTGTAGGGGGTTTACTTACCAATGCAACGGTGTACGCCTTGCCGTGAACAGAAACGTGGTGTTGGGTGTGACGGAAAGGAACCACGTCTTGGGTGTGTGTTTCTGTTTCCATGGCGAGGGTCAAACGTCCCGGGCTGGTTCAAAGCCACATCTAGATAATGTAACGGCTCTGTATGATCTCCTTGCCGACACACCAAAGGAAGTGTGTAAATTGGCCTGGCAAAAGAGGTTGATCATTCCTTGTGGGTAAAGCTGTACACATCCGTAGAGTGTAAATCTAATCGATTAGCCATGTCCACGGTTATGGACGCTTGGTGAAGTCATTCCAATGTTAGCATGTTTTGGTATTTTCTGGAAAAACTGGGTTTAAAGGGAACTGTTTTGCAACTAGCTTTTTGGGTCAAAGGACAGACTCTGGGGATCTTTGTAGTTGGGTAGACTGGGCTGAAGGACTTGGATATTTGCTTATCACTTTATATTCCAAATGCTCATTTTAAAATGCGATGTTTCAATTTATTATGTCATACTCATAAATGTTTATGCAACTGCAAAATAACCTTTAACCTGCCTTAATTAGCCTGCATAATTACTTTATTGCATCTGTCAAACACTAAAAGTCTTGCTGAGTACCAAAGTACTCAATCTTGCATCTGCTGTCTCAGAGGACGAAACCTGCGAAGCGCCAGACGACTTTTACTTTCACGCAGGGTGCGGGACTTTTGACGATGAGTTTCCCTAGGTTTGCCAAGTCAGTTGCCTGAGGGTTAGCGGCAATCCACGTGGCTTTTGGAGTTTCTAATTCCTCTAGTTTCCGCTGTTGTAAAAATTTTAACTCTGTATAATTATTTCTGCTTGTAATATATATACCTGTCAGATATTTATCTTGTGGCTTGTGATATGAATGTTGTAAACATGTGAGTGCTAGCCACTGATCATGGGACTAGTACAGTAATCACATGGAGGTTCTTGTTTGCAAAAAAACGGGGTCTCACAACTCTAGGGGGCTCTCTCTTTGTCTCTATGACTTATGGGGCCCACTCACAGTGCGGGACCAGCTGGCAGAATTCTAGCCCTCTTCTTCTTCCTTGCGCAGCCGATTGCAGCCACCTCTCTTCCCCAATCATTGCTACAACAGGGTTTCGCCCAAGCAAATGCTGCTACACCACGGGCCAAGTTGCCACGGCACGACAGAGCTGCCCATGCCCTGCCACACCTCTGCCACGGGTGTCAAACGCTCGACTGATCGCTGCCATGATAGTAATCGTGGAAGGCCACAAAAGGACGCGTTGAAGCTGAAACACGATTTTTCTTTTTCGGTAGCCACTAGTACACAATAATCCTATATCACTCCGTAATAATACCCCCAAAACTAACCAATTTTATTTTCGCGATGCGCCCACCAGGGACAGAGAAATAACCTATGTGCCTTCTACGTTAGCCATAACATGCGAACCCTTGTTAGTACAAAGTAGATCACATTGAAACTACATTGAAAAATGCCCATCTGGAGGCAATTCGAGAACATTTCTCTGACTTCTTGATGCATGAGGTCATACATCCAAAAGACACACTGCACGCTGCCTAATTTGTGAAACCTGAGCATTCTATTGGTTAATTTGCGAAACTTATATAAATTTGTGAATTCTAATTGCGCATTCCATGGTTAATATAATATTTGGGTTGATTTCTGAAATGGTTGTGTAATTTATG
The DNA here is from genome assembly GCA_036346275.1 of Otatea glauca. Taxonomy (NCBI): domain Eukaryota; kingdom Viridiplantae; phylum Streptophyta; class Magnoliopsida; order Poales; family Poaceae; genus Otatea; species Otatea glauca. Next base: position 6,456,909 of record CM070721.1, on the reverse strand, counting down.
ATATAATCAGCTTCTGATCTATTGGTTAATATAATATTTGAGTTGATTTCTGAAATGATTGTGTAATATGTGATATAATCAGCTTCTGATATATTGATTAATATAACATTTGAGTTGATTTCTGAAGTGGTTATGTAATCTGTGATATAATCATTTTATAATGTGTGCAATCTACTTGCGATATAATCTGTGTAATCTACTTATTTTAGAGAGCATGGCTAGCATTTCCTGAGGTTAACCAATAAATAAAAAATATTCAACAATAAAAAATAATATCACAGATGGTTCTATTAAAGAACCGTCTGTGATGTACGCCACATCACAGACGGTTCTAGAAACAACCATCTGTGATGTTAGTTTCACAGACAGTTTAAGAACTGACTGTGATACACCATTGTCATCATTGACACATGTTTATAGACGGTTCACAAAACCGTCTGTGATAACGTTTTAAAATTATCAGTGATAACTCTTTTTTTAGTAGTGTGGTCATATCAAGAGCTGTCTGTAATAAACCATCGTCATCACTGATACATATTTATAAACGGTTCACAAAAATGTCTGTGATGACGTTTTAGAACTATCTGTGATAACTTTTTCTATAGTAGTGTGGTCATATCTAGTCTATTTATCTCTTGTTACATTTTTGCCATTTTGGTCATTGATACTCAGTAGAAACAGTCAATTGGTTGCTTATTGATCCTACTAAGTTGAACATTCATTAATTAAACTAGATGGTTTATTATAACTTATGTCTATTCCCTACCTGGCAGTAACTTCTGAGTTATTGAAAGAGTGGTTAGCACTAAACTAGATAAGATAGGCACGTTTCAAATATGACATTAACCATTTATAACGAATCAAGTATTGCAGTTTGGTATTATTATCAGGGTGTTCTACCCAAATTGGCTAATGCTAGTTATGGGATGAGGTTACTTAGTCATCTCATGTGGTTTGCATTAACTTGCTTGTCTAGACCTGTTATTGGTAAGCAAATATTTTTTTCAAAGTATTGCAGCTTTTTTTTCCACCAGAGTTCTTTCCCATAGTCTATTATATTCCAGCTCTAAATTATGGCATGAATGTATTATTATTGCATTCATTATCTTTATAACGTGCATTAATCCTTTTCTTTGAACACACAGATGGAGAGTGTTTGCGAGAACACAACAGCTGCTGATTTCAAGCCGAACAAGTTTGGCAATTTCATTCCAATTATTCGATCAGGGGGTTGGTCAGATATTGGTAGTTGGCCATACATGGAAGATACCCATGTGTGCTTTGCTGACCTAGCTAAGAACTTTGGTTATCCATCAGCGGATAATGAAGCTATTTCCTTGTACGGGGTAAGCACTTGCTTACCCTTTTAGTTTTTCCTGATTTGACCGAGAAGCAAGATCTATTCAAATTTACATTGTATAAAACTGACAGTGTTAGGATAGTGGTGAGGCGGCACTATTACAATTAATTTTCGCTCAATTGTGATAAATTATGAAATCATATGATGAAAAATTGGCTTAGTGATGAAATTAGCGTTGCAAAGTGGTTGTGCTCATGGCATGTGTGGTGCTTGTGCATATGCTATTTCAAATGATTATTTGATATGCTTGTGATAGCATGATAATATTTTTGCTTGATGCAATGCGCTCATGTGAGTGGTTGCATAGACTAATCTTGAGTCAAGTCGTGAACTTGTGCTCGTACACGGTTTTCGTGTTTGTTCATGTGCAGGTGTTACTCGAGAGCGAACATGGTCGATGACGGGACCAGAACTAGGTTCAGGGAGGAACTGAGATTCTAGTAGTTAAGGATGTCATACGGGACGTTCGGGTTAGAGAACGGTGCACATGGAGGTTGGTTAGTCACGTGAGTGCGGCAGGTGGGCCGTACGCGTGCAATTGTAATTGTTTGGGATAGTTTGCATGTATTAGGCCATGTTGGACCAAGTGAACACGCATGCAAACTATTGCTCATTATAAATAGGAGATAGGTGTCTCATGTTTAGGTGAGAGAGTTGAGTATTAAAGTTTGTACTCTTTTGTTTTGTTTAGAGTACTGTAATCAGACTAGAAAAGGAAATAAAAAATCTCCTTACGGCCGAACTGCTGGTTCCTTGCACGGTTGCGCCTTGGATTTTATTGGCCTGAAGGTCCGTGCGTCATTTGTTCCTGCGGCCAGAGTGTCTTACCGCTAGGTCGTCTCTTGCATGGCAGCTTGGTTTGTTAGGAGTCACTAGGGCACTCGGTGATTGGCATCTCGAGGGCATGAAAGAATTCGCCAAACCAGGAGGCCCGGCCCCCTGAGTGCTGAACCAGAGCTCAAGATGATCACACTGACAAAGGATGACTAATTCTTGATAATTGGCAGTGATGGAATCTGGGATGTCTTCTCAAACTAAAACGCTGTGGACTTTGCACGGAAGCGTCTCCAAGAGCACAATGATGTGAAGCTATGCTGCAAGGAAATCGTCGAGGAGGCAATAAGGCTGGGGCCACTGACAACTTAACCGCAGTGTTGGTTTCTTTCCACGTTGAGGCCCCTCCACTGATCAGAGTGAACCGGCCCGGTAGGGTGGCGCGGAGCATATCGGCTGAGGGGCTTCGTAGCCTCAGGATACTCCTGGAAAACCAATGTTGACGTCGAAAACTTGAAGTAGGGTTTCTGACAATAGCACACCAGACGAACACCTGGTTTAGAGCGTGCCAGTCGATTTGACCTGGAATCGACAAGGTAAAAATATGAAATTCACTCAAAGCCGATCGTGAAGATCAATCGGGTTGGACTCAATTAGCTTAAAACCGATTAAATCAAAAAAAAAAGGTAAATCTAACTAGCCGATGAAGGCTAATCAGAGGATAAAGGTAGATCGATTCTGAAGAAGGTGATGCGCAACAAAATCAGAACAAATCGAACCTGGGGCGTAATTTAAAGAAGATCAACAATCGGCGATGCGCAACTTTATTGATCAAGATCGAATTACAAAGACTAAATTATAAGAACTACTTCTAGTCGACAAAAAAAGTAATGTAGATTGGTGCTTGGTTGAGTTGGATCTCCTTTTTGCAGCTCGCTCTTACCCTCCTTTTATACCCGTCGGCCGATCGTGTCCTATTACAACACGTTTCAAATCCTGATCCATATCAGCCTTATTTCGGATAGCTTTCTCTCAAAGATTTTTGCCGTTGCCAACTAACCTCAAATCTTTCCAAATCGTCTGTTAGTTACCGTACGTTCATTTTCTTGCCGATTTTAACTAGACTTACCAAATTCTGGTGCAACAGCCAATTACGGCATTCTTGTTGCGATCAGGTATTATGTTGCGTTGCCGAGTTGTAATTGTATGTAGCCATGTCGGCACTTCATTGTTGTTAGCTGTTACCCATTGTTGAGAGTTGAGACACCTGTTATTATTCTTGTTGGTAATTAAACCTACAAAAATGAGCCCTCACTCGTGAGGAACTCTAAGCGGCTGGAAGTAGGCAAGGCCTGGGAAAGAAGCTGTGAGCGTCCGGGCTCACTTAATCGTACCTTTCCCTCTTTTTCTCTGTAAATAAAATTGTCGGTGCCTAGCGGTGTAATTCAAAGTTGATCATGTAAGATACACTTCATTGAGTGAAATTTGTCGCGAATTGATTCATCTTTTATGTGGTTCTTGTCTCATGATTATTCAGTTTCCAGGTCTCAAAAAGAAAAAATATGGAGCTGAACAAATGCAAACGAGCAAAATAATGTCTGATAAGAGTAGGAATAACAATGCCAAATTAGACAGCCATGTCAGCCACTGGCCCTATTCATCTGCCTAGTGTTGGATGTATAAACTAATCCAACCTTTTGTGCATGCCAGTAAACTAACCCAATTCAACTACTTTGTGTACACTTTTTGGAGGAATGCGCGAACAAATATACGCACTCCTGTACATTTCTTGAGAGACATGCAAGCAACTTTCTAGGAGCAGATGTACATTGTACCTGAGACCAAGTAAAGACTTGACAAAATTCTTAATTCCATTTGGTACTTTCAAGTATGGCATTGGCACCTAATCCAGGGGCCAATGGTCTAACCATGGTCGTGATCTTGGGCAGACATACTTCTCTAAAGTGTGGGAAAGATAACATAAACTGTGGTCACATTCTGCATTGGTACTTCAGAAAACCCCTTCATTGCAGACATGAGGACAGCAATAACTGGATGGGGCCAGGGTGGTGTTCTGAAGCTAGGATGTATATATATATGATGTCAGGGTCAAATGGTTTCAAGCACCAAGTCCATAGCTTCTCACTGTTCCATTCCATCTGAGCTAAAGTTCTCTTGTGTCTGAACTCTTCCAAGATTCTTACTCAGGGATCAAATGAAGACCTCCTCCTTGCCATTGGTTACTGCTGTCCTGGTTCTGCTCCTCACGGTGGCAACGGTTCAGGGCATTCGATTGGATACAGGGAGTCATGCAGCATTCAGCAACCAGATAGTCAATGTAAGTGCTTGTGATTGGCATTTTGAGAGTTTTGGTACACATTGTGCAATGATTCTTTCTGCAGATGCTAACCAATGTGCATTCTTTGATTACAGAAATCAGGAGAGAAAGGGGTAGTAAAGGCTGATAGTGAACCATCACGTGAAATGAACAGAGGCATTTCTGAGGAGAACGATAGAGTAGGCCACAAGCTGCCTGAGATCCATGAGGATTACTGCGGTCCAAGGGGCCATAAACCTATGCACCACTGAGCAAAATTTTCTTGTATTTTCCTTATTTCTTTAGGTGAACCGTGCTTAACTAGTGAGCACATCACTTGATGAGGCAGCCCACTACAGAAAGTCCAATATGTAATTGATTTATTTTTCCTCCTTTTCCCCTGTTGAAGAGGGGAAGAAACACCTTTGGCGTACTAACTTCTTGACAACATTCAAGACACGGCAACTTGCTGACAGCATCTCAATCAAGACACTGCAACTTGCTGACCACATTTCAATCAAGAAACTGCAACTCCATGAATTGGTAGGCTTCCAAGTTCCATATGTAGATTTTGCAAAGTTTCACTTGAGGTATGATTGTTGTCCAGTCAGTACTCATATAGTTCACTAATTTGGCCTGCTCGATGGTGCTGCAGAATGTTTAGTTGTGTACCTACTCCAGCATACTACGCGCTGCTTCAGGTAGACGGTGTCACCACGGGATATGCTGCAGTTTTCCTCGCCCGGGGGTCGATGTAGTATAAATTCTGGAAGTCAACTGTATATAGGACTGCAGATTAAAACTGAGTCAGTACGCAATAAAGAAGGTGCAACGGTAACGAAAAAAGCAGCACGACATGCACAAGAGATAAACAAAGAATCGACCTGCGCAGATAGGACCAAAAGTGTGGCCTGTTTTCACATCGGGCATATACTCATCGAGCTTCATATGGAAAACCCGAGTGATAATATCAGGCCACTCAGAATAGGTCTGTGTAGGCTCGTACCTCAATGCTCAGCAATTTCCTGCCATCTGGAATTGCATGTGAAAGCATGAAAAATATCTAGAGGACCACATTCACGACAGATAGCCATGACATCTTCGTAATTTAGTATATAGTATCGCCGACTACCAGTAAAGCTCATAGGAAGAAGAATCCGCACACCAATATCTCTTCCATCCGAGCACCTTGACCAATTGCATCAGAAATACCCTGATAAGTTTCAGAACGCAACTAATCTTGATTGAAGAAATGAGATGAAAGACGATTTGCTTCGACGCATGAGTAACAATTAACCTCTAAATGATTAGAAAGACGACCACAACATATATAAGGATTTGGTTCATTTCTTCGGTAATGGCATTTGTAACAGTAATACTGCAACATAGATACCCTATCTTGGCAAAACATGGAGCATCATCAGTGTCTTTATACCTAACGCCTAGGTGATAACCTTTTTGACCATACGGAAACAATAACGGATACTGAAGAGACATTAAAGAAGGATTAAGCGGTGAGATCTGCTTTAGATCACCAGCATAAGGCTCAACAATTACGTTAAATCTGTTATTCTCTTCAAACAACTCACCTACCAACAGAGTAGCCAATTCTGGCACAATTGGTAAAGAGTAGCGATCATCATGACTATCAGATGAACCAATAAGGCGAATATGCACCTCTGAATCCTGTGGAGAAAACAATCGATCACGCGCCATCCTAAACTTCTTCGCTAACGGATTGTGGCAGTCAAGCATAGCAATGAGGCTCACAACAATAGCAGGATCTATCTCATCATAAACAACTCCTTCTGTATCCAAAGCAGTCAACCTATTGTGAACTTCATTGTCAGTGTTATAGATATATAGTTGAGCATATTTAGGTCTCTAACCTGGGTGAGGCATCAACGATTTGATATGATTATGGACAACACCATTGATGCGGAAAACATAAGGAACTGCACTAGTGTTTATGGTACTATCAACATCGATTCCTAAAGAAGTAAATGAAAACAATGAGTTATACTGTCTAATCAAGCACATAAACTCATTTGATCGAGGCCTGCCACTGGAACCAATAAGCTGTCTAAGTGGTGATGGAAAATCCTTATGAGGCGGAAGCGAAACCCTGCCACCTCGACAGCATGTATTGTAAACAATCCGCTGGTGCCTAGAAGAACTTCTATATTCGGACCTCTCTTGGAACCAAAAGGCAGCACTACATTTCACACATTCATAATCCAGACCATCATAATATGACCGATCACTATAAGTAGCTGCAGAAGCAGAAAATGAACGGAGTAAACGTAAAAGAAATCAAAGAAAAGAATTCACACGGCAAATCCTTTTCAACCAAAGGCAGAGCGACAATAGGCGAAGAATCGCTGAAGCAAACCTTTTAAGTAAGAAATATATTCTCTATGAAAAGGAAAGGGATTTGCGCTGACTGGAGTAGAAAAAAATGCGTCAGCAGCACCTGCAACAAGAAGGAAAAGGATCGATAAACACAGAAGAAAATAATCAACCTTAGTAGAACAAGCAAACAGGTAAGGAAATAGCTGGAAACACGATAGGCAAGAGGACAACGGTATTGCAGCAATAAGGAATCTGTAAGAAAGGAAATAGCACCGGCGAGAATCATAACAACAAAGACAGCAACATCATCGCAACAGTAATGAACCTGCAGCAAGGGGAACAGTACGAAGAACAAACCTGCTCATAACAACAAAGACAGCAACATCATCGCAACAGTAATGAACCTGCAGCAAGGGGAACAGTACGAAGAACAAACCTGCTCTAGCGTAGCGACAGGCGCAATTAGATAACCTTCTCCTCTTTCTATTTTCACTTGCATCCAAAGAACTAACCGATAGATAGATGATGTCTCCTGCGCGCAAAAGGAGCAAGGTAAGCGAAGACAAAAAAAGGTACGCAATGAAAGGCACGTAGAAAAGAAGGTAATAAAGAAGAGAAGGAACAATTACGGCGTCTGCGCGGAAGCAACAAGTGCTGCTCTGAAGAAGACGACACAGCACATGGCGAAAGCAACACATGACATGACGGAAGCAACATAGAAAGCAGGCAGAGAATACATGGCAATCAGAGGAAATGAAAAGGGAATAGGAAACGTAAAGGAAGAACGGACACAAAAACAGGTAATTGTATACCTGATGATGAGAATTGTGGAGCAGCAAATGCGGACCGATCAGGTAAAGGGCAAGAGAACGAGTGAACGACGGCGGAGGATGAGGCGACGATTGCGCATCGGACGGTGAAAACCAGGATGTAGTAAACGTGGACCGAGCAGGGTCGGCATCATCACTGGGACTACAGTCCCGAGATAACTTGTGAATCTCTTTGTCATTTAATCGCTTCTCAAGATACACCTTTAAACTTTGGTGAGTCACCAGTATTTGAAAACTATATTATGACCGCTTATAATCCTAGATTTTTTATAGTTTCTAGACAGACAACAACTAGAGATCTGATTAAATACTATAATAATTATCGTGTTAAGCTAAAAGAGCTCTTTAATATCTGTACTTTCTAGTGTCTTTGACATCAGATATATGGAGTGGTAAGGCTAAAGAGGATTACCTTAGTGTAATTGCTCATTACGTGAACAATGACCGGCAACTAGAGAAGAGAATTATAAGATTCAAATTAATTGATGTAGCACACTCTTATGAGAATATTGCTGATTGTATTGTAAAAGTTGTGGAAGATTTTGACCTCACAAATTAAATTTTTTACAATAACATTAGATAATGCTGCAGCAAACACTTCTGCAATGGACATTCTCACTCCGCTTTTTAATACATACATCGAATCTTTCTTGTTACATCAACGTTATGCTTGCCATATTATTAATCTTATAGTTAAATCTGGTTTAAAAAGGTTAGGTCCTATATAGAAAGATTTCACATTGCAATATATTTCTTAAATAATTCTAATCAACGAATAGCAGCATATAAGAACTATTGTGTTGCAATGGGTATACATCCATGTAAATTTGGTTTGGATATGCCAGTGAGATGGAACTCTACTTGATGCTTAATTCACTTCTACCTTATAAGAGCACATTTTCTGTTTTTATTAATGCACACTATCATAGACAGGATGGTCAACCGCTACTCATAGAGTAATATTGGTATGTTGCTGAACACTTGTCATTTTTAGAATTTTTTTATGATTTCACTGTTGCTTTATCTGGGGTTTATTACTTAACTTCTCCTTTGATTGTGCATCATATTCTAGAAATTGCTACTTACTTAAGGAACCACGAAAATGATATGGTTTTGCGTGAATTTGTTTGTGCTATGAAAACTAAATTGGAAAGAAATTCCTATGTTATATACATTTGCATTTATTTTAGATTCCAGAGCTAAAGTTCGAGGATTTGGTAATGTTATCTCACTTCTAAGTCATGCCATGGGCATAGATTATTCTAGTTATTTTTCAAATATTCGTGCTAACTTATCTCAAGCTTATGCTAAGTACATCAAAAGTTCGGTGGAGTTCACCTGCATGGAATGTAGGTGGCTCTACCTTAAGAAGTTCGAGTACAACAACATCAAGTACGGACACAACAAGTGGTGGGGAGTTTGCTCCCTATCTCAAAAGTGACACTGTCTACTACCAAGAGCAGCAAGAGGACTTCAACATTTTGCAGTGGTGGCATTAGCACAAGATAACATATCCGATGATTTCCATATTAGCACGGGATGTGTTAACAGTTTCTGTCTTCACGATTTCTTTGAAATCTACTTTTAGTCTATCTGAATGAATAATCAAGAAGAGAAGAACAAATCTGACAATTGAGATGGTGGAAATACTTCTCGCTGTGAAAGATTAGGAACAAGCAAATCAATGAGTTCAACACACTACAGAAAATGTTAAGCTGGGGCGATGTTTGAAAATCTTTATCTAGATAGTCAGGAAGAATAATTATAATCTTCACCTTTTTTAATGTATCACTGAGTTATAGGCTGTATTCTTTTTTTTGTTAAGGTTTTCTCATGTTGAGTTTTTAATTAGCAAAGTTTTTAATGAGACAGCCAAACATTAATAAAGTTTATTATTTAATACTAATTATTTGTCTCTTTTTAGAATTTTATTTCATATTTTTAGCTTTTCCTAATTTACATAGATTTTTAAAAAGTTTTTCTACATTCCTTTGAGTTTTTTTAAATTATTTTAGATTTTTTTTTCAAATTTTTCTTTCATTTTTTTTCAAACTTTCATAATTTTCTAATTTTTCTAACTTTTTTTCAGAATTTTTTTAATTTTTTTGCGCCAAACGGGCCAACCTCAGCCCAGCACCACTCATCGGCCCGCTAGTGCTCAGACCAGCACAGCACGGGAGCCACACGAGCTGTGCTTGGCATGGCCTCGGCACTTCAACTAGCACGGCACGGCCCGCTGGCTAGCCATACCTTGGTGGGCCGTACCGTACGTCAAAGGGGTCATACCATGCCACCCGTTTGGCCATCACTGCACAAAACCTTAACTACTAGAAAAATGGTCTGCGAGCATGTTGAGCTGATCCTAGGATTCGAACTTTTGTGCAGCGGCACAACGGCACCACTTACCATTCTGGTTTTTGGCCATGCCTATCGCAATTCCTTGTCAAAGTTCCATTCATTAATTTAGACAATACTGATAGCTAGACAGTACCAACACACTCTCGGAAGTCGGAAGTCACCCTTTCTTGCCCTGATTCCCGAATCAAATTTCAGAAGAAAAAAAAAAGATTCTGAAGGGTGGTTCGGCGATCACCTGGAGAGGATCTGCGCGTCGAGGTCCTATCTGATGTTAAATGCGGACCCGTAGATGGCCTCTGTCCCGAAACCCTTCTTCTCGCCCCAGAACTTGGCCTCCTGCATGCAAGTGAATTGGCTCTTTCTAACTTCAGCTTGCCCCTTTCTGCAGTTGCAGCTGGGGACGAATCCAATGGCGAGAAGCCAGCGTGTCGGATCGGAGCGGCTGGATCGAGACGCAGGAAGAAGAAAGGGAGGGTTTTTGGGGTGCTGTACTGAGACGAGGGTGGCCTGGAGCTGGTGCGCTGGCGCGAGGCCGCCCTTGACGCCGGCTTCGAGGCCGGAGCAGAGTGCGTCGTGGCTCTCGCAGACTTCCCTCTTCGTCACGCCGCCGCTCGCTTGCATCTTCTGATCCTCCCTTCGATTTCTTCCTCGCTCTCTTTCGATCTCGCCCTCGTTGTTCTTGGCAGAGAAGAAAAACAATTGAGGGGTTGGGTTCGGACTCTGTGCTGGTGGCAACTGCGGCAGGACGACCGTAGCGCCCGGAGTTCGAACCGATGCCGTTCTAGTTGCGTCGATGAGACCCACGGCGATGTGGGTGGTGCCGCATGTGGACGGGTTGAAGGTCCAAATTTGTCGCCGCAGACGTGTTACGCGTTGGTGTTGCGTCGCACGGCACCACCAGGTCCGAAACAGCACGGCGGCCCAAGGCAAAGGTGCTCCTCCACCCACGAAACGAGGTGTGACCGAGTGAGGCTTTCAGCATGACGCGGGCCGGCCGGTGGCACGCACAATCGGCATGAGGTGCTGAAGGACGAAAAGGCAGCTAGAGGGGATGAATAGGAGATAAATAAAAAATTCACTCACAAAATTTAACCCACTTTTCTAGCTAAAAGAAGTGATCATATAAGTAGAGCAAACGAATAGAGGTCGGATGAATAGTGGTCAGATAAACGGTAAAAACAGTAACCGGTCGGATGAACGGTACAAATAGCCGCTAATCGGGGTGAACATGACTTAGATGAACAGTGCTCATAGTGAACAGTGTTAGGTGAATAGTAAAATCAACACGATATTAAAACTAAGAATCGATGTAACTTTTGATCGGTTGATCCAAAGCCTGTGAAACTTTGCATGCACCTTCCCAAGGAAGTTAGGAACCCATTCCGACCTTCAATCACAGAGATTGATATCAAAATTCTGACCTTTTTCTAATATAAGGAAGGTTGTACTAAAACAGCGCAAAAACTAAAAACTTCACCCTGAGCTTGCTCGTGGGGATTTGATGATCAATATGATCCTAGATGGTCTCCCATATGTCCCAACAAGCAAGAACCACCAAAAACTAGCCCTCAAACTAACAATAACACGATCTACCAAAGATATTTCTCCTTTCAACAAAAAGACCGATCTCTTGCAAGAAAATAGAAGAGGGAGCTGCAGCTTGCCTAGATGATTGGGATATGACCTACATAAGGTTCATCCAACAATCATTCATCCTTGACAACAATAATAGGAGAAAAAGAAATCACAAAGAGATCAAAACTCAAGATGGCCTCACAATCAGGTGAGCAAAGCTCAAGAAAGCATAAGAAAACCAAAATCCTTCTCACAAACCCTAAAACTCTTTTCACAACCCTTGACAGAGGTATTCTCTGCCCCTCTATTTATAGCCTAAGCTGAACAATCTCTACCCTTAGATGACTTCCTTCTTTCATAAGGAATCTTATCAAGGGTTGGGATTAACTCTCTCAACCATACATGGGTTGACCTAAAACCCAACAACATAACGGATTTTGACGCACACCTCTCAAAACACCACTAATTTAACCACTACTCCACCCGCGAACCTGCGATCCAATGATCCCCCTTCGCTTAAGTAGGGTTTAAGTTAGCATACGCACTATCCACTTGTCTTTTTGGTTTGCAGCTACTCCCTAGCCTCAATCATCTTTGGTGCCACCTTGATCGTTTGGATATTAGCTCTCCTAGCCTGGTCTCGATCTCCTTCGGCTCACCATGACCTAGCTCCGAAGTCCTACAACCATCACCGACAAGCAAACACATCACATAGCAATATCCAACAACATACACAACTAAATCAACACATAGCCAGAATGATACACAATTTGTCCCGACTAGTGTACAATCTTTTTCAATCAGATCACAACCAGTCCCAACCACTTTATAAACTATCCCAACCAATTCACAATCAGTCCCAACCAGTTTACAAACTGTCCCGACCAGTTCACAACCATTCCCAACCAATTTACAAACTGTTCAAATCAAACTCAAACTAGTGCACTACAAGCTCAAATATAGATAATTACTCATCACAAATATAGGTAGACCTCCACATGGTCTTTCAAGGGTACACCGGCGCCTGGCGTGGCGACCGAGGGGCGCCAGCGGAGTGAGGCGACTGAAGTCTGAACTCTCTGAACCCGGCTCATTTGTGCACAAATCATACCCCTATTTGGTCAGGCTCCGGCTATATGTTTTGATCCTTTTGGGCTCTAGAAACCAGCTCTACAAGAAATTTGCCCACTGTAAGCTTTATCTTTCTTTGTTTGTGCTTTATCTTAAGTTTAAAAAGTAAAAAAAGGCAAAGCCTTCGTATAACTAAAAGCTAAAAGATATCAAATAAGTGTTTTTTTTGCTTATTAAGGGTTGGTTTCAGATTAAATACCATTGAAGTTCAGATAAAATTACCCACTTTTACCATATATAAAAGCGGACTGATTTTAAGATATTTAAGCCAAAATGCTAACTTTAACCTATTAACTCAAAAAAAACCCTAAACCTAATCAATCAAGACCTTAACACGCGTCTATCCTACAAATAAGTACAATTTGAGCTACAGCTTGTTTAGCTCCAACTCCGAAAACGCTTGGAGACAGTGTGTTGGCCTGCCAGCTCCAACTTCTCCGGAGAAGCTAAGAGCCAGAGCTTGGCCAAACACGCGTTAAATGCAACGAACCAAACGCGGCAGCCATCACCGCAAACGAGTCCACCGCAACGATCACGCACGGCACAACATGGCCAGCTACACTACAAACGGGGCATCGCCCCGTGCAAACACGCCGTGCGCTCGCCTAAAGACGCCTAGTCCTCTTCCACTGTTGGACGGCCCACCGATCCAACTCATGCTGCCCTCCAACCATCCAACAACCTCTCCCAATCATGCTCACATCACATGCCAACGGAAAGAAATGCAAGGTAGTCTTTCTACTATTGTAATTTTAGCAGTTGTATATAGACCGTTAAATCAAAAAGTGATAGATTAGATCTTATGAAGTACTTCCTTCGGTCACAAATAGTTGTTGCTTTGGATATCGATTCGGTCCCCAAAACTCAACTTTGACCACTAATTTATATTGTAATATATTTAAAAAATCTAATAAATTATAATATTATGAAAGTACGTTTGGAGACGAATCTACACATACGATTTTCATAAATCCAATCTAAATATTTAAAAGATATCGATAGCTAAAGTTTCAAAAGTTTGATCGCACGTATTTCAAACCGACAAGTTTTTGTGGACCGAAGGGGTACTGTTCTAAAAACACTGTAGCAATATGATAAGCCGGCTGGCTATCGAGCTTCTTTCAAAATTAACATAGTTCAACGTAAAATAACTTTATTTATCATTTAAGTTGTTATTTTAAATTCGAGTTAACAAGCTACTATTGAGCCGAGCTCGTTAACTTTTTTTAGTTAGAAATGGACTTACTTCAATTTCGAACCTATTAACTATTGTAATCACAGAAATTTTGTTTCGAGCTCTAACTACGAGCTTGCTTTGCTTTTTTTTTTTTGCTTAAGGGTACAAAGGAACCCTCTCCCATGCCAACGTACATCGCACCACGCACCAAATCGCAACACCGCGCGCGCCGCTACTAAAACCTCCCCTCGTGCCGTCGCGCGCGCTAGCTCCTCACGCACCACAACGTACGCGCCGCGTACACCATCACTTGCTGCCGCGAGCGCGCGCCATGGACTGGTACGCGTGGCTCTGCAAGGCGGGGCTCGACCCGGACCTGGCATGCGGGTACGCGCTCCTCTTCGAGAGCAATGAGCTCGGCGCCGCCGACGTCCGCCACCTGGACCACGACTTCCTCGCCAGCATGGGCGTCGCCGTCGCCAAGCACCGCCTCGAGATACTCAAGCTCGCAAGAAAGGAGTCCTCCAGGGCGGCCGCCATCACCGTCCTGCCGTGGCGCGCCACAAGGCTGCTCGCCGCGGCCGTGCACCGGTCCGCGCGGTCGCTGGCCGGGTACCTCTGTTCCGTGGCCCGCCGGGACAGGGCGGCCGTCGCCGTCGCGCCGAGCCCGCTGTGCCGCCGCGGCGGCAGCGGCAGAGCAGGGGCCCAGTGGAAGAGGAGCGCGTCGTCCGTGGCGAGGCGGAGCAGGAAGCTGGGTTTCCTGAAGCACGAGAGCAAGCCAATGCTCACGAACAGCGGCGGGACGGCGGACAAGGCCGCGGCAGCGGCGTCGATAGCAGCATGCCTCGCGAGCCCGGAGACGTGCAGCTACAACGGCGCCGACGAGGATGACGAGGGGGAGATGGACGGCGGCGAGGAGATGCCGTGGGAGTCCATGTTCCAGGATATGAAGCCCACTTAGCCACTTAGGCGAGCGAGCGCTGCATACGTACGCACGTTGGTAATATCAGAGACGAGACGACGACAAGGTACGTACATCCATGACATCCATGGACCATGGTGGTCACTAGCTAGTCACCACTCACCAGTGGTTGCTTCTAAGTTTGTAACTGTACATGTGCGCGTGAAAGAGCAAGAACTTGTGTGTTTTACCACTATTCTTAACTTCTGGGTTTGGCGTTGAGGATACGATAGCATTTTGATCGTAATGGAGCACAGCCGGTGCATGCATGTAGTGCCCACTTACAGCCATGCATTGGTCCATCCATTTGCTTCAGTCTTATCTTGATTCCCAAGTTAGGATTCTGACGCCCAATCATGCACGTACACTCTACCACTTTGTTGCTTACGTGGAGTACATACTACGTGATATGAGTTGTGCAGAATTAAGTATCTTTAAGGAGGAGTACATCCAGATGTGAAGGAGAGAGCTAACTGAGTCTTGACAATCGTATACAGAGCATGCAGCACCCTTGTTCACATGCAAAACAAAACAAGCTGGGTTGATGCCAAACGGAGAGGGTTTTTGGATCTGAACGGTGTGGTGTTGATTGTCTCTTTCTTTCTTTCTTTTTTGAAGAAAGGTACTGACAGTCTTTTCAGCTATTCAAAAAGGTAACACGACGTTTTGAGCAGAGATAGAGATCTGTCGGCTTCAGTGCAGTTTAGCTGGCCAACCCTGCTTAAATCTGAATCAATGCCCGTTGAAATTAAATTCCCAGTACTCTGACGTCGCGCTGGCCTTCGGAGGATTCTTGTTCCCTGCCTACGTTTCTCTGTTCTAGACCATTTGGCTCCTTTTTAGCGTAGTTTCTGAACTGACTTGTTTTTAAGAAAGAAGTCACAAGCTATGACAAACAACTAGCTTATAGTTCAGTTTTTTATTTAAGTCTGAGCCCATTTGTGAAGAGAAGCAGAAGCTTCTGGCAATTAGCTAGAAGTCGATTTTTGCATAATTCCAAACTGTGCCAAAGGTGGCCAATGGAAACGAAATTATATAGTCACACGATAGAGGCATGAGATCAATTCATCAATCCCGCGTAGTACATGGGCTGAAATTTCCTACATAGTTTGGGTTCAGGCCTGAGATGCAGATGCCTGAGGTAAAGGTTTAGGAAGGTTTATGGCGTGTTTGTTTCATGACCAACGAATAACATGGTTTGCCTGCTCCCTTCATATGCACCCATGTGTACCAAATTTTGGGGTTACCAAAATTTTTTTGGACGATTTAGCTGCTAGCAAAATGGCCAATTATTGTCAAGAAATCAAACTAGAATGCCAATGGGGAGGAAATCTTACCAAGAATTTGACAACAAACCAATCTGGATGCTGAATTTAGTAATGTGACCAAGTTTTGGCAACCACTGGATTCAATCAAAACACATCCTTTCGTGCCAAGTTTACACGTCTTGAGGCAAGCTAGCTTTGCTGAGCCGAGTAAACCATGCCACTGGAAGTCTGAAACAACAGCCTGTGGAGATACTAACTTAGTGAGATATCCGTAGCAACGCTAAGAAATGCTATATCACTCGGATGCTAAGTTTGTCCTTTTCTCTGATGTTTTTGCATCTACTTCTCTTTACGACGTGACTCGCAATAAATAAAATGTCACATGTTTCTCTCTCTCTCTCCTCAATAGGCTTACTCTCTCCCATCCCCTACACTCTCTCCCTTTGTTAGGTTTTTTTATCACTTGGTGGTTGGTACGAGTCTGAATTGGTACCGACTCCAACAAACAAAAAATTCTACCAACGGCCCCTGCAGCATGGAGTACCAGGCCAAGGGACAGGGATCCTGCGCAGGTAGAGGTGGGCATTATGCTGTGCGAGCCGATTTGGCACGGGTCTGTCGTGCTTTGTATTTGAACCGTGCCATGCCGCAACAGCCTGTGTGCCTGCTGTGCTGTACCAGTCCAGTCCGGCTCGTCTTCGGTGTGCCTAGGTACGACCCATTTGCGCTTCGTGCTTACTTTTTGTGCTGTGCCGGTCTAGACTCGATCCATTTTTACTATTGCGACGAGAGGGCGAAAGGATGGCGAAGGTGAGGGAGCTACACCGAGCGCCCCTTCTCCTCCACCCGATGTAGTGGAATAGTTCTCCCTTTGTGTGCTTCGTACCAAAGGGGGAGAGAGTCATTAGGTAGTTAGGAGAGAGGTTAGAGAGACATGACCTTCTTTTTGTTGGCCCATGTATGAGATGCTGAAGCATCTAAACCTCAAAATTCCATGTTTGGTTTTGGTAATTAATGGCAATCATGTTTTAAGGACTAATAATTCTTTTTGAGGTTATGAAAATTAGGTTGATCCTATGAAGAGGTGAAATCATTGAGCTTTAAGGAAATTGGAACATCAAGTTAATGCCAAGGTATAAGATGTAAGAACCCTTTTCTAACTTTTTGCCGATCTAGGTGATTGGAGAAAAGATCGGATTACTAGTATAGGCGACGTACTATTAAGAGGGACTTTTGGCTAGTAGCTTGATGATAATTAGTGTCAATGACTCAAATTTATGCTCATACTTTGATCAATATGCAATTCTCGGAAAATCCCTTAAAGTCCTCTCTGAAAAACTTCATTGTTGGTACTACTGACTATCTAGGAGCGGTACTGCCGTAAAGGTGGCAGTACCGCCTCAAGGGGCCGGTAGTTATTTGACAGAAATGGGTGTTTTAGGGGTTTTGCCAGGCCGGCACTACTGACCATCTAGAAGAGGTACTGCCGCAAATGCGACAGTACCTACCCCAGTGGTAAGTAGTTGTTTTACGGAACAGTGCATTTTCCTGAGTTTTACTCGGCTGGCACTACCGCCCATCTGGGAGCAGTATTTATCGTAGGTGCGGTAGTACTGACCCAAATGCACGGTAGTCTTTTACCAGAAGAGGGTGAAAATGCACATTTCTAAGTGCTTATGACCGGCACTACCGGTCCTATATGGGCGGTACTGTCGGGGGTACTGTAGCAATGGCTAGTTCTCTCAACATTAAATGCTACAATGGACCGTTGAGCATGAGGCCGGTACTACTAGCCCTACATGGGCGGTAGTGCCGACTTTCCTAAATTTTTCAAAAATTATGTGGTAACGGCTAGAATTGTGGGTGAAGGCTATAAATAAACCCCACTGCAGCAAAGAGTAACTCTTAGACATTCATTGCATATTTGTGAGCCCTTGCAAATCTCTCTTCATCTCTAGTGCATTTAATTCACATTTTGTGATTTGTTGAGTGAATTCAAGTATGTGCATTAAAGTTGAGCTATTAGACACTTGATTAACCTCAAGCAAGCGTCAAGGTCTATTCTCTTCAAGGTTGTCGCCTCCTAGACGACTTGGAGATGTGAGAACCGGTGATCTTCTCAAAGGAGCTTGTGAGAAGTCCCAGTGGTTTGTGAAGGTTGGAGCTCACCTACCCCGAGCAGAGAAGAGCTACCACTAGTGATCAAGGGAGTCTCATTTGCGAAAGGAGCCAGCTTGCTTTGTTCCTCATCGTGGATTAGGGGAGACCGGCAAGTCTCCGAGACCACGGGATAAAAATCTTGTGTCCATCTCTTGTGGTTTGATCTCTTGTGTTCATTTGTGCAAATTTACATTCCTACAGTAGTTAGTGTTTGCTCAATTATTTAGGATTTTCAAATTACTTAGACATAGTTTGTCGGTGTACTTAGTGAAACCTAGACGATTTAGGCTTTAATTGCTAAAATTCTTAATTCTAGTATTGCTTGATTATTTATTGCAATTAGAGCCAAAGAATTTTAAAAACCTACTATTCAACCCCTCTAGTCGGTTATCCTTGATCCTACAGATACTTCTTAGTACAAAGACTTGTAACTTGCAATTTCTCTCTCGCCTATCTCTCTCAATCTCTCTCAACTCTCTCTCTCACTTGTTGCTTCCTCTCTCGCCTGTCTCTTTCAATCTCTCTCGCTTGTCTCTCCCCCTATCTCTCTCGCCTGTTTGTCCGCTCTCTATTACTCATCTCTCTCAATCCCTCTCACCCATTGCTCTCTCTCAATCTCTCTCTCTCTCGCGTCCATCTCTCTCAATCTCTCTCTCTCCCGTCTATCTCAATCTCTCTCGCTATCTCAACCATGAGCGTCGAGAACGCATAAATCCATCGTGAGCCACTCAACAACATAAATGCACGAAATCCATTCAAGCCTGCGTTGAGATTTTGTGAAAGGGTAGATCAATGTGGCAAAGAACCATACCGCTATTAGCATATTGCTTGCAACAAACATATGAATACAATCAAAGATGTAAAAGGACAAACCATGGTCTCAATGATCGAGATCTATAGGTGCTCGTTCAAATTTATTCCCCCCATTCGGCCACACCTCTCTCTCTCTCCCACCTTCCCAGCGATGGAAATCTGGCTCTATCCCCTCTTTTCTTTTCTTTTATTTTATTTCTCTTTATCTCTTTCATTTTTCTCATTTTCTTTTATTTTTCTCATGTTCTCATTTTCTTCCCTTCTTTTTTCCTTTTCTTTTTTCTTTCTTTTCTTCTTCTCGTTTTCCCTTCTTTCTTTCTTTTCCCTTTTCTTTCACTGGGCGAGCGAACTTGCCCCTGCCTTCTTCTTTCTTCAGTTCTTCCTCTTTCTCCCCCACCTCCAGCGTCCCCCTCCGCGTCGGATCCCCCATCTCCCTCCACCTCCGGCCTCCCCCTCCGCGCCAGATCCCACCTCTTCCTCTTCCTTCCCCCTCTGGCGCTCGGTCTCCCTCTCACCTCCCTCCGCCCCATGCCGCCCCTCGGCCTCCCCCTCACCTCCCCTCGCCGCCCCCTCACCTCCTCTCGTCACCCCCTACGGCGTGGCTGCCATGGTGTAGGTAGCGTGGCGGCGACCACGGCGGGCGTGGCTACCACGGGCGTGGCGGCTATGGCAAGGCGGTGGCGGCTATAACAGGCGAGTCTTTGCGCGAAGACCCTCCTCTTCCCCCTCCGGCCAGGTACGCGTGCCTCCTTCGCCTTTACCTTTCCCCTCCAGCTGCATGCCGCGCGTTGCTGCAGGTTGTGCCAGGCACGGGCCGGCGTGCCGCCCGCCGTGCGTGCTGTGCCGCAGCACTAGGGCACTGTGTCGAGCCTTGCCGGCCTGAGTATGGCCCAAACTGGCGTGCCGTATCGGGCTGCCCACCGTGCCAGATTGGTAGACACGGCATAGCGCAAGCAATCGTGCCGTGCTGACACGGCCCATCCATCTTCATACCGAGCCGGGCTTTTGGCCGTGCTGTGCCCTCTGTGCCTTAGGCCAGCCCAGAAAAACCCAGCCCGATGCCCAACTCTATGCGTAGGCATCACAGGATCCCAACTGATATTAGTGTAGCAACTAGCACTGTATCGTGCGGATCTGGACTGCTCGATCATGTGGAGTTGTTTATTGTGCTGATGAAGTTGCAACTGTAACCGATATCTGTCCCAGGCCAAGCTTTCTCTCTCTCCTCCGTTGGTTGTTCAATTCCAGACAGTAAAGGTGCTCAGTTAATCAGGTCAATTAGAAACTTGTACGCGGTGTACCACGTCGCGGGTGCCGCTCTTCACGTGAGGTGCCGCTCTTCACGTGAGAAAATCGAGAAAACGTGCGATTGACGCTCCACACACGAGTAAATCTAGAAAACGCACGAAAAGGATCTAAAAAGAATTTTATGTTTTCCGCAAAAGGGTCTAAACGTAATGCTAAAAAAAATGCAAAAAGGGCCTAAATGCAATGCAATTTTTTTCCAAAAAAAGGACCCGAAGGCTTTTTTTTAAAAAAAGGATCTAAATGTAATTTCGAGTTTCCCAAAAAGGACCCGAGCTAAAAGGGCATGGACGTAATATGTATTCTTTTTTCGGAAAAAGGACTTAACCGTTATTTTTTCCGAAAAAAGGACCTACATGTAATTTTTTTTCGAAAAAGGACCCGGATGTAAATTTTTTCGGCCAGCTCGGCTCGAGCCACGAGCCGAGCCGGCTCGCTCCAACGGCTCAAATCAACCACATCGCAGGAACTCTTCCAGGTTTAGTAAGGGTATTATTCCCATTCCTTGGAGCATCGAAGCGCTCGGAAGGTCATCATATTCATATATTCTACATGCTTGGTTTCTTAGAACATGAAAAACATCAAAGCACACAATTTTGGTTGCATAAGAATATAACTTACTATTGTACAAAAGTATACATTTCAGTTTTTACATCGTGGATTCTTGCTTCAACGCATCAGCCTAGTACTAGCAGAACCAGCATTTGGCACTAGCAACACAACAAAAAATATCCCTCTCAATCCTCGATATAGACTAAACCATTCAAGAGTCTCGGATAGGGATTCAAATTTCGGCGAATTTTTACAGAAATTTTGGATTTTGGGCCCTCCCGAAATCTAAACTACTGACCGGAAAAAAAATAGAAAATACTACGGTAATTTGATTTTTTTTTCGGCAAAATTTTGGTCAAATCGAGCGAAATTTTATGAACAAATTCCAAATTTTGTTTTTTATGGCCAGATTTGACTTCAATTACATCAATAACCCATAAGAAAGTGATGTTTGATGATAATTTGTCGAAAAACTTATTTTTTGAGACTTTAAAATTTTGGCAGAAAAACTGTTGGAATTTTATAAAATGGAATATGCTTTATAATGCTATAAAAAATTTATGGTACTATCTCAAGAAGTCTAGGATAAAACAAGAAATTTTACAAAATATTTTAACTTAATTTGTTATCTTTTAAAAATAAAAAATAGAATTAGCATAAATGAGGTAGTAAGATTGTCGAAATTTTATAAATTTTTAAATATTTGATCATCATTTGAAAATTTTATGGTAACATTAGTGATGCATCAATACTATCCATAAAAATTTTCAAAATGTTTTAACGTGATTTGAACCATTTTTCATGCAGTTGAAATTTGTTGGTCAGCCTTCAGTTGCACTGTCCGAATTTATAAAAATTAATAAAACTTTATCATCATCTGAAAATTTTATGAGAACATTAATGACGGATCATAACCATTCAAAATTTTATAACTTGGGTTGTACTATTTTTCATTCGGTTAAAACTTCTCGGTCAGTGTTTTATCAGGACAGTAGCAATGTTGAATTTTTAAAATTTCTCAAATGTGGTAATCATCTTAAATTTTTATGAGAACATCATTGATGTGTCAGAAACCTCAAAAAAATTTCAAAATTTTTCGTCATTGTTTGACGCACTTTTCAGCCGGTGCAAATATACCAAAATTTTGGGAATTTCGCCCGAAATTTCGGGATTTTTCGGCGAAATTTCGTTTTACTCGGTAGAAAACAAGCCGGATTTGAATTTTTGTTTTTGAATTTCGAGAGATTTGTCCGAAATATCCAAATTTTAGCAAAAATTGTGGATTCCGATCCAGAATAATATTTTATCCGAAAACGAAATTTGAATCCTTGTACTCAAGCCCATAATATCTAGATAGAGATGTGTGCTATGCTGCACCATCCACGTGAATTTTGACAGAGTTCACGGATAGCAAAACCACCATCCACAGTGAATATCATTTTTTTTCCTTTGACGAAATCTTAAAAAAAAATCTAAGAAAAACTTAAATAATCATAATTTCATATTTCGCAAGGTCTTTTTGCGGAAACAGTGAATGAAAACAAGATTTCAAAAAATTTATATGCTTTTTCGCAAAAATAAGGATTCCAGATGAGAGGAATTTCCAGAACCATGGTTTTTTTTTTCAAAAAGAGCTTGGTCCGAGTCACCATGATGTTTTTATTTCAAAAGAGCCAACGAGAGGGTCTTAACGCAATTTCGTAATTCATGAGGAGTCTTTTCGCAAAATCGATGACGTGGACACACCCGAAATCGACGATTCCTTCCACTTTAAGGAGTAGTACATATACACATACACGTGTACGTGCACGCACACACATATACGTAGAAGCGTTATTCTACACCTGAGTGTAGAATAGTTATTCTACATATCGGTCTGACGAGCGCGTCCAAATCATCCTATGTACATCTACTCCGTGTGTTGACTAAACCAATCAGTTATGTAGTCAACTGACTAATAAATCCGGTTTCTTATTTGTACTAGAATTTTTTTGATTTAGCTATAACTTTTTATTATCAGTTCCGATTCATGAATGATTTTCATCAGTAACTTATCGACAATGAGAGGAACAACATGATATAAATCTTAAAATAAATACCACGGGAATGAGATTACTACAAAATAAACACTAATTTACTGAATGTGTGGTTAGATTATTGCTACACAGGTTCCACAGGCTGTCGAACCCTCCTAGTATATCAGCAGAGAACGAGTTGCCAGTAAAATTTAACAACATGTCCAGTAAATTAGAGTGTATTTGACAGTAACTTTGGTCTGTTTCGTATTGTCGCTATCACACGACCATAATGCGACACGGTGAGGTTCGGTAGTAAAATCTAAAGACGTAAAAAGTAAATTATAGTATATTTAACAGTAAAATCTATCACATCACTGCAACCACTTAATGCCCATAGAGAAGTGCCAATTATTTTCATTAACCGCGCACGTGTGGTTGCTGAACTGCACACCTTTTATTTAATTCAAATTGAATTTGCACTGCCCTGTGGTAAATGCTTTGCAATAAAAACTCTTGTTTCAATCTGAACTTGATCGATTACGTGCGGCACGCAATAGTTCGTCGGATCTTCATGCAGCTGATCAACGAGAGGTACCTGCTGCTGGTTGACAACCTCTTCGAGCCATTCGTGCCCGTTAGTTTCCCTGAGAACTTTGAAGTTGAGGGATACGAATTCGTTTTCTATTCCGTCTTAATTTTTTTTCATACACGGAGTTTACTATATATTACTATAAATATAACACTATAGTTGTTGGCGCCAAAAAAACGTGAAGAGAGATTAATCGGTCGCAACACACCAGACGAACGCCGGGTTCTACGGTTCGAGGCGTGCCAACCGATTTGATCCTACAATCGATAAGATAGATGAAAAAATATGCTTAAAGACGATCTAGCAATACAATCGGCAAAGATCTAAACAGCTAAAAAGCCGATTGAATATAAAGTAACGATAAATCTAATTAGCCGATTAGGGCTAATCAGATAATAGAGGTAAATCTTTTTCGAAAAAGGCGATACGCAGCAAGATCGAAGAAAAATCAAACTTGATTGGCGTACTTGATGAAGATCAACAATCGACGATGCACAACTTTATTGATCGATATCAGTTTACAAAAGAGAATATAAAATAAGAGGCTACTACTAGTCGACAGGAAAAATAAAAGAGTAAATGCGAGTTTTTTGTTTGATTGATTGTTTTTCTCGCTTGCCAACGGTTATCTTTTATAGCTATCAGTCGATAATATCCGTTTCCGATACGCTGCCGATCTGTGTCAGTCTTAACTCGAACAGTTACTTATCTTTGGATAAATATCGGTCATAATCCAAAATTAAACCTTTTTCTTTTATCCGATATTGGCCAAAATCCCCGTGATCTTTAGCCTGAGAATTTCATCATGTCTTGCCAAAATATGGTTCAAACATATGCCCTCCATTTTTTTGGAGATAATATGTTATCTTCCAAAAATCTCGTCTATCGACTAATGCTGCTATTGCCTTAACGCAATATTCTCACCAATAACTACCCCATTTATGGCGCCATGAAAATCTTGATATGCGCATTATACGTTTTAACTACACACACCCCTTCGATATTCTTTCCGCCATTTCACCTTTTTTTACCCCTCTTATAAATATGCGGCCTCCACATTGTCATTCTCAGGCACTCAAGCTCTCTGAACATCTGCCATCGGCTTCTTCATTCCGGCTAACAAGTCTTTCAGCGCTCGTCTCCTCCGGTCCTCAATCGGCTTCCCACCAAGATCAACTGAATGGATTCTAACCAGGTACTCATTCCAATCCCTGACAGCATCGACCAGTTGACGAATATTCATACAATGGGTACCCCAGCGGCCCGGAGTAACGAACGGGTTGTCCCAAGCCCGGCTCCGACCAAAGGCCTCACAGGTCCACAAAGGACACTCGACCCCGACCTAACGAGCTGCTCCAAGGTCGTCCGACCCTCGCCACAGGTCAGACTCCCCACCGGCTCCGACAAAGCTGAGGCAATCTCCGCCAAGGGCTAAGTGTCAGGCCTCCGCCGGCCATCGGCCGCGTGGTCTACGGACACGACCGCTCGAAGTGACCATGCAGGGGCAAGTGGCTCCTTCCCAAGACATCACGGAGGTTGCTAAAGTCAAGACTCCAGTCTCATCGTCCAGTCACGCACAGTATGGAGATACGCTCCCTCCCGAGGCAGCACCAAAGACGCAATATGACGCCGGCGCTGTCAGCCCGCAAAGGCAAAAGCGCTGCTTACCAATGAAGCAATGAATCGATCTACTCGATGAGCCCACCAACCTGGTATGGACAGAAGAGGAGGTCGACCAACCACCAAGACCGAGGGTCAGAACTCTCAGCATAGATATCTTCATCCTTCCCTCTCCCGACTTTCCATGTAACCTGCCCCCTCCGACTATATAAAGGGAGGCAGGGTCTTCTGGAGAGGGGACGGAAAAACGAACGGTCTCTCTCGCCCTCTTCTCTAGATCCCTCAACGAATAGGCAGTTTACGCTCACGTTCGAGCCCCTAGCTCTCGCTTGTAAACACTGTGCAGTCTTCTGCACCTAAAGCAATACGATAACACCACACGAACTGGAGTAGGGACATTCAGCCCGAACTAGTATACATCCTGGGCTTTTTAGTCTAACCATTCAAGGAGAGGGAGCGCGCGGCCCCTTAGACTTATAAATTTACCAGGAGACCAAGGCAACGCACTGTAACCTCTCGGGGGGGATCGTGGAACGCGCCGGCAAAGACATGCGTGGCTCGCTCCCACCACTGGGCGCCTCCTTCGGCCGCTGCCGCACCGGGCCGGAGCCGACTGGTCCGGACAAATGCGGGCACTCGGCCACGAACAACCCGGCACTCGCGCGCCGGCGGCGCCAAATACGGCAATGACTACGACGCCCGTGCCACCCTCGAGGTGCGGAGAAAGGCGGCGGACGAAGCGGCCCGGTCACGGGTCGTAGATAGCGGACGCCGCAACGACCGCAGCCCGAGCCCCGATGGTCCAGGACCACGGGCCTTCTGTCAGGGGATCCGCCATGCGGATCTCCCTACCAGGTTCCGGGCACCCACCAACATAGCCAAATACAATGGGGCGACAAACCCGGCGCTTGGTCGAAGACTATCGCTCAGATGCCAAGTGAGGAGCTACGGATGATCTCTTCATCATCCAAGACTTCCCATCTACCTTGCGGACTCGGCCGAGCCCGCTCGAGTACTTGCCCGCGAACCATCAGAAGGCGGGGACTCAAGAGTCTCTTCGTCGGTGAACTTCGTGGCACCTACAAGCGCCATGGGAACTCCTGACTCAAAAGCGCAACAAGCAAGCGGGGAGACCCTTCGGGATTACATCCGACGTTTCTCCCATCAATGTAATGAACTCCCCGACATCTCCGACACCGACGTCGTCGGGGCGTTCATCTACGGCACCTCTTGCAAGGCCCTGGTGCACAAGCTGGGTTGCGTCAAACCCAGAACCACCAAGGAGCTCCTTGACATCGCCACCAACCACGCCTCCGGTGAGGAGGCTGTGGGGGCCATCTTCGAGATGGGGAAGGCCAAACGAGAGCCCAGCGCTCGGGCCACCTCCCCTTCCGACCGCTCCGACAAGCGGAAGCGGTAGGGGAAGCAGGTCCAAGAGGGTCACCTGGTCGCGGCTGCCGACCACCCTGCCAAGCAACAGGCGCGACCAGTCGTCGCGCCCGACCATTTTGAGAAACTGATGGAGAGTCCGTGTCCGAACCACGGGTTCCCCGTCAGGCACAAGTACCGGGACTACCAAGTCCTGAAGCACTTCCTCTCCCTCACCCCCACACCGTCGAAGGGGAAGGGAAAGAAGCGTGACCCGGAACCGTGTCCCGAAGAAAAAAGGGCAGACGACGAGTTCCCGAACCCGACGGTTGCCTCATGATCTTCGGCGGACCGGCGTGCTACGTCGGCTCAAGCTTGCCTTCCGCGAGGTCCACACCGCAACTCCAGCCGTCCCCCACTACCTCCGGTGGTCGGAGTCCCCGATCACCTTTGACCGGACCGATCACCCCGACCACATCCCGCACCGGGAGATACCGTGGTGGTCGACCCCATCGTGGGGAAGAAGCGCCACGAAGGTGCTCATGGACGGTGGCGCCGGTCTCAACATCCTTATGTTGAGACGCCGACGCCATGGAATCCCCGCCGAGTCTCCGACCGAGCAAGGCGCCTTCCATGGCGTCATCTCGCCGCCAGCTCACCCGCCGGCAGTCGACCGCTGCTACCTTGGAGGACCGGAAAACTTCCGCACCGAAACCCTCACGTTTGAGGTTCTGGATTTTCCCGACTCCTACCACGCCATCCTGGGAAGACCATGCGACGCCAAGTTCATGGCGGTCCCCAGCTACACCTACCTCAAGCTGAAGATGCCTGAGCCACAAGGAGTGATCACCATGGCCTCCTCTTTCCAGCTTGCCTACAACTGCGAGCGAAACAGTTGCGAACTAGCGTCGGCAGTCATTGCCTCCGCCAAGCTCGCGAGCCTCCAGAGGGAAACCTCTGAGTCTACCCCTGACTCTAGCAAGTCGGGGCCAGGATCCTTCAAATCCGCCGAGGATACGAAGGAGGTCGCGGTCGATCCCGAGGATCTGACCAAAACCGTGAGGGTTGGAGCCACGCTCCGCGCCAAATAGGAAAGCGCGCTTGTCGACTTCCTCCGCGCCAACAAGGACGTCTTCGCATGGATGCCCTCCGACATGCCACGAATCCCAAAGAAAGTCGCCGAGCACTCCCTGAATGTCCGACCAGGCTCGAGGCCGGTCGCCCAACGCCTGCGCCGCTTCGACGACGAGAAGCGCAGGATCATAGGGGAGGAAATCGCCAAACTTTTGGCCGCAGGGTTTGTAAAAGAGGTGCGCCACCCCGAGTGGCTAGCCAACCCTGTCCTTGTAAAAAAGAAAACCGGGCAATGGAGAATGTGGATTGACTACATGAGCCTGAACAAGGCGTATCCCAAGGACCCATTCCCTCCGCCTCAGACGACCAAGTCGTTGACTCCACCGCAGGTGCGAAACCCTGTCCTTTCTGGATGCCTACTCGGGCTATCACCAGATAGCGATGAAGGAGTCCGACCAACCCGCAACTTCTTTTATCACCCCTTTCGGCTCCTATTGCTACGTAACGATGTCGTTTGGTCTGAAAAACGCAGGCGCTACATACCAGTGATGCATGCAAACGTGCTTTAATGACCGGATAGGCCGTAACGTCGAAGCATACGTCGACGACATCGTCGTCAAGACCAGGAAGGCCGATGACCTCGTCTCTGACCTAGAAGAAACCTTTGCGAACCTTCGACGGTTTCGTATAAGGCTCAACCCCAAGAAATGTGTTCTCGGGGTCCCTAAGGGAAAGCTGCTCGGCTTCATCGTCTCCGAGCGTGGCATCGAAGCCAACCAAGAAAAGATCTCGGTGATCATGAGGATGGGCCCGATCGGCAACCTAAAGGGAGTCCAAAAGTCGACAGATGCCTTGCGGCCCTAAGCCGCTTCGTGTCTCGCCTTGGCGAGCGCGGAATGCCGCTTTACAAGCTGCTCAAGAAGTCCAATCACTTCAGCTGGACCCAGGAGGCTCAGGAAGCCCTCACCCAACTGAAGGTATTCCTGACCTCACCCCCAATCTTGGTCGCCCCGGCACCAGGAGAACCGTTGCTGCTCTACATCGCCGCTACGACCCAGGTTGTCAGTGCGGCTCTCGTTGTAGAACGAGCGGAAGAAGGCCATGTGCACAAGGTACAACGGCCGGTCTACTTCGTTAGCGAAGTGCTCTCCGAGTCAAAAGCTCGGTACCCGCAAGTGCAAAAACTGCTCTATGCGGTGCTCATCACAAAGAGGATGTTGGTCCATTACTTCGACCGGCACCCAATCTCCGTGGTGACCTCGTCGCCACTCGGCGAAATCGTCCACAACCGCGACGCCTCATGAAGGATAGCCAAGTGGGTACTCGAGCTCAACGACCACGACATATCGTACGTTCCTCGAACGGCGATTAAGTCGTAGGCCCTGGCCGACTTCGTCGCCGAGTGGACCGAAGCCCAGGCGCCGTCGGCGCTCGAAGACCCCGAGTACTGGACAATGTATTTCGACAGGTCCTACACCAAGAACGGCGCAGGTGCGGGAGTCGTCATCGTCTCCCCGCTCGGGAACAAGCTTCAGTACACCATTCGGCTGCTCTTCGATGCGACCAACAACATCGCTGAGTACGAGGCTCTCGTCAACGGTCTCCGGATCGCTGCCGACCTCGGCGCTCGCCGACTCTACGTCCACGGAGACTCCAAACTCGTCGTTGACCAAGTCATGAAGGCCACGGAGCCCCGAGACGCCCGCATGGCCGCGTACTGTCGGGAAGTGCGCAAGCTCGAAGAAAAGTTCAAAGGTTTCGAGCTTCACCATAGCTACAGACGCTACAACGGTGAGGCCGATTACCTAGCCAATCTCGCCTCCAGTAGAGGACCAGTCCCGCCTGGGATCTTTGTCTGTGATCTTCAAAAATCTTTCTTCCTACTAGACTCGGCGACCGAGCGGCCATCCGACATGTCCGATGCGACCACTCAGACCGCCGACCGGTCAGGTGGGTGGTCGCCCGGGTCGGGCCGCGACGCACTGACGGCCGACTCCGACTGGAGGAAGCCCTTCATCGACCGCCTGACCGATGGATCGCTCCCCACCGACCCGACCGAAGCACGGCGCCTCGCCCGTCGGGAGAAATCTTTCGTCTTGGTCGGAGAAGGCCTCTACAAAAGGAGTCCTTCTAGAGTCCTCCAAAAATGCATCCTGGCCGACCAAGGGGGGCGGCTGCTGCTCGATATCCATGGTGGCGTCTGTGGCCACCACGCCGCACCACGGTCCCTAGTAGGAAAGGCTTTCCGGCAAGGTTTCTACTGGCCGACCGCCCTGGCCGACGCCGAGCAAATCGTTCGCACCGCGAGGATGCGATTCTTCGCCGGCAGACGATCTTCCCAAGACAGACTTATAGACGATCCCCGTCACATGGCTATTCGTGGTCTGGGGACTCGATCTGGTCGGGTCCTTCAGAAAGGCGCCCGAGGGCTTTACCCACCTCTTTGTCCCGGTGGATAAGTTCACCAAGTGGATAGAGGCTGCCCGTCGCCAAGATCACATCGCAGCGCCAACTTCATCCGCGACATCGTCTTCCGCTTTGGAGTCCCGAACTCCATCATCACCGATAACGGCACGCAGTTCACGGGGAAAGAGTTCCTCGAGTTCTGCGACGACTTCAACATTCGCATCGATTGGGCAGCTGTGACCCATCCGCGGACCAACGGCCAGGCCGAGCGAGCAAACGGCATGATTCTCCAAGGGCTCAAGCCACGAATCTTCAGTCGGCTGAAGAGATTCGCGGGACGATGGGTGGCCGAGTTACCTTCCGTGCTCTGGAGCCTGCGGACCGCACCGACCCGGGCGACCGGGTTTACGCCATTCTTCATGGTGTTCGGTGCTGAAGCCGTCTTGCCAACCGACCTGGAATACGGCGCCCTAAGACTACAAGCCTTCGACGAGGCTCGGGGGCTCGTCTCGCAACAATACGCAATCGACCAGCTCGACGAGGCGCGTGACGTGGCCATTCTACGATCGGCCAAGTACCAGCAGGCGCTGCGACGCTACCACAGTCGTCAGATCCGAAGCCGCTCCTTCAACGTTGGCGACCTGGTCCCGCTTGGGTTCACCCAAAGAAAGACAAGCACAAGCTCTCACCGCCCTAGGAAGGCCCCTTCACCATCGTGGAGGTTCTCCGACTCGGCACCTTCCGACTTAAGGACACGGATGGCAACGTCATCTCCAACACATAGAACACAGAAAAGTTAAGGCGTTTCTACCCTTAAAACTCTTTCTTGTCCTTTGCGCCTTTTTTATCCTTCTTCCAAGCGCCTGGACACCGCGCGGCGCTCGGGGGCTGCTTGTTGATGCCCTCGACGGTCGCTCGCCGACGCTGGCGCCACGCGGGTCGGTGACCCGACCAACCACAGGGCTCCTCCTAGACGGTAACCCTCTCGACCCAAGTGCTACGGTCTACGCCCCAGCGGCTATGGTTATGAAGTGGCGCTTTGCGGAAGAAGGAAGTGCCCGAACGGGGCGGCCCCTGGGTGTTCGGGAACACTCCTATCCCGTGCAAGTGTGCATAAATGCTTCATAGCCAAAGTCCCAGTCCCCTTCACGCCTCCCTCGTAAATGGTAACGCTCCGACCTACGCTCAACCAACCCTTGCGGTTTCTAGAGCCACGGTCGCCAAGCATTTCATCTCAACAGGAGAATGCGAAAGACGGATTGGAGCTCATCGAACCTTCAGTTTACTGCTTGCTAAGGTCTTTTACAATAAGAAAAGGAAAAAACATCTAATTCCTCCCTATTTTTCGTGGAGGATGCTCCCCGACGCATTCCTGTCGGCGATCAGTCGGGCGTGCGGCTCGACTTGAAGTTCGAGCCTGTCGACCTCCACGTTAGTCCGGTTCCCCGCGATCTCGCTGCTAACGATGGCGAGGTCGATGCCGTCGTAGTAAGAGACGGTGTGGACGAGCGCCGAGGAAGCTCCGAGCACAAAGACCTCGCCACCGAAGCTCGACGTGCTCGCACTCGCCGGCCATGTGGCGAGCGAGCTAGGGCCCAACGTGACTCCAAGCACTCGGTCGCAGATGTCCTGACCGACCTTGCGAAGGGTCCCCAACTCTGCGGCCAGGTCGGACCGTTCTCCCTCGGCCACCAGCAGCTCTGCCAAGGCCGCATCCCGCACCGTGATTACCGCGTCGCGGGTCTCCACCGCCTCTCTCTCTGCGCCTCCACACACGCCGAGGTTCTTCGCGCAGCTCGCAGATCGGATAGCGCCGTAAGGCGCGCCAACGAGCCACGATTGCAAAGTCGACATGAGTTCGCCACTCATCGCCGTGGAGCTCGTCAGAGCGCGGAGCTCCTCCTCGGTCTTGGCCAGCTCCTCCCGAGCAGCGTCACGCTCGGATTCCGCCTGCTCAGCGCCCTACCGGGTCCAATCCCGCTCGCCTTGAAGGCAGGCCGCCCGACTCGCGTCCTTCGGCGGCGGCGGCATCCTTGGCGCCGCCGCCGCCAAAGGGACTCAAGTTCGGACACCGTGCTACCAAGGACTGGTTCGCCGGCGGCCATCAAGCGTGACTGGGTGGTTCGACCCAACTCCCGGCGGCCTTCTCACCGCCTCCGCCACGAACTAAGGCCTCCGAAGGCCGCCACCGGACGCAGCCTATCGCGCTCTTCCTCAGCGACCAACTTCCGGCCTTGCAAACCCCGGAGGAACAGAGACTTCTCCCCCAAACGGGCCCGCAAGCACTGCAAAGCATGGCACTCTTTTAGCCTGTGACGAATCCATCAAAAGATGTAAGAGCCAAGTTCTGCCGACTTACCGCACCAACCGGGAGGATCTCTCGTTGATCGCGCCGGTGCCGGGTCCGCCGAATAGTCGAGCACGAGAGCCGATAACTCGATCCGCCGTCTCGGCCACGGCTACCGACGCCGACCGAAAAAGCCTCCCACTCGCTGCGCTCCGCCGGGTCGCCCAGCGTGAGGGATGGTCCGCCGGTCTGGTCGTCTCCCTACCAGATCAACGCAGGCGAGGGTAGCTGAGTAGACTCGGGTCGGCGCCAAGAGCCAGGTCCGCGGAGGCCACTCGACGCCTCCTCGCGGCTCCAAGGATCAACTCCGACGCTCGACCGCTCCGACCGACGAGCTCCCGGCGTGGCGTTAGCATCGCCGAGGTCGGACCGCGCGGTGCGGTGGGCTCCCGGGCGGCGGCAGAGCTCCTCCCGACCTCCCTCAACCGCAAGGAGCCCCGATTCCTCAAGGATCGATCTCCTCATGCCCCGGCCGGCCTCCGGCGCCGCGGCCGGCGTTGGCCCCACCGACGGCTCCAACATCGCTCGCGCCACACCCTTTGTCCGCCGCCACGCCCACCGCCTCCCGAGAGCCGCTCGCCCGTCGACGTTTTCGACCCCGTCGGTGCGCAGGACGGCGCCGACCACAGCAGGCCACCGCCGGGCGTAGTTGCCATCGGGCGTCTTGCCGCACGACATAACCACCACGTAGGTATCGCGCACAACAAACAATCAGGGGTTGCTCAGACGACCCTACTACGACAAAGTTGAAAGAAGCAGACACTTATTGCGCTGATCGGGTGCGCGGCAGCCGCGCTCTCTTCGCCGACCCCTCGTGGAGGCAAGTCGGCTCTCCTTTTCCCCGAGGACTCCTCCACCGGGGACACCTCCACCTGGGGCGCGACGACAACGGCGCCCATGCGGTCGCCCTCCACTGGACCTCCGGCGCGGCGGCCGGTCGGGTCGACCGCAGACGGGTCGACGTCGCTGCTCCCACTACCGTCACTATAAGTTGACCCCGCACCGCCCGTCTCGACGGCGGTTGTTTCGGACACCTCCTCACCGCGCGTGGCCCTCGCCGCGCGCTCCTTCTTCTTCCTCCTCCTCTTCTCCTCCCTGCGCTTCTTGCGCGCGGATCCGAGCTGAGTGGAGCCCGCGCGGGCCACCGCCCTCAGCGCTTTCTCCCGGAAGAACACCCGAGACCATCCCTGAAGCCCTCGAGAAATGCAAACAATACCAAGACTGAATGCTAGGAAAAAGAAAAGGGGGGAGGAAACAAGAAGAAGTTTGCTCGAATTACTGTGTCCGGGATGAGTCGCGAGAATGGCTCGGGTGTTCCCCGCCGCTGGCGCTCCGCCTGTGGACGGCGACACCGGCCTCGATCTCCAAGGCGGAGAGCTCTGGCCCCGCCATCCTCATGGGGTCAGATGTCCCCCCGTATCGGAACATGGGGAGCAGCCTACCAATGAGGGGCTGGACGCGCATCTTCATGAAAGTGCGCACGACAGCATCGCCGGTCAGGCCCCGCTCCTTTTGGACCTTGATCCGATCAATAATCTATTCTCAGCCACCTTGGCCTTCTCCTTCTTGGCGGCGCCCCAGGTCCACTCGGGCCCCGCCTCGACCAACCGGCCGTGAAGACCGGCGCCGCCTCGTGTTCAACATAGAACCACTCGGAATGCCAGCCCCGGTTCGACGACGGCAACTTCACGTCGATATAGTCCGGCCCCCGGTCGACACGCATCTGGAGTGCCAAGACGCCTATGGGCGCCGGGGCGTCCGATGGCTTATCCTTCCTCACCCGCGCATGGAAGAGGTGCCGCCACAGTGCCCAGTGCGGCTCGATACCCAAAAACGCCTCGCACAGCGTCATGAAAATCGCAATATGGAGGACGCCGTTAGGATTAAGATGCTGCACCTCCGCCTTGTAGTGAGAGAGCAGCCCCTGAACGAATGGGTGCAGAGGAAGACCGAACCCACGCTCGTAAAACGAGGCAGGCACGACGATCTCATCGTCCCCCGGTGAAGGGACGGCGGCCCCGCTGGCACCTCCACTTGAAACGCTTTATGGGGAAGGAACCTTTCTTCACTGTGCCGAGCGCACTGGCTGGATGGAGCACTCCGGCCACGACATTTTCCAAGAAGAGCAGCAAAAAGGTGAGGAAGGAGGAAGTTGTTTTCTCCTCTCTGGCTTCTGCTATCTACTTTTTCTGTCTCAGGCGAAGACAGGAGAACGAGGAAAGGCAAAGGCAGGCAATCGTCCTAGCATCCCCGCTCCGAATTTATAAAGGCCGAGCAGGCGCCAGCCGAACCGGCACCAGCCGAACAGACACCGCCTCGAACGAATCGTCGCGCGTCCCGTCCCTCCGGCTGCTACACCGAGCAAAACGGTAACCCCACGATTTCCAATTCCCCTCTACGCATTTAAGTCTGGCAGGACAGCAGGAGGTGAATAGACGTCGTATCGGGCAGTGCGCCCCATGAACCCTTCGGTTTCCGCCCTCGGGCCGGATCGGCTGCACCGTTATGAGTCTAAAAGGCCCCTTCGGGCCGCTGCGACCTCAAAGCGGCGAAAGAGCCCGAAAGCTCACGCCCGAGGCCCAACCTAAAGCTGCGGGTTCTAAAGGCCAGACCCACCAAGTGGGCACAGAGCCGCCCCAGCGGAAAATTTGAGCAAGGGGAGAATACAAGGCGAGCTCCCAGTGGGCCTCTAGTTGGGTTGGCTGACGACCCAATCGCCTTGACTCTTGTCCGAGACCATACTTCACACTCTCCCGCGGAGCCCATTGATGGGTGACAGCCAGCTGTGCTCTGGGTCAGCGAACGACCCAGAGTTTGATACGGGATCGAGTAAAGAAAGGTTTCTTATGGGCCGCCCCCAGTGGGCCGGACACCCTACGCTGGGACCGTCCGCTTGGAAGGGTCCCCCTTGGGAGGGACCTCCAAGGACCCACTCGGATCACCCATTATTAGCTCCACAAGCACGGCGTTCAAACCAACGCGGGTAAACGCGCTGTCGCCACCCTCCGTGTCCCACACCGCGACGGGCGCTCTACGTGGGACAGACAGTGGTCACTCCTCTCGCAGCTACCCTCGCCAGACGAGGACTCAGGATGGATGCCCAACGTCCAGCTACGACGATAAACGAGCCAACGTCTAGCTACGACGCTAAATGAGCACTCGGACACCAGAACCTCCCGAGAGGCATCTCGTCGTCCCAGCCGACTTAAGGCCGCGTCCAGCTATGACGTTAAACGAGCACTCGGACACCAGAACCTCCCGAGAGGCATTTGGTCGTCCCAGCTGACCTAAGGCCGCGTCCAGCTATGACGTTAAACGAGCACTCGGACACCAGAACCTCCCGAGAGGCATCCGGTCGTCCCAGCCGACCCAAGGCCGCGTCCAGCTATGACGTTAAACGAGCACTCGGACACCAGAACCTTCCGAGAGGCATCTGGTCGTCTCAGCCGACCTAAGGCCGCGTCCAGCTATGACGTTAAACGAGCACTCGGACACCAGAACCTCCCGAGAGGCATCTGGTCGTCCCGGCCGATCTGAACCAACGTCCAGCTACGACGTTAAACGAGCCACCGTCCAGCTAAGACGATAAACGAGCAAACGTCTAGCTACGACGTTAAACGAGCAAACGTCCAGCTACGATGTTAAACGAGCACTCGGACACCAGAACCTCCCGAGAGGCATCTGGTAGTCCCAGCCGACCTAAGGCCGCGTCCAGCTATGACGTTAAACGAGCACTCGGACACCAGAACCTCCCAAGAGGCATCTGGTCGTCCCGGCCGATCTGAGCCAACGTCCAACTACGACGTTAAACGAGCCAACGTCCAGCTACAATGTTAAACGGGCCACCGTCCAGCTACAACGTTAAACGAGAAAACGTCCAGCTACGACGTTAAATGAGCAAACGTCCAGCTACGACGTTAAACGAGCACTCGGACACCAGAACCTCCCGAGAGGCATCTGGTCGTCCGCGCCGACCAAGGCCACGTCTAGCTACGATGTTAAACGAGCACTCGGACACCAGAACCTCCCGAGAGGCATCTGGTCGTCCCAACCGACCAAGGCACCGTCCAGCTACGACGTTAAACGAGCAAACGTCCAGCTACGACGTTAAACGAGCACTCGGACACCAGAACCTCCCGAGAGGCATCTGGTCGTCCCAGCCGACCAAGGCACCGTCCAGCTATGACGTTAAACGAGCAAACATCCAGCTACGACGTTAAACGAACAAACGTACAGCTACGATGTTAAACGAGCACTCGGACACCAGAACCTCTCGAGAGTCATCTGGTCATCCGCGCCGACCAAGGCCGCGTCTAGCTACGACGTTAAACGAGCACTCGGACACCAGAACCTCCCGAGAGGCATCTGGTCGTCCGCGCCGACTGAGGCCGCGTCTAGCTACGACGTTAAACGAGCACTTGGACATCGGAACCTCCCGAGAGGCATCCGGTCGTCCGCGCCGACCAAGGCATTTGAATGCCCGTACTTAAGAAAAACGGCCACGCGCCGGCTGCTGACCCTCGGAGGCACGAGTGGTCTGAGAAAGCGCCTAAAGCGAAGTCGTCATACAGATGCATCAATCGCAAAAGAAAGGAAAATTTTATTATAAGCCGATAAGCTCAAACATTACACAATGTTACATGATATGGAGTTACATAATATGGTGGAGCTTTTTCAGCACCAAGTATTATATCACGAATTTCAGATTGCGTCAGTGCAGACGCACCGACGGCTACCCGCGCGCACGCACCATCACCTCCAAGAGGGCGCTCCTCACCACGAAGAGCTTCGGAACAACCCCGAGCAGCGCGTCGACGGCGGCGGTGTCACGGGCCACGGCCTCCTCCTCCATGAGCTCGGCCATCGCCTGGTCATGCTCAGCCCAGAGCTCGGCCAAGGGATCCTCCTCCACCACCTCGACATCGTCACCAAAGCCAAAGACCAGTGGATGTGCTGAAGCCATTGGAGGATTGAAAAAGAGGATTCTAGGCTGGGGGTAACCATTCAAGCAAGCGGTGGTACCCTTTATATACCCAGAGGAAGGAAGATCAAACGACCGCATAAATGCCGACGCAGAAAACGGCGCCCTTCACGGATCCCAAAGCGGCCGAGAAGACGAATGGTCAAGACGTGCAAAACCATGCGCGACACGCACAACCAAGCAATTGAAAAACTTTCGGCGGTAGGGGTACCCTTGATAGGTCCCTCGGTAGCTGCCGGATGCGCCCGAAGTACACCAGGCTGGAGCCAACCAACCAGGTCAATCGGACCAGCTGACCAAATCTGGCCGCCGCCTTTGACCATGCTTTACCGACCAAGCTCAACCTCCGACCGTATCTAACAAACTCACTCGGGGGTTCGGGGGCTACTGACGAATATTCATACAATGGGTACCCCAGCGGCCCGGAGTAACGGACGGGTTGTCCCAAGACCGACTCCGACCAAAGGCCTCACAGGTCCACAAAGGACACTCGACCCCGACCGAACGAGCTGCTCCAAGGTCGTCCCCGACCTAACGGGGCGTCCGACCCCCGCCACAAGTCGGACTCCCCATCGGCTCCGATAAAGCTGAGGCAATCTCCGCCAAGGGCCAAGTGTCATGCCTCCGCCGGCTATCGGCCACGTGGTCTACGGACACGACCGCTCGAAGTGACCATGCGGGGGCAAGTGGCTCCTTCCCAAGACAGTACGGAGGTTGCTAAAGTCAAGACTCAGTCTCATCGTCCAGTCACGCACAGTATGGAGATACGCTCCCTCCCGAGGCAGCACCAAAGACGCAATACGACGTTAGCGCCCGTCAGACCCGCAGAAGGCAGGTGCGCTGTTTCCCAATGAAGCAGCGAACTGATCTACTCAATGAGCCCACCAACCTGGTATGGACGGAAGAGGAGGTCGACCAACCACCAAGACCGAGGGTCAGAACTCTCAGCATAGATATCTTCATCCTTCCCTCTCCCAACTTTCCATGTAACCTGCCCCCTCCGACTATATAAAGGGAGGCAGGGTCTTCTGGAGAGGGGACGGAAAAACGAACGGTCTCTCTCGCCCTCTTCTCTATATCCCTCAACGAATAGGCAGTTTACGCTCTCACGTTCGAGCTCCTAGCTCCCGCTTGTAAACACTGTGCAGTCTTCTGCACCTAAAGCAATACGATAACACCACATGAACTGGAGTAGGGACATTCAGCCCGAACCAGTATACATCCTGGGCTTTTTAGTCTAACCATTCAAGGAGAGGGAGCGCACGGCCCCTTAGACTTATAAATTTACTTGCCGGTGACTCGAAACCCCGACACCAGTATTACCTAGGCCCGGTAGAAAATTTAGACTGTTACAGTTGTAAACGAAGAAGTTCCATGTCTCCCCTTGTCGGCTGTTGGTTATAATATAGAGGGATGGAGTAGGTTTAGGGCTTGGCCGACTTCGCTCAAGGGATGGAAGAGCTGATATAATCGCGTAGCAGCCCAGAAGAGGGAGATATGTGAAAGAATGGGGTAGCCGAGTGCCTCCCTCTTTCCTTAACCGATCTAGAGGCCAATGAGCCCTTAGCAGTCACGGCTTGTTATTTCTGGTCGGATACTCTTAATGCTTTCATGTTCCGCATCGGTCCTGTCAGCTCAACTCTTCTGGATGTGGCCCAATTGTGCTATCTGAGGCCAGACGAGGAGCAGATATCAGCTTACAGCGTCAAGCCCAAGAATAAACTCATCAGATCTAAAGGAGAAGGATGGGCTAAGTATATAAGCAACAACAACAAAGTGAACGGACCAGTATCGGATGAAGAGCACATAGCCTTCCTCAACCTCTGGCTGGACAGATACCTCTTCTGCTGAGCTTCTCTTGGGCTGACCCAGGTGTATCAAGCTATAGCAGAGCAACTGGTAGAGGGCCGTCGGCTAGCCCTAGAAAAGATGCTGCTAGGGGCGGTGTACCAAATGATGTACATTATAAGGAGTCTGCTATTTATGGGTTTCGCTAACTTTTATGTCGGCAATATAGGTGGCCCACTTTGGTTTATCCAGATATGGCAGTATTGCTTGTTCAACCGATCGTTGCTTTGGAACCAGCTGAAGACACAACGTTTCTGTGGGAGGACACCCTAGAAAATGCAGTGCCGCAATTTAGAGCCAGCCAATCGTACGGTGAAAGATTTATTATGTGCTCTGGGAATGAGACAAGGATCACGCCTGTCGGCTCAAGAAAGTACTTATCATTCTTCTTACAGCTGAATAGTGAGGACTTTAAGCAGCTAGACTTTTTTAGTTACAGTGGTGCAGCCGATTTTCCACGGCCATCTTTTCTACAGCTAGAAGCCGACAGTTCCTCAATGCCTCAAGCAACTATGGATTTTTATAAGATTTTTATATCCCCGAGTATACTGCATGTCGGCTTCAACACAAGAAATCGGACCTTTCAACCATCCTACGAGTTTTATCATCCTTTCGTCTATGCTAGGCAATTGGGTTTCGACCAAGTGATCCCAAGTCTTCCTCTGCTAGATCGCTTCAGCCAAGAGCTCGGGTCTACAACGCAGCAGCGGCCAACATAGTACTGGAAATAGCCTATGAGCTTCAGATTGAAAATTTGCCCCACTTCTTTTTGAACACTCGTCGGGCAGGCCATTTCTCCTCCTGGTGGTCGTCTATTGCAGAAGCGATGTATTTGGAGAAGACATCGTCGGCTATTATTAATACCTTTTTTCCAAATCTTCTTGAGCCAACGGTAGTATCTAACAGAGATTCAAGCGACAAATCTAGCTCTTCTGGGTATACTAACACAAGTTTAGTAGATATTACCTGAGAGGTATCGGCTTTAATAAATCCTTTTTTCTTAATTTCTTCCTCTTTTTGTTAAGTGCTATCACTAATCGGCTTTCTCCCTTTCAATTTTAGACTAAAGACGTGGGAAAGAAGATTGCAGCTGGCCCATTGGGTAGTGGCCAACCTAGCAAGAGGTCCCATTAGTCGACGGGCCTTACAGGCTACACCTCCGGCACTTTGGGAATTCAAAGTCCCTCTTTGTCGGACATTGAAAAACAACAACAGCCTAGTAAGTCCTTTTATCGGCTACTTCTCTTTGTATAAATATCCTCTTCATTAACTAACATGTAGCCGATTTGTTTCAGAGAAAAAACTTGCCAAGTATACCAAGGCGCCGACCAAAAGAGGCTCAAAGCCTAAGGAACAAAGCGGAGAAAGCTCACCGAATGCGTCGGCTACTAGCAGGGTAAGTTTTTCTTTGTGAACTTCCATTGTGTGCTCATATATCAGCTTGACTCATTTTAACTCATTTCTACAGCCAACTTTGTCGGTGAAAGTGGCCAATATTTTGGCCGATTTGCCTGCCGCATCTTTTGAGCCTCTGCTTGGCCGATCTCGAGGATCCTGAAATAGTGGCTACAGATGATTACCCAGTAGACATTCAAAAGATCATTGATATTTTGATGGAGGCATCGGCTGCTGTGACATTGGCTCCAGAGATGTAAGAGCGACTAAACAAGCTCTTCGATCTAGTGATGAGGCCACAAGCAGAGATCCTTGGCAACAATCAGCCGATCAGGGACACCATGGCCACTGTCGAAGCTGACCTGTCCCCTTTGGCAATGGCTGCGCTGCTTGATGTCTGTCACTTAGACGATAAGAAGGTGGTGGTTGAGGCAGCCCAAGCCAGAATTGCTAGGCGGGAGGCGCAGGAAGCCGACCAAAAGCTTCTAAACGAGCTGGTGGCTAATGCAAAGGCAAAGAAGAACAAATTCGACGCCGACATTCAAGCACTTAAAGTCAATAAAGCGACCTTACAGAAGCTTGAATTGGCCAAGAAACTTCTTAAAGAGCAACTGGCCCAGCTGACCAAGCAAGTCTTTGATGGCCGACTCCTCGTCGAGCAATCAGCATTATCCATCAATGAGAAGAAACTTGCATAGGTTTGGCCGTGGCCGGTGTCAAGAAGTAGTCGGCCAAGATCATCCCCGTCCCTGGAGATGCCAAAGAAGATCAAAGAATCGTCGACGAAATCCAGTAGATAATTGCCAAGGCTGCAGGAGCACTATCGGCTTTAGAGGCTAGGCTCCCTGGCTCGGGCTTGTAAACTGTCTTGCAATGGATATAAACTTTTGGAATGTTGGCTCTTAGAATGATGCTTTTGAAATGCTAAGTTATTGTAATCGGCTGTTTAACTGATTTTATTATCAACCTTCTTTTGCATATTTGTGATTCTACTATAAGCCATAATTAACTTCACCGAGTTAATTTGGCCTTTCTGATGATACTCTCAGAGCCGATTAAGAACCAATCCAAACGCTAGGATAGTATTTCTTCAAGTACTTTCCGTTGATCGCCTTAGGGAGCACAACTCCTTCCAACGTTTGTAGTATGTAAGAGTTTCCATCGACAAGCCGATTATCTTGTATGGTCCTTCCCATGTAGGAGACCATTTTCCAAATCGTTTATCTCTAGAGCCGATAGGAAGTATAGTTTTTCAAACTAAATCGGCTTCATAAAAAGATTTAGACATGACTTTTGTTATATGTCTTAGCAACTCTCACCTTGTTCTTCTTGAGTCGATCCAACATACACAAACGTAATTATGCCAAATCATCTAAGTTATCGATCATTAAATCCTTGTAGTCCTTAGCCGATAAGCCATTTTGTCTAGCCACTCGCATGGAGTCAATATTAATCCCTACAGGCAAAACGGCTTCTTGACCATAAACCACCTGATAGGGCGAAAGTTTTGTTGATCCATGGTATGCCAGCTGATAGGCCCATAAAGATTTTGATAACGTTGAGTGTTAATTCCTTGATTTTTCCTCAAGTTTCCTCTTGATCGACTTAATCAAAGTCTTGTTAGATGATTCAGCCTGACCGTTGGCTTAAGCATAATAAGGTGATGAACTCAATAGCTTAATACCCATGCTTTTTGCAAAATCCTGAAAGTTATCAGACATAAACACAGTTCCTTGATCGGTTATTATGGTTTGCAGGACTCCAAACCGATGGATAATATGCTCATTAACAAATCCGTTAGCTTCAACACTTGTAACTTTTTTGAGTGGTATAGCTTCAACCCACTTAGAAAAAATAATCGATCGCAGCCAAAATGAACTTGTGGCCTTTACTTGAAGCGGAAAAAATTTGTCCGATTACATCTATACCCCAGCCTCTAAATGGCCAAGGTTTGATAAAAGGGTGCAAAGCCAATATGGAGTCAATTGTATATTACCAAATTTTTGACAAGTTTGGCATTCTTTGTAATACTCAAAACAGTCTTCCAACATTGTCGGCTAAAAATATTTCGTACGCCTTAGCATATATTTCATCTTATAAGTCGATTGATGGGATCCGCAGATACTTTCATGTACTTCACCCATTGCCACTTTAGCTTCATCGGCTTCAAGACATCTTAGCAGCAAACCTTCCATCGTTCGATAGTATAATACATTATCCAACATTACGTACTTCAAAGCTTGCCACCTAATTTTTCGCTCTATCGGCTTAGAAGGATCAACCAGGTATTCTACTATCTTTGACCTCCAATCGACGACATTGACCCACATTACTGTTTTCTCAATCGGTTCACACTCTTCTAGTCGGCCAAAATTCTTATAGCCTAACGCTTTCTGAGCTAACAAATTTGTTGTCATTCATTTCTCGAGGAATATGACTGATAGTGAATCATGTAAATGAGCCGATTACAACAAGGCATTGTTATAAGTATTTAATCAAAATTTCATCATAGCAATTATATTCTCACTTAATTTGCTACACAACTAACAGAGAGTCACCATAGGCTTCAACAGTGTCTACTCCGATATTTTCGAGCAACTGCAGGCTCCTAAGCAATGCCTCGTACTCTGCTTGATTATTTGAGCATCGGTAATTTACCGAAATGCAAACTCAAAATTATGCCCTTTGGGCGAAACAAGCACTATTTTGATACCATCACTCTCTCGACATACTGATCCGTCAAAATATAGTTGCCAAGAGGCTACAGATACCAGATCAGTAATAGTCTCATTACCTGTTATAAAATTAACTATTATTTGCCCTTTAACTGCTTTAGCCGATTCATATGTTAGGTCGAACTCGATGAGAGTATAGGCCCATTTACCAAGTCAATCACGCAAAATTGGAGTTGACAGCATATATTTTATAACATCGGTTTTACAAATAACCTTACAAGTCGATGCTAAAATATAATGTCTTAGCTTTATATAAGCAAAATACAAAGATAGACAAAGTTTTTCTACAAAGGGATACCTGGTTTCAACATCCAGTAAACGTCGGTTTAAATAGAAAATTACCCGCTCTTTGCAATCAACCTCTTGTGCCAAAATAGCTCCAATAGTCTCTTTTTTAGCTGATAGATATAATTTAAACGGTATACCCTTTTGTGGCGTAGCCAGAGCCTTTTGTTGATTGGCTCCCCACACAAACTCCTGGTTGTCGTTTAATTTTAACAATGGGGTAAACGCATGGATATGGCCAGAAAGATTTGAAATAAACCGGCGCAAATAATTTATTTTGCCGATCATCTTTTGCAACTCAGTTTTACACGTCGGCAGTTTTGTTTTGGCTATGGCTTTTGGGTTGTAGGAGTCATATGGTGCTACTACCCAATTGCAGCGCGACAATTGTGTTCAAGCTGAATGCTCTGAACGGTCGGCAAGTTCAAAAAGCCAACGAAAATCGATCAGTTTTCGCGAAAATCGACCTTGCCGAACCGGTTCGGCAATAAAAACCGAGCGGTAAACCGTGGAGTTCAAATATAAATTTAAAAAAATTGAAGAAATTTAGCAAAAAGTGTTAAATTTTTTTGTGAGGTCCTGATGCAATGTTAATGATTTTATAAAATTTTCAGATGATTATCAGATCTGTCTATTTTTTAAAAATTTTGACAGTGATACTGTCATAATATACGCTCTTCAGTTTTTTATTTTCTAGGGGCACAAAA
This sequence comes from Otatea glauca, assembly GCA_036346275.1. NCBI lineage: Eukaryota > Viridiplantae > Streptophyta > Magnoliopsida > Poales > Poaceae > Otatea > Otatea glauca. The sequence goes on along the minus strand of CM070721.1, from coordinate 6,412,603 downwards.
TGAAGCCTAATATTTCTTAAACTTTTTTGTGATGTTATAACGTAATTAAAATGATGTTTTAAATTTTTTCAGATGATGATCAGATATGTGTATTTTTAAAAAATTCTAAAGGTGCTATTATCATTGTATATGCTCTTCTGTTTTTTGATTTTATATGGGCATTAAATGATGTCTAATATTTCTGAAAATTTTAGTATATGATCCTTTGGCACTATTTATGGTTACATTAAAATTTCATAATATAATAAATCAATTAAATATTTATAAAAATCTGACAGTATCTTTGTTCCTTTTCATTAATTGCTATTTTGGATTTTTTAGAAGCAATAAGTGATTTCAGAAATTGTTTAAATTTCTATGAGTTGTTTGATAGATTAATTGGGATTTTTTTTAAAAAATCACATTTTTTTTGCATTTTTTCAATTGTTTCTTGCATTTTCACTATTTTTCCTTCTGCTGCCAATTTTCGACGAAAACCGACCAGTTTTTGTTTTTTTAATCGGTTTGATCAGCCTGTTTGACTTTTGCAAACCGTTCGGTTTTTACCGAAATTCGGTCGAAATTCGTGAAAAACTGGTACCGAGCACTATTCAGTAGAGGCAAACAAAAAGGTGAACCCTGACAGCCGGGTTCCTTTGCTGGATGGGTCCTTACTCCTTAGGAGGACCATGGGATTACACCAATGCAGCATCGATTCATTACATTGCGAGCAAGGGATATAAAATTCATGGATGGGAGCTTGGTATGTTCTAGTATTCCCTTTTATCTTGCTTATTGTTTTGACAGTGTTTTGAGATGAGCGCTATTTGATCGGAAAGAGTTCTATTTTGATACATCATGTCAATATCAGTTTAGGTTAATGTTCAGATAAACCAAGCACACCAAATAAAGGAATAGGCTGAACATTCTTGGCCTTGTCCTTCACTTCTTCAAAATGCTGAATTGCTTATGAAGCCAAAACTTCATGCAATTCAATCAGATGATGAATTTGGGATCTTAATTGTGTGCTCTCCTTGCAGGAAATGAACTTAGTGGCAGTGGAGTTGGAGCTCGGATTGGGGCGACCAGTATGCTGCATACGTGATCACCCTGAAATCAGTAGTACCAAGGCAGTCCATCAAAGCCACTGGTTCTTGCTCCTGGAGGCTTCTTTGATGCAGCATGGTTTACCGAGCTTGTCGTCAAAACCAGGCCAAATCTACTCAATGTGATCACCCACCACATCTACAATTTAGGGCCAGGTATGCTCACTTCAACCCGCGAAATAATTTGATGCATGAATCAGAGACTGAATAAATGTGTTGAACATCGAACGTCACAGGAGTGGACACACATCTGATCGAAAAGATCCTAAATCCATCTTACCTCGATGGTATGGCAAGCACGTTGAGCAGTCTTCAGGAGATACTGAAATCTGCAGGGACATCGACTGTCGCATGGGTTGGCAAGGCTGAAGGGGCTTACAACAGCGGTCACCACCTTGTCACTGATTCATTTGCGTTCAGTTTCTGGTAAGCTAAGACTTCTGAAGTGTTAAATTATGTAGATGTTCTCGATGAAGTTTCTCTTAGTAGTTTGTGATTTTCAGGTTTTTGGATCAGCTTTGCATGTCAGCAAAATATGACACAAAGAGTTACTGCAGACAAAGTTTGATTGGTGGAAACTATGGCCTGCTGAACACAACAACATTCCAACCAAATCCTGACTATTACAGGTACTTGATGTTCTTGAAGGCTTAACAATTAGGTAAAAGCACTTTAAACGAAATACTTCCCTGATAAGATTGTGCAAACAAGATTTGATGCCTCCATGAAACTATAACCCTTTGTCCATCCGCAGAATGATCCCAACAATGGGAACCTAATAGCTACTTAATGGCTAAGCTAAGAATTGGTTCCACAGTATATAATCTTGCGGAATCAAAGTATGGAATGTGTCGTTTTCATGATGTTTCTTTATCCCAATTTTTTGCCGCGGCGCTCTACTATGGCATCGCCTCATGGGAACCAAAGTTCTATCTACAACATTCAGTGGCAGCAACATGATCCGCGCTTGTGCACATTGCGCAAGAGATTCTGTAAACAATTAAGATAAAGCCAATACATTTTCATTAAGATAATGGCGTAACCTCATCTACTAATTGCATTTATGCCTAATCTTTTCCTTGTATGTTCAGCCAGGAATATTGTTGATCAACCTCTCAGTGGCAACACCAGAAACCAAGTGTCTGTGACAAGTGAAGATGCCCACGCACATACTGTAAAGAAGCATGGCAGAAAGATCACGCATATTCCTGGTTCTGTTGAGGCAGCTGGAGCCATGAGAGAGGAGTACCATCTCACTCCCACGGATGGCAATTTTCAGAGCCAAGTCATGGTGCTCAATGGCAGGGCCTTGGTTACTGACGCGAATGGAAACAGCCCTAGGCTGGAACCTATCAAAATGCATGCAGCAGAGCCCATAGCTGTGGCTCCGTACTCCATTGTGTTTGCTCACATCCCCCATTTCTCTGCCCCTGCCTGCCTGTAGTTATAGTTGATCATGATTGGTTTTGGTGTGATTTCTTTCTGTTATTGTTATAGGAAAGGTGAAGTGAGTGAAGGATGAGTGAAGGATGGGTAGCTAAGCTTGTCCATTCCAAGACGAAGTAAGCTGCAAGGCTGAAAAGCTTGTGATTTTGTGTTCTTCAATTGTACTCCCTCGGTCACAAATAGTTGTCGTTACGAACATCAACACAGTTTCCAAAACTCACTTTAGCCACTAATTTCTATTTTAATATATTTAAAAAATCTAATAAAATTATAATATTTTGAAAGCACATTTCAAGATGAACCTATATATGATTTTCATACATCCAATCTAAATATTTAAAAAGATATCGATGGCTGAAGTTTCATAAGTTTGACTACACGCATCTCAAACCGAAGTTTTTTGTGAACCAAAGGGAGTGAAAGTATGGGAAAAGTTGGTACGGTGAAAAAGGAGAAGGAAAAACACGCTGAATAGTTTGTAATCGTGTGTTCTTTAATTGTAGAAGGTTGGAAAAAATTGATACGGTGAAAAAAAAAAAAGAGGAACGGAGAAGCGTCCTTTCCCATTATCCTTCACCCCCTTGTTTGGATGGGAGAACGGCGAAAAGGCAAACAGAGAAGAATCAGGGAGGTACCAATGAAATTTGGTGATAATTGATAACGATGAGTTGATTTGCAGTACGTATTAACTACAGTGCCTTAATCTTAAAACCCAACTACAGAAGACGAAGATTCAAAGTTTAGTAGTGATATTGCGTAGGTTTTCTGCATCAGCGAAATTTTGAGCAACGGAGGGTCTTGCATTATACTTACACGCGGCAGATACACGCAACGTTGGATGGAAGACGACCATCCAGCTGCAAACCAGATTTGATGTTGAGTTAATAGACTTACCACCAGTGACATGCAACAATCATCGTATCATTGTTCAAGAGTTCAACATTATCGCCGTCATCAAGAACGAGGAAAATTTGAAAAGACACATACCAAAGAGGGCGGACATCTGGTCTCTTCTACATGGAGCTACAAGCCGTAGGAGTAAGACTAATGTAACACCTCCAAGAGGCCAAAGAAAAGACAGACATCAATCCTGAAACGACGTGAGACCAAAAAAACAGCACACAACATACGAACTGGCAGGGAGTGTTATTCGTGATGTCCGTAGATCATAGTTCTGCTGCCCTTGGTATGTTCTTTAGAGGTACTTGAAGAGCAGGCCTCCGTGCGTGGCGAAGAAAGGAGCGAACACAAGGGACTCGACCGCCATGAGCTTGATGAGGATGTTGAGCGAAGGGCCCGATGTGTCCTTGAGGGGGTCTCCAATGGTGTCACCGATCACAGCAGCCTTGTGGCAGTCTGATCCCTTAGGGCCCAGGGTTCTGGCATGCTCGCTGGCACCAGCCTGAAACGAGCAGGGAAGAAGTTGGCGACAAAGTTAGGCTCACAATGGATACTGACTCATCAATCATGATCAATCAGCACTTCGGAACATTTACCTCAATGTACTTCTTTGCATTATCCCAAGCACCACCGGTGTTGGAAGCAGAGATGGCAATCTGTCCAGGAAGAAACACATAAATCCCTTGAAATATCGGATTCACAGACACAAGTACACAACTGAAGAAAAAGAAGGTGGTAGATACCTGTACTCCAGAAACAAGAGCACCAGCCAGAACACCAGAGAGAGTCTCCACACCAAAGAGGGTTCCAACAATGAGGGGGGTGAGCATGACCAAAGCACCAGGAGGAATCATCTCCTTGATGGAAGCATCAGTAGAGATCTTGACACAGGTGGCATAGTCAGGCTTGGCAGTTCCCTCCATCAGCCCAGGAATGGTGTTGAACTGCCTGCGAACCTCCTCAACCATCTTGAGAGCAGCACTTCCAACACTCTTCATGGTCATGGCAGAGAACCAGTATGGAAGCATGGCTCCAACAATTAAACCAATAAAGACCTTTGGAGACAGGACATCAACGACTTGCACTCCAGCCCTGCTGACAAAGGCGCCAAAAAGCGCCAGAGACACCAGAGCAGCTGATCCAATGGCAAAACCCTACAAAAAGAATATAGATGGATTGAGTTACGGAACAAACACAATGGCTTTCTCTAAGAAAGCAAAACTCACGAATGCCCAATTTGCCTACTAGTACAATAGCTCATGTATTATCAAATGCTTAACTTTAAGTGCAGTGCCAAAAAATCACAACAATACAGTACAGTGAAGTAAAAAAAAATAACCAAAAAAATGTATATTGCGCAATTTTACCTTTCCAATAGCAGCAGTCGTGTTGCCAGCAGCATCAAGAGCATCAGTTCTCTCACGGATTCTGTGGCTCATACCGGCCATCTCAGCAATTCCACCAGCATTGTCACTAATGGGACCGTAAGCATCAATAGCAAGGCCAGTTGCCATTGTGCTTAGCATGCCAAGAGCAGCAACTGCTATGCCGTACATTGCAGCAATAGAGAAACTGACATAGATGCTGACAGCAATAGCGAAAATTGGGATGATAACTGACTTGTATCCTAGAGCAAGACCAAATATGACGTTAGTGGCAGCACCAGTTCTGCAGGAATCTGCAACATCTTGCACAGGACTGCCACAAAGAAGAAAAATGTGAGGGGTTAAAACACTGTAACATGGAAATGATGAATGAGAACATCATTAGAAACTAATAGGTTTCTTACCTGTACGCATTGCTAGTGTAGTATTCTGTCACAAAACCAATAATCAGACCAGCCCACAGACCAATTGCAACACAGAAAAACAAGCCCCTGAAATGCCATTTCAACTTAATCAGAAGAGAGTACATTTCACAAATAAATAAAAAGATTGACAAATAACTTACCAGTTGGTCACTTCCTTCTGAGCACCGAAATTGAAGATAGTGAACTTAGCTGGAAGGGCCAACCAGCTGATTATCGCAATACCAACAGTCATCAAAGCAGTGGAGATGATGAGCTGCTTCTTTAGAGCAGGTTCAATTTCTTTCACAGCCTTTATCTCAAAGAAATCAGTGGCAAAGAGTGTAGTGATCAAGCAGACTATGATGCCGACAGAGCTCACAAGCAGTGGGTAGCACATCCCAGTGAAATCATGGTTGATTCCAAAAGATGAGATAGATGCAACAACAAGAGCAGCACATGAAGATTCTGCATATGACCCAAAGAGGTCTGATCCCATTCCAGCAATATCACCAACATTGTCACCAACGTTGTCAGCAATCACCTGCAACAAGGGTTACAAGTTCAGAACAGGAAGCGCCATGATCCATAATAGTCAGCATATAATAGCTAGAATTGTCTGCTAATTTCCCTAAAAAATATAAGCCCACAACAGAGAAGCAAACTCACAGCTGGATTCCTAGGATCATCTTCAGGAATGTTCCTTTCAACTTTGCCAACAAGATCAGCACCCACATCAGCAGCCTTTGTGTAAATACCTCCACCAACTCTTCCGAAGAGAGCCATAGAAGACCCACCAAGACCATAACCAGTGATGGACTCAAAAAGACCCTCCCAGTCATCACCATAATACAACTTAAATACGTTAATGACGATGTAAAGAACCACAAGACCACTTGATGCCAACAAAAAGCCCATAACTGCACCCGAGCGGAAAGCGGTGATAAATGCCTTCCCAACACCCTTCCTTGCTTCCAGGGTAGTTCTGGCATTGGCATATGTGGCAATCTTCATCCCAAGGAAACCAGACACCAAAGAGGTGATCGCTCCAAGCAAGAAAGACGCGGTGCTAAAGAGTGCATTGAAAAGTGCTGGCTTGCAGTACTTGTCCTTGCTATAGGTGCAGGGCTGGCTCTTTGTGCTGAATCCCTCAACCGAACCAAGGAAGAGGAAGATCACGACAGCGAAGATTGACATGAAAATACCAACATATTGGTACTCAGTGAAAAGAAATGATGTTGCTCCTGCTCATAGAAGAAAGTCAATTGTTACATATAAATCATATAATCAAATTCAATGATTCAGTAGCATAAGTGTTTTATTACATTACACAATGCATATATTTGATTGCAATGCCCATACAAACTATGGGTATACAATAGCTTTTTTTGTCAAACTACACACATGAGACTGGACACTATTACCTTTGGTCCGATTTTATCTTTCTGACATCAGTAAGTAAGGAAGGTAAACCTACAGACTAACACATTCAACAACTAAATGTTAACCACCAACTGCCGTTTTACATCAAGGAAAAAGTAACAAACCCCATGCCCAAATACTAGCAGATATTTCCAGAAATAGCTCTTCCCGTTCCCCATCGTAATCAAAGAAAGAAAGGGATCAGGTCAAGATTGGTGACACATAATCAAGCAAACCCCCACAAATGGGACACGTATCAAATGAGCACTAGGCCATCCATACTGATCAAGACGGCGAGCTTATAAGTCTAGGGATAAACGACACGTCGGTTACAGATGGTCAATATCCTTATCCAAGAACCAGGCGTTTCAGGTCTAGATCTACCTGGAGCCAGGACACTGGAGCCCAGATATTAATTATGGTAAGCTCAAGTCAAACAAACCAAGACGTGTTCAACCTACTACGTTTGACAGATCCATCACGCACCTTCCACTACCGAGTTATGACCTACAGAAAGATACAGCAACGAGAACATGTCCACTGAAAGCTACATCTTTACAACAGCACCGACACAGGGCAAGATCACCGCTTGCCGCATTCAAAGAACTCTTTATTGAAGCCTCAATTTAGCACCAACCACAAGCATCTAAAATCAATTTTCAGATTTACAAGTTGAAGGGGAGAGGAGAAGATTTGCGAGTCTCCCACCCCACTTGAGTCGCGTAAACCAAAATCTAGTAACAAACAACAGTAGCACGGGAGCCCCCACTTGGAAAAACACAGATTTAGGACAAGCCAGGAGCCCAGGAGTGATTAAAATATCGCATAAGTACATGGTTTGGAGAAAAGCAACACTATTTGGCAGCCCCCACAAAGGAACCAAAAGCTCCAATGGAAGGATTTGGTTTCCATTGCATAAAAACCCCGATTTTCAACATCGCTTCAGTCCAGCTTTTTCATGATTTTTCTTGATCCATAAAGCCATAAAGTGCAAAAATATTTTGGGAAGCTCACTGAACTAAAATTTGGAAGTTTCCCACCAGATCAGCATTAAAATAAACCAATCAAGGAGTGGACAACCAAATTCCCAACCATTTACGCCTGAAAGATCGCATCTTTGGACAGAATTCCACTATCTAAAACAGGGAAAAGTTAACATTATCCCCGCCAAAAACGCGCGGAAGCCGAGCCTTTGTCCGGTAAAACGGACACGAAACGCGCGGATCTAAACGAACCAAGCGACGCCCCCAGATCTGGGAGAGACCCCCTCCCTCGGCTCACCTTCGGAGATGGCTTTCTGGATCTCGGCGCACTTAACGACGACGTTGTGGTCGTTGAGGCCCTCCTCCTCCTCGATGAGGTAGTCGCCGTACCCGCCGTTCTTGCCGCCGCCGGACGCGGCCGCGGCCGGCGAGAGCTTCACCTGCGAGACGAGCACCCACTGCACGACAGCGAAGGCGATGCCGACGACGGCGGCGACGGGGATGAACACCTCGGTGGCGAGAGCCGAGAGGATCGCCATGGCGGGCGCTCGGCGGCCAAAACCCTAACCCTACGTGGAACGGAACGGAACGGAACGGACGCGAGGGTAGGCGGCGGCGGATGGTGGAAGCTGGGAGGGGTGACGCGTCTCGCTCTGCACGCTCTCCTGTGTGCTCGGGAGGCGCGTGCTTATATAGCGGCCGAGGCGACGCGAGTGTGCGGTAGCGAGGAGAGAGAAACGGTAGCCGAACGCGATTGTGAGGGAATGGAAGGGGCTAGGTGTAAGATAGCATGCTTGTGTTGTGTGTGGTCACTTTGTTGTAGTTTTCGTGTAAGGTGGCCTGGAATTTTTGCGCTTTTTCTGGCCCCAGTGACAGGTGGGCCCGGAAGATAAACATCTTTCTTTTGCTTTCGTGATACGCGGTCGATCGAGATAAGGCTAGCTTCCGCTTAAACTCTGTTTGAAATATAAGAATTTTACGTGAATTTTATAGGATTAAAAAGAACGGTTTAAATTTTTTTGTAAGAATCGAGAAACCATAGCCATTCTCTTATCCTTCTCTTTTATTTGATTTGTTGCAAAAATATAGGTTGAGTTTGCACTAATGTGTAATGTGTGTCGGACATGCAAAGTTGGTTTATTCTAAGCCTAAACTCATGGATAGTTGTAGGCAGAGAAAAACACAAAATTGGTGGTTATTTCAACTTCCAACTAGTTTCAATTTCAGTGCAAGATGTATGTTTAGCAGGGTTATCTTCCCTGTTTGCGCCGACTCACCCGCACGACGCAAGTATAACCCCTTATCAAAACCAAATTAGAGAGATAAAAATATACCGTAGTTTGCTGACACGGGAGAGATTTAGAGGGTTTTCGGACAATGTGGAGCCACGGGTTGGTCGACAAGCAGAGGGGTGGTCGGGCCTGTTGAGCTCCTCATATCTGACCGAATGGCTTATTTGGGGAGCGGTACTTGTTTTGAAAAGCTGTTTTTTAACTTTTCAAGCTGAAAAATGGTTGTAGCTTTTTATAAGAGATCATTTAATAAATAGCTAATTTCCCTCAGCAATAAGCTACAAAAACAGATCCACTTTTAGATTTTATTAGTTATATATGGCTCCGCTTAAAAGCTAAGTTGTTTGGGGGTTTATTGGCTTTTTAGAAGCTAAAGCTGGCTTTAAACTCCTCAAACAGGGCGAAGAGAGGGGCTTTGTTGTTGCATGTCCCCGTCCGCACCGTTTTCGGCTGTCGGATTTGGCACGAAGCAGCTAGATCGAGTGGCTAGGCCGTCTCGCGTGCACCCGTATGCATTGTGTCCATGTGGACCAAGTCTTCCCAAGCTGCTCGATCTCGCATTGATGGGTGTAGACCGGGTTCCTCCGAGTGGACCTCATGTACTATAGGAAAAATGCTAGTGGCCCGTAATTGCCTGATGTCGACCCACATATGTATCTGGTAGTCATGCTAATGTTTGGGTGTGCTTGTTATCCTCATGGGTGCGGTATAGGGTGGTAGCTCTTCCGCCTCAGCCCCATGCCACCCACCTGACCTCGGTGCACAACCCACCTGACCCCACCCCCGAAACCCTAGCGCAAGCACCTCAGCCCCACGCCTGCTCCCTCTCGTGCACACACCGCCTCCTCCCTAACGTGACTCGCTACTCCTCCATTTTCTCTTGCCAGGCGCCACCGTCCGCTCGCACTCACCTCTTCTTCGTGGTTCCTCACCATCGCATCGTCCTCAACTCCCTACATCATCGCCGATGTCATTCCCTCCTTTCACCGATAGCACCATATCTAGATAGGATTGTGGTGGATCTGATTACCACACGCTCACTCACATGCCTCCTCCTCTTTGCAATTGCCCTTCCTACCACTGCTCTGTCTATGGTCCCGATCGCCAAGCAAGCCCGTGGCGGCCAAAGAGGAGCATGTGACGGTGGTGGCAACGTCGGTGCAGTGGTGGCAATACCGCAACATGAGCATGTGGCTGGGGTAAACGATTCCCTTGGCGATCGCACGTGCCTACGACACGCCAGTGTTCTACCTGTGGGGTGGATCGGTAGGTCTTTGAGGGTGGCGGCACATAGATCTACAAGAGGAAGGCCATTGCGGGCACCTCCTATGTGGCTTCCTCTCCTCAGGCTGACCGCTACCGAAATCAACCTCTCTACCGCCCTATAAAACTTCCTCGGTGCCCCAACCATCCTCGAGGACTCGACATCCTTGCCCATGACCTTTGTATCCAGCCTGACTAGGTGCCAAGCTTCCTCATCAAACTCCGTTGTCTAGCTAATATCACTGCCCTCAATTATCCTCCTTTGTAGTTCTATGGTTCTGAAAGACCATGTAGAGGTTTATCCATGTTTCTGATGAGTTATTGACAGTGTTTAAGTATGTAGTGCTCAAATTTGAGTATGTTTTGAATTCTATTTTGAATTTGAAGCAATTTGAGGGTTGTCGGGTTAATAGCGGCACTATCGGCCTTGTAGGAGCTGTAGTGCTGGCCTTGCGGAGCTACCGGGTTAGGAGCGGTAGTCTTTTTACTAATAGACATTCCTCTAGGTTTGGGCTAGAGCAGCACTACCGGCCCTAGGAGTGGTAGTACCGGGGGTGCAGTACTACATGCATCCAGTAAGCGGTAGTTATTTTCCAGGAAAGGTGTTTTTCTGGGTTGTGCAAGATTGGCACTACCGGCCATGGGGGCGGTAGTACCGGGGTGCGGTACTACTGGCCCTAGTAGGCAGTAGAGCCGACTTTCCAGCGAATTGGATGTATTGTTTTGATTATGCATTGGCTAATTGCAAATTATTATGAACGGTGCTATGTGATGTGTTTCTTGTCTATATGGTTGCAGGACTCTAGGGCTAGGTCATAGTGAGGTGAAGGCGAGACCAGGACTAGGCTAGAAGAGCTGAGGTCCAAAACGATCAAGGGACGCCAGAAGACGACTGAGGTCAGGAAGTGGTTGCAAACTGAGAAGACAAGGAGCCAGAGCATGAAGCACTGATGATGGATATGGCGAGCAATGGCGTAGACCAGGACTAGGCTCAGGGAAGAGTCGAGGTTCAGAATGGTTAAGGAAGCCAGTGTCGCCATGCTGAAGCGATCAAGGACACGTGGCACGCCAAGTAACTTGGGCCTATTTCCAAGCGAAGACAGTTTAGAGGAGTCTGGACAAGGTTCGGGGGCTTGGCGTAAGTCATTGGGGTCACGTGGAAAGCGACGAAGCATGGGTGATGCTTCGAGGAGATGGAAGATCGGTTATTGGAGCAAATTGGTAATTTGCTCAATACTAGCAGCTAAGGCGGTTTGGAAAACTGCGGCGGTGACCTAAGTGGTTTAAATCACGCCAAAGTGGAGTTGGACGTAAATTTGGGCTCGCGGAGTGGATTTCGCGTCAATGTGTTGGTTGCTTTGAGAAGCAGGCTTGTGTGAGATTAAAACCCGGTATGGTGTTGGGTTAACGAGTTAGCCAATGTAAAAAGTGGATGGTATCCACTCTAGTGTCCAGGCTTAGGGTTAGGGTTTTCTCCACTATATAAGGAGATGTAGGGGAGAGGTCTTGAGCCTTGGACTAAGACATTAGGAGGTTTAGGGTTTCCACAAGATTTTGGTTTTTTTTGTGTGTGTGAGTACTCCTTGGGAGATTTGCCCTCAAGAGAAGAGACTTTGTAATCATCCATATTGCTCTGGAATAAAGATCAAATTCATGCTCAAGATTTGGCTTTTGGTTTTTGATCTTCCTCCTTGATTTTTCTTATTGGTTTCTTCTTCTCTTGATCTTGTGTTGCCAAGTATGAATAATTGATAGATGAATCCTTTGTGGATCATATCTCAATCATCTAGGCAAGCTCTTACATGATCATCAAGAGATTTCTTAAGAAACCGGTTTTTGCTTGAGAAGGAAGGATTTGAGGTAGATCTTGATCTTGCACGTTTGGGGGCAATCTCTTTGGTGTTCTTGCTTGCTGGGACGTGTGGGAGGTCATCTAGTATCATCTTGATCATTAAAATCCCTACGAGCAAGCTCATGGTGAAGTTTTGGGTTTTGACCCGGTTTTGGTGTAACCTTCGGTAAATTTAAAAAAGGTCAAAACTTTGACATCAATCCTTATGATTGAAGGTTGGAATAGGTTCCTGACATCCTTATAAAGGTGCATACAAAGTTTTACGAGTTTTGGATAATCCAATCAAAAGTTACATCATTTCTGGATTTGAACCAATGATGAAACTACTATTCATCGTCATGTTTTTACTGTCCATCTGGCACTACCGCTACAGTAATCTATTAGTACCGGGGTTACTGTTCATCTGGCCTTCTAAGAGTGGTAGTACTGCTTAAAGCTGATTTTCTCTAAAAATTTATTCTTTCACGCTTATTTGACCAATGAGGCCTTGGCTTGGTTCTTTGAAGGTAAAATTTAATTTGTGATCATTCACCCCTCTCTGATTATCATTCTCGGTCCTTCAGATTCTTCAAGCATGTGTAGTTTAATCTTTGGAGCCAGTGACGTTGCTTTTTCTGTGACGTTAAACTTTGCCAATTTAATGATTAGTTGGTTAGATTTGGCTGGTCACGTTGCTTCTTTAGATGCTTCTTGGCTCTAGATGCAAGAGTAACCTACGGTTCTCTATTTCAAGGTTAGAAAATTTTGTTTTTTATGAATATGATATTAGCATATTTAGGAAAGGTGGACAGTTTTGGTGTTCACGTTTTGGTTTAAGAAACTTTGAGGAATTATGTGACTAATGTTTAATGCCTCGGAACACTAATTTTGCTTGGATATTTAATATTTTAGTCTGGACTATGGACATCACAATATTGGTGCTAACTTACAAACTCAATGGTAGAGGTTAATAGGGTGAAGCCTCAATAGAAGATGTATCAATGTTTTGTCAACTAAGGAAAATGCATCCTGTCTGATAAACTAATTTTGCTCTTTCATTTGGTACACTAAATTCATATGTTGGAATGCTCTAATTTGTGTGATGCGTTGTAGCAGTTCCTCACCGTGTGTAAAACAAATTCCTTATTTTTCAAAAATTATTGCTTCATTTCAAAGATGAACACTCTTTAATTTAGATATATATTCTTGTGATGATGATGTAATGTTAGCACACAAATAGGATGATTGATCTGTGCTCCATAAGTGTCCTACTCTCTTTGTGTTTGGTGCAAATAGCAATGAGGTGATTAAGGGAGAAGTAGGGTTGATTTGTGTTAGTACTGACCACCAGACATGCTTGATGGGCTTTTGCAATAATGTGCCAATCATGTGATGACAATTAGTCCATTGAAACACATTAAGTAGATGTGAGGTATATTTGGTTGTTGTTCTCACAAGCCTCATGATTATTTTCTATTCATAGAGAACGCATGATGCATGTTCTTTGGTTGACATACGTTATAAGGAAGCTACACATGAAAGAAACTGCAAATAGTTAGATGCCACTGATTTTTAAAATATGCTATTTCTATTTTTGGGATTTCATGTGTCTTGGTCATCGTGCTTGCTAATGGACAGATACAAGCAAAATAATATGAGGAGTGGTTCATGGGTAAACAACTTTTAAAAAAAGATTAGGAGTGGATCTTGGGTAAAAAGCAACTAAAATGAGCAATTTTTTTTGATACATGGTATATGAGTTTTACTGCAGTGATCGATATTTCTTCATGTTTACCTTCATTCTTATGGATTGTTCACAAAGGTTAATCAAATTGTTAGTCCGTTTGTTGTTTTATATTGTTGGTCTATTAAGGATTAGGAATTGCCAATCAGGTGCTATAGACTCGAGTATACTACTACAAAGAAGGCTATTATAGACGGTTCGAAAATGTTATCACAGACAGTTTTCTGAATCGTCTATAAGCTTGTGTCAGTGATAATACAGTGCATCATAGATGGATTCTGAACCGACTGTGAAAACATATATTACATACGATTTTGATCTAAAACCGTCTGTGATATGTGTTGATCATAGACAGTTTGTATATATAACCATCTGCAATATGTATTGATCATAAACAATTTGTATCTATAACCGTCTGTGATATATGTTAATCATAGACGGTTTTTAAATAGAATCGTCTGTGATAGGTTTTTTTTCTAACTCTCTTAGCAGAACTTCCAAGATTAGTATATGTTGTTCAAAATTTTCTTCTTCTTAGATATTTCTACAACAACATTTATAAGGCACAACCAGTTATAGATTTTGCAATTGAATACCAAAACATCCTAGATACATCGATGCAACAGCTTGTCTAATGAGGATGGTCTTAAAATATGAATATTTATAGCACTTTCATCCTCTTTCTTATTCTAACGTTGATGGATTCCTAAGCAAAATCCAATTCCATCCATAGTTCATCCTGAAAGTTGTCATGCTCTGATTTATCTTTCACTTCATCATCATCCCCGAAAGATAATACCACAGGCAGCCTATTTTCACTCTGGTCTTGTGTAGGAACAGGACCAGAGTGATCCTGTACGTGGCTCGGTCTCCTTCCTGCACGTGACCGCATCCCCTCAGCCTCGGTCACGCGGTGACGCCCTGACCTCCGTCCTCGACCTCGACTCCTCTCCTCTCTCAAAGAAGGCAACAACCGACACCGGCCAGTTTCCTGTCCCACACCGGCACACCTGTAAGTCACTAGGAAAAGGATAGGAAGCAACATAGCATTTGCATTTATTGGCACAAAGTTTATTCTTATAGACAGTAACATAGCAACTAGATATTGGCCGAGATTTGCATTGGTTTAAGCATTGATCTGGGTGGACTTTATAATTGCCACTTTGTTTCAGATGTAATAGCTTGTTTTAAGGCTTGATTTTAGTATATCTATATGGAAGCATTATGCTGAAGCCTGAATGAACGCATAGCTTGGACGTTTTTTATTGTTTCTGGCCCAAGAGTGTGATAGCTCCGAAATATTGTTAGCCAGCATCTGGCATTGATCCTCATTGGAAGGGCATAGCACCCAAGAACAATTAAGTAAATAGCCGGGTATATAGGTCCCAACGGGGACCCAAAACCCCTATGGGGTCACGAAACAGGGTGAGGTGGCCCCCGATACTGAGGTCAGGGATAGGGAACGGGTTATTTTCCTATTGTCAAGGATGGGGACAGGGCGCCACTCCTCGCCGAAAAACGTCCCCGTTGCCATCCTTACGTGGTATAGTCTTACAAACATCTTATGTGTGTCATTGTACTGCCCTGATAATGGAGTCATGGCATGTCACCGCTTTACATATATGCATGGATTCTCATTCCATCACATGGAAGAATCAGTACTAACCCTATTACTACGGCTCAGTTTGGAATAGCTTCTGATTGTGCAGATTATGGATTCTGCAAGTGGATCATAGCTTATGATTTTATGTACAAATCTACTTCTGATTATTTGAGAAGCTTCTCAAGAAGAATCAAAAGCTGTCCCAAAATGGGCCTATATTATTGAGTTACATGCACCAGCCAATTCACCCAAAAGCTTAAGTTGATGAGGAAAGGTGAGCAATTCACTTATACTTCAACACTCCCCCTCACGTATAGGCTCCCTCAGGCCTAAGACGTGGAATAGAAGTGGACTGGAATTATTTTTTTTAATTGCGCCAACCGGGTCTTAAACTCGAGACCTCTTGGTTCCGATACCATATTGAGTTGCATGCATCAGCCAGTTCACCCAAAAGCTTAAGCTGATAAGAAAATATGGGCAATTCACTTATACTTTAACACTCTCCCTCACATATAGGCTCGCTTAGGCCTAGAAAGTTGTCGGCGTTTTCTAGAGCGCCGGCAAGTAAATTTGTAAGTCTAGGGGGTCGCGCGTTCCACTCCCTGAATGGTTAGACTCGTGAGTCCAAGATGTATACTGGTTCGGGCTGAAGGTCCCTACTCTAGTTCGTGTGGTGGTGTTGTATTACTCTTGGTACAGATGACTGCACAAAGTTTTACAAGCGAGAATGCCAATGGCTTAGCGAGATGGGTTTGATAGCGCTCTCTCCCTCTCTCGTTCTCGCCCTCTGAATCATTTAGCCCTGCCTCCTTTTATACAGAAGGAAGGGGCAGGTTACATCGAGAGTTGGGAGGAAGAGCAAGGTGACCTACGCTAGGAGCTCCGGTCCTTCGTCCTGTGGACTGGTCGCCACCCGCCTTGCCCATGCCGGGTTGGTAGCCTTGGTGGTCGGGAGGTTAGGTATTCCCGGAAATAGCGCATTTGCCCTCGTGATCCTTGCGAATCGCCGACGCCGAGGTGCGTGGCGTTGGTGCCGCCGGGAGGGAGCGCGGCGCTCGTCAGACGTGATCGTTGATGGGGCCGGAAGCTTTGTCTTCCGCGATCACCGATCTTCTTGGGAAGGAGCCACTTGCCCTTGTATAGTCGCCCGATTGACCTTATTCGGGGTACGTGGCGGTAGGCCGATGAGGACGACACGCGGCACTCGGCGTTCGCCACCTTGGTTTGGTTGAGTCGGAGATCCCGCCCGCCAAGAGGGGGTCGGAGCGCCGCTGGTCGGATTCGCTCTCGCCGGTCGGGAGCGGATGCTTGCTCGATCTCTCGCAGCGATTCGTCGGCGGCGGGCGGCGCGCCTGTTAATGAGATATGCTTGAGGCCGCTGGCTCGTTGCTTCGGGCTGTTGGGGTATCCTTTTTATTAGTATTCGTCAAAAGTGAAATAGAAGTGGGCTGCAATTATTATTTTTTAATTGCGCCAACCGGGTATTAAACTCAAGACCTCTTGGCTCTCATACCATATTGAGTTGCATGCACTAGCCAGTTCACCCAAAAGGTTAGGTTGATGAGAAAAGGTGAGCAATTCACTTATACTTGAACATATACTAGTCATGTGCCCGTGCGTTGCAATGAAAACTCAATTTGCGACAAAATTTTTTTTTTGGAAAGAACACTAACTTTAGTTATGTTTCAATAGTAGGAAAAGTTTGTTCCTCCGAAGAGATTTGACTATCGAGTTAAATCTTCTTCCATCTCAACTGTTCATGTTAGATCCAACGAATCAAGTACTCTGAAGGAGAACGGACGATCGCCACCAACTCTTAATTAGAATTAGTAGAGAGATATCAATCCTTACCATTGAAAGAGGAGAAAGTTATTGCCTTCCTCTTGCAGGAAATCTTCTTGTTTCTTGCACGCAGCCTTTCTCTTCTCTTCTCTTCCTGCGTGTGTCTCCACTACCGACCGGCCTGTCCTTCTGGAGATGAGGGTGGGTGCCTCTAATAGGGAGTAGATGAAAGGTAGAAGCGCCAGACGCAGCGGATGGAAGCTGTGTCTCCCGACATCTTCGTGATTGGCACGTGATTTGGTTGCGTGATTCTTTCCTTTTAATCTATACATTTCCATATATGATGAGATAGAATTCCCGTATTATGGGATATGGTGAGTATATCCTTCTATCCATGCAGGACATGATGAGAAAATCCTTCAATTTATAAGATATATGAATAACATCCTTCCATAGTAAGAACATGTGAATAGAGATATGCTAAAATAATATTTCTATTCAAAAAAGATATGATAAAATCCTTCCATCTAAGATATAATTAAATCCTCTTCTATCTCAGCCGTTCATGTCAGATCCAATGAATCAGATACTCTAGAGGAGAACAGACCACTGCCACAAATCCCTAATTAGAAGTAGTAGAGATATCTTAATATTTCTCAAAAACTAGTCATGTGCCCGTGCGTTGCAACGAAAACTCAATTTGCAACAAAAAAATTATTTACAAAGAACACTAACTTTAGTTATGTTTCAATAGTAGAAAAAGTTTGTTCTTCCGAAGAGATTTGACTATCGGGTTAAATCATCTTCCATCTCAACCGTTCATGTTAGATCCAACGAATCAAATACTTTAAAGGAGAACGGACGATCGCCACCAACTCTTAATTAGAATTAGTAGAGAGATATCAATCCTTACCACTAAAGGAGGAGAAAGTTATTGTCTTGCTCTTGCAGAAAATCTTCTTGCTTCTTGCACGTAGCCTTTCTCTTCTCTTCCTACGTGTGTCTCCACTACCGACTGGGCTGTCCTCCTGGAGATGAGAGTGAGTGCCCTCTAAGAGTAGATGAAAGCAGAAGGTAGCGTACGCAGACGGATGGAAGCCATGTCTCCCCGACATCTTCGTGATTGGCCCGTGATTTGGTTGCGTGATTCTTTCCTTTTAATCTATGCATTTTCAGATATGATGAGATAGAATTCCCGTATTATGGGATATGGTGAGTATATCTTTCTATCCATGCAGGACATGATGAGAAAATCCTTCCATTTATAAGATATATGAATAACATCCTTCCATAGTAAGAACATGTGAATAGAGATATGCTAAAATAATATTTCTATTCAGAAAAGATATGATAAAATCCTTCTATCTAAGATATGATTAAATCATCTTCTATCTCAGCCGTTCATGTCAGATCCAATGAATTAGATACTCTAGAGGAGAACGGACCATTGCCACCAACTCCTAATTAGAAGTAGTAGAGATAAGATCTCGGCTCTTGGTTTGCCTCATGTTCAGAAATCTTCATCGATTATAGAACATGTTTGGATTTGGAAATCTTATACAGAAATCTAGGGCCTGCTTGGAAATAGACCAATACTGGTAGAAGTTTAGAAAATGTTTGTTCTAAACATAGCCTGAAATGATTTTTGCATTGTTTCGTACTACAAAATTTATGTAAAATTTTTCTGAATCCTTACATTCCAAACAGGCCATTGGTTTATTACAGAGAAGAACAGGGATAAATACGTACAAACGGGCCCTCAACATTTCGAAAGAAAATCATGCGTAGCTCTAACGCGTGGAGGAAGCCCGATCTATGTCAACTTGGGTGTTCGGTCTAACTAACGAGGCCCACAACAACAATATGACTTCATTATTGCACCAGCGTCTTAAAATGAAGTTTGCTCTCATGTTTTCTCTACACCAAGCTCACTCTCACCACATGTACTTGTACAATTATAAATAGTACCACCATGGAAAATGTTTTTGTACTATATATGTATTCTAAAAAAAAGTGAAATCCTAAAATACCCCTTCGATCACAAATAGTTGTCATTCTAGACATCGGCACGATCTCCAAAACATAGCTTGGACTTCTAATTTCTATTATAATGTATTTGTAAAAATCAATAAGATTATAATATTATGAAAGTACTTTTCGAGACAAATCTACACATAATTTCCATGTATCCAATTTCAATATTTAAAAAGATACTGACAATCAAAGTTTTCGAAAATTTGACTACATCTATATCCAAAACGGCAACTATTTGTGACCGGAGAGAATACGTTAAGCAGCTCAAAAAGTGCAGTCAAACTATTTTAACTTTTGGGGAATAATATATTTATGAATATGCATATTGATTACATGAAAAGTGATCGGAATTCGGAACTACTATATAACACTTATGTAAAAAAATTTTGGTGATGTTAGAAGAGGGGGCAACAGAAACTCAACTCAGGGTGGCAAAGGCGGTGGTGTAGTGAGACAACAGTGGAACCGCCGGCCGCGGGACTGGTGGCAAGCTGTAGGTGGTGTTGACAGGCAAGTGACTGTGAGGGGAGGAGGTTGTCAGCAGGCCTCGTTGGCGTGGCTAGGTGGAGAGGAATGGGAGGGGCGGGAGCAGCACGAGTGAGGTTGGGATAGAGGGGCGACGGGAGAGATTTAAGCAGTTAAATTTGGATCCAACAATGTAAAAAAAATTGACTGAATTTTCTAAACTATTACTTGATTGGTATATATATGGTCAATCCTAAAAATGGTACATGTAGATCTAGCTCAAATCAAATCTAAAAATCTTGTTCGTCCAAGACAACTCCTGCATCATGAACTTAGACATATATAATACGATTAAATAAGAGTAAAGACAAATGCTATCAAACAAATCAGTAAACATAACTTAGGATATCTCTACAGCAGGAGGGATATTGTCTGTTGAGCTAAAAAAATGAAAGCTATAGTAACTTCCTCGGTTAATATGAGCGGACGAGATAAATCTAAAAAGTTACTCAAACCAAATCTGGCCCTACTCGATACTACTGGCTTGCATAAAACTACTGGATTAATTAGCTTTCGTTTCTTTCCCCAAAGCCATGTAGCTGTTCGAAAAACAACATTTTTTTGGAAGTTATTGTGTAAACGTCACGGACTGCCTATCTAGTTTAAGGAGACCTTTCTCTTATGGCTGGGCTAGCTGTTGGGTGCACTCTAATGCTTGACAGGGATCTTCCATCCTACCAGCTGCTCGCTAGCTAGCTGTTGGTGCTTTATAATTCAGTGGTTGCACATAACCACAACCATGCATGTCCCTTTTGTGCTTCACATTTGCAGGTTATATGTGAGAAAGTTGGTTAATTAGTCCTCATCCTCCCCTCCTGAGAATTGCAAGCTCTAGCATATTGTTCAGAAAATCATTCAGTTAACTAACTCTATGTCTTTAGGGTGTGAGATCTCTATTCTTCTAGAAGTATGACATCAATCAGACTTACAGTGCTGTGCCATTTTATGATTTCTCAAGAACACGCCACTTAATTTCCTAATGGAGTAAAATTTAAACAATCATGTACAGGATGTGAAGATATTACATGTCTTCCAGATGTGCTGCATCGAAGCTGTGGTCACTGAGGCAATGGAGTTGTAAGAAGCATGCACTAGCTGATCTTCGAAACCTAAACTACTACTGCAGCCTCAGCTACAACGAACATATACTATTTTATGAAGTGAGTTTTAATTCTTTAAATTTAACCTAATATACAGAAAAATATTTATATTAGTCATGGAAATCACTTTTCACAAAATATCACATTCTTATAATTACTAATAACATCCGGCTAGTATATATCCTAGGAGCTAAAAACCGCAAACATACTATACCCATGCTTTAACAATCTCATTGTGCACGATCGAACCATTGAATCAAAGAGATCTGATAGTCTAGCACCAAATCAAGTCCAGTGTTCCATCAATCAATCAACTCCTCCCATCTGCATAAGCCTTAAACCAGTAGAAATACATACATACATACATACATACATACATACATACATACATACATACATACATACATACATACATACATACATACATACATACATACATACATACATACATACATACATACATACATACATACATGTGTCTGCGAACCATGATTTCAAATACGCAAATTCAAGCCATATTTGAGTATATTTTTCAAAAAAATTAGTTGTAGGGTATATACTCATTTTTAACAATTCAAATGAAACACGTACCTTTGAAAACATATACTCAAATTCAAAGATTTTGAACGAGTTTGGATCACATACTTTGCTGATTTATATATAAAATCAGCACATACCTACAACCAAACTATCATCAAAAAGGGAAACTCTAGTTTGAAATTCAGTTTAAACTTGTTTGAACTAGTTTCAGCATCTTAAAAATTTTAAAACATTTCGCATAAAAATACATAGAGAAAATATCTTTTTGATCATGGTGCCTAAACACCATGGTGCACTAAGTAATCCTACCTCTACTATAGATGGAGGATTTCCTGCGACGTGGTGCATTTGAGCCGGTGGGTGAGCCGGCTCGGCCCGCGGATCGGGCCGAACCGGCAAAAAATATTCGCGTCCGGGTCCTTTTTCGAGAAAAAAATTACGATTAGATCCTTTTCGGGAAAAAAACGATTAGGTCCTTTTTTTATAAAAAGAAAATATATTACATCTAGGTCCTTTATGCGTTTTTAAGCATTGCGCTCAGGTCCTTTTACTGAAAATCAAAATTACTATTAGGTCCTTTTAGGGAAAAAAACATTTAGGTCTTTTTTTTTTGAAAAAAAAACATTGCATTTAGGTCTTTTTTCATTTTTTTTATTATTACATTCAAGCCCTTTTGCGGAAGACTCAAAATTCTTTTTAGGTCCTTTTCGCGTGTTTCCTCGATTTTCTCCTGTAGAGAGCGGCAGTCGCACATTTTCTCACATAAAAATACATAGAGAAAATATCTTTTTGATCATGGTGCCTAAGCACCATGGTGCACTAAGTAATCCTACCTCTACTATAGATAGAGGATTTCCTGCGACGTGGTGCATTTGAGCGGTGGTAGGGCTCGGCTCATGACTTCGAGCCGAACCAAAAAAATATTCGCGTCCGGGTCCTTTTTTGAAAAAAAAATTACGATTAGGTCCTTTTCGGGAAAAAACGATTAGGTCCTTTTTTATAAAAAAGAAAATATATTACATCTAGGTCCTTTATGTATTTTTAAGCATTGCGCTCGGGTCCTTTTACTAAAAATCAAAATTACGATTAGGTCCTTTTAGGGAAAAAAACGTTTAAGTCCTTTTTTTTTGAAAAAAACATTGCATTTAGGTCTTTTTTTTCATTTTTTATCATTACGTTCAAGCCTTTTTGCGGAAAACTCAAAATTCTTTTTAGGTCCTTTTTGCGTGTTTCCTCGATTTTCTCCCAGAGAGCGGCAGTCGCACGTTTTCTCGATTTGCTCGCGTGAGGAGTGACGCCCGTAGCGTGGCACACCGCGTGTGGTTGTCTAGTTATTATTATTATTATTATTATTATTATTATTATTATTATTATTATTATATATATATATATAGCGCTAGTGCACGATCCCTATCACGCAGTATAAACATACCATTCTCGAGCCCAAGGCCTCGTCACACCCGGCTGTCACAACATGTGCAAAATCTCAACAGCAAGCCGTGAAATCAGACGGATGGCATGAAGATACTACTTAGATAATAGATTAAGACCAACCGACAATTTGTAGCTTGGGATACCGGCATCATACTGCTAGCTATAGCTTGTTAGTATAATGGAAGGACTTGTTTGCGATTTCAAAATTTCCGAAGGACTTTTTCGCAAAGAACTGTACCTCATAGCCTAGAATCGCTCAGATTCTTCTGGGCTTAATATATATATTATTCGCACGAAACATGCATGGATTGACAAGACGTGCTAGCTATGGGCCAAACAGGCAACTAGAGAAAGAGATCCAATGCCATCCTATTTAGATAAACGTGTAGAGACTGTTGGCTCTGAAATATTATAGATGATCGCTGTTGGACGATTTAGACCGTTCGTTAGCTCAATATCTACTGAAGACTACTTAAGTTATAATTTCTATGTAGACTACACAAGAAACTGTTAGGGTTTGTAGATGCAAACACACGCACAAAAAGGAGACAAGATTTACGTGAAAAACCCTTGCGGGAAAAAACTACGGGAGACGAAAATCCACTATGATTGGTTCAAACTTTACATGTACATAGGGGTGGCATATATATAGTTAACAGAGAACAAGATTTGGAAAGATCTCATTGTTAGGCAAGTTAAGATATTGAGGCACCGTGATTATCTCTAACAAACCTCCCCTTGACTCAAAATCCATAATGAATTGTCTCCATAAAACCCCGAAGATCAATTAAGCACCATGAATGCCAACCAAGTCAAGACAATGCTTGAACTTGATATTTGAAAGTGTCTTGGTCAACATATCTGCAGGATTATCATTAGTATGTATCTTTCCCACAACAACTTATCCTTCAACGACAACATCACGAATAAAGTGATACTTAATATCAATGTGCTTGGTCTTGGCATGATACATATCATTCTTGGTTAAACAAATAGCACTCTAGCTATCACAATAAGTATCCTGTTTAAAGCTAAGTTTAGAAACCAGACCTCACAACCAAATAGCTTCCTTAACGCCTTCAGTAGCTAAAACATACTCCGCTTCAGTAGTAGAAAGAGCGGCAATAGGCTGTAAGGATGCTTTCTAACTGACTACAGAACCACATAAAGAGAAGATATATCCAGAAATTGACCTTCTTTTATCAAGATCACCAGCATAATCAGAATCAACAAACCCAAGAACATTATTTGTCTTCACTTTACTCTTATCAAACATCAAACCAAAATTAGAAGTGCCTTTCAAATAACGAAGAATCTACTTAACTGCATTCCAATGCTCTTTACCAGATTATGCATAAATCTGCTAACAACACTAACAAAATGAGCTAAATCTGGTCTGGTGCAAATCATAGCATACATGAGATTACCAACTGCACTAGAGTAAGGAACACGAGACATATAGTCTTTGTCTTCTTCATTAATAGGACACTGACTCGAAGATAACTTAAAGTGCGAGGCAAAAGGTGTAGAAATAGGTTTGCAATTACTGAGATTAAATATGTCAAGTACATTATCAATGTAATTTTTCTGAGATAGAAATAATGTGCTAGTTTTGCGATCACGCTGAATTTCCATCCCAAGGATTTTCTTAGCTAGACCAAGATCTTTCATCTCAAACTCATGACTAAGTTGAGCCTTCAACTGTTTAATGAGTGATTTGTCATGAGAAACAATAAGCATATCATCAACATAGAGCAGCAAATAAACAAATGAACCATTTGGAAATTGTTTGAAGTAAACACAGTTATCATAATTGCTGCGAGAATACTGTTGTGCAATCAGAAAAGAATCAAACCTTTTATACCACTGCCTAGGAGCTTGTTTAAGACCATAGAGAGACTTTTTCAAATGACAAACTAAATCCTCATTTCCAGGAGTAGCAAAACCCTCGGGTTGTGTCATAAAAATCTCTTCTTCTAAATCTCCATGTAAGAAAGTAGTTTTAACATCAAGTTGCTCTAATTCCAAGTCAAATAAAGCAACAAAAAGCAAGCATAACCCGAATGGAAGAGTGGCGCACAACAGGAGAAAAAACTTCATTGAAATCAATACCTTCTCTTTGGTCAAAACCTTTTACCACTAAACGGGCTTTCTATCTTGCAGGTTCAACTCTAGAAATACCATCCTTCTTCTTATAAATCCATTTGCACTTTAAAGGTTTCTTACCATGTGGAAGCTTAACCAAATCCCATGTATGGTTTTTATGAAGGCTCACAATTTCTTCATTCATAGCTGTCAACCACTTAGAAGAATTTTCACATGAGATAGCTTCAAAATTAGAAGAAGGTTCAAAAGTATCACAAATATCTTATGCAGCAAGAAGAGCATAATAGGCCATATTATCAGTGTCACGATATCTAGCAGGTAATTGAGTGTTCCTCCTTGGTCTATCTCGAGCAATACAATGATCATTAGTACTAGGAGATGCAGAAACTGGTTGTGACGAAGTACCACTAGGTGCTGAAATTGGTTGTAAAGAAGAACCACTAGAAGAATCATTATCAATAGTAGGTAAAATTACCTCAAATTCTGCATTTCTTTCAGTAGCTTCAGAAGTTCCAGATTCATTTGTGGATGAACAACCATCACTGTCACTATCAGGTGAAAGTAAAGCATCTTCATGAAAAGTAACATCACAACTAATGATTAATTTGCGAGAATCAGAACACCATAAACGATATCCTTTGACACTTGAACCATATCCAACAAATATGCATTTTCTTGCTCTAGGCTCTAATTTTCCATCGCTAACATGAGCATAAGCAGGACAACCAAAAATTCTCAAATTAGAATAATCAACTGGTTTGACCAAACCTCTTCTAGAATCTTAAAGTCAATGGCTGAATTTGGAGAGCGATTAATCAAATAAGAGGTCAGAGAAAGCAGTCTCAAATTTCACAAAGCACGCTTATTCCATAAACTCGCATTTGAAAGCATGCAACGGGCTCTTTCCAGAAGAGTGCGATTCATACGCTCTGCCACACCATTCTGCTGAGGTTTACCTAGAACAGTTAAATGTCTTGCAATACCATGATTATCACAAAAGTGATCAAACTCACCACTACAAATTTCCAATCTATTGTCAGTTCTAAGTTTCTTGATTTTCTTGCCAATTTGATTTTCAACCAAGACTTTCCACTTCTTGAAAACTGAAAAAGCTTCATGCTTATGTTTCAAGAAATAAACCTAAACTTTGCGAGAAAAATCATCAATGAAGGTAATCATGTACTCACAACCTCCAATAGAAGGAAATCTAGAAGGACCCCAAAGATCAGAATGAATATAATCAAGAATTCCTTTAGTCTGATGAGTTGAAACAGAAAAACTGACTCTCTTTTGTTTGCCAAATACACAATGTTCACAAAAATTAAGTTTGCCAATATCACGTAAAAATCCTTTCTTGCATGAAAGATGCATACCTTTCTCACTCATGTGACCCAAGCGCATATGCCAAAGCTTGGTGATGTGAGGATTTGATGCAATTGTAGAAACAGCTGCAAAACCTGTAACTATAAAACCTTATAAGTAATAAAGACGGTTTATTCTATTGGCTTTCATAACAACAAGGTTGCTTTTTGAAATCTTAAGAACACCATTTTCACCAGTATATTCATAACCCAAAGATTCTATGGTGCCCAAAGAAATAAGATTTCTTTTCATTCTGGGAACATGGCGAACATTTGAAAGAGTCCTAACAATGCCACCATGGGTTTTGATTTGAATAGAACCGATGCCAACAATTTCAAGTGGAGACTCACCAGCAATCACAACTTCACCACTACCAACAGAATCATATGTAGCCAAATAGGCAACTAGGGAAAGAGATCCAATGCGGTCCTATTTAGATATACGTGTGGAGACTGTTGGCTCTGAAATATTATAGATGGTCGCTGTTGGACGATTTAGACCGTTCGTTAGCTCAATATCTACTGAAGACTACTTAAGTTATAATTTCTATGTAGACTACACAGGAAACCTATCTAGCAACTAAACGGCATGATTGAAGTTTTTTTTTTTTGAGAGGCTCAAAACAGCGGCAGCGTTGCGGTTGATCCATCCGGCCGGCATGTGCCGCGAGTGAATGCGCGCGCGCGGCCACGGATTCCTCAATAATGCGCGTGCCGGTACCGTGCGGCAGTGACGGATCGATCGACAGCGCCACAAATGCGCCGCACCTCTCTTCGCTGCGCCCGGCCGGTTCGGTTACTGCTCCTTCGGTATTAGAAGTAGTACTAGCTATGTAGTACTCATGGAATCATGCATGCTTGGGTATATAGGAGCATCTTTACTTTGGAATCGGACGATTGGAACTTTTCCTGTGCGTCAGTGAAATATCTTTTAAGTTCATGGGCCTTAGTGCACTTCTATGAAGCGATCAAGATGGGGATATGGGGTATTATTGATTGGTTATGTATGTCGTTTGCCTTGGCTGTCCATCCTAAACAACTGTAAGACCATATGCTATCTTGTGTGAGCTGACTTGCCAACCCACTCGCAGTGAGGGTGGCAACCCTCAAGCACACAAGACCGCATGTCAGCACATGGTTGATTCGAGATTAGTGAACTCCATATATTGGTGGGTGTATATATACTAATCAAGTGAGGTCGTCTACCGACCTTAAGTATAATTAATCCCAACATGTCATGAAGGTTGTAGTAAGTTCTACACGGTTGATTAGGTTCACCTCGATTCCGGACTACTGCTGAGAGTGATCCATCGAGCATGATAGATCATGCAAAGTGCCAGTTTTCCGCTGTGAACTTCCTAGATTTCCACGCTGATTTGGAACTGTTGAATTCAGGTTAGGACGTGAAATAGAAGTGGACTGCAATTATTTTTTTAATTGCGTCAACCGGGTCTTGAATTCGAGACCTCCTAGTTCTGATATCATATTGAGTTGCATGCACCAATCAGTTCACCCAAAAGCTTAAACTGATGAGGAAGGATAGACAATTCATTTATACTTCAACACTCCCCTCACGTATAGGCTCCCTCAGGCCTAGAACGTGGAATAGAAGTGGACCGTAATTATATTTTTAATTACGCCAACTGAGTCTTGAACTCAAGATCTTTTGGCTCAGATACCATGTTAAATTGCATACACCGGTCAGAAACACCGATTTCTTGATGTGAACATACATGCAATCGCTGCTGCTGTCGTGCTGCTACTGCACACTCGGTTAAAAATTGCAGCGGATCCACGTCTGGCCGGCACGCTCCCCACCCCCAACATTTCCTTACATGACATGAACAGGCTGACCGGGGACAACGTGGTCTCACAGCTCGCACGTCGCAAGAGCCAAATAGACATCACTGTCGACGAGGAGCGGAGGCGCCAACTTGCAAAAGTTGCACGTAAGTTGGTGGAAGGCAGCGTACAAATGCAATCGTTCGTCCGTTTTTTTTTGCCTTCCACCTGCCGCCGACCGTGTCGTTCATCCATGACTAGTGATGTAGTATTCTTGTTTTGGACGTTACCGACGAATAACATGAGAGAAAGGAAAAGGCCGCTAGATGTCATCATTTTTTTATTCCTCTGACAAATTTTTTTTAAATCCAATATCTTCCGATGCAACCGAAAAAAATAGCTTCATCCTCAACCACAAAAACATTGGCGGGCGACATATATCACCTGCCGCGCTTTCGTACCACGGAAGGAGCTATTGAGCTTCCATAACTCAGCAAGCCACCGTAACTAACAATTACGTTTCGAAAGAGGACATATTTACAGACGAAAAATTGTCACAGCACTAAAAAGTGATGATTTGATCGAGCTAAGCCCTTAGCTCAAAAGGGAGATATAAAATTGCTCCATTGAATCGCGTGTGCAGACATGCGGGGATGGGTGTCACATGAGATGTGAGCAACTGGATAACTATAGGCCTATTTGGAGGAGACATAGCTTTTTTCTGAAAAGCTAATTTTTGGTTTTCTAGGTTGAAAAGTAGCTATATCTTTTTATAAGAGATCGTTTGATAAATAGCTAATTTGTTTCAGTAATAAACTGTAAAAGCATGTTTAGCCTAGCTTTCGACTTTTGGTATTCGCTAGTTATATATGCCTTTTAACTTATATAAAAAACCATTTAAAAGTTAGACTATTTAAGAGACTTATCGACTTTTTAAAAGCCAAAGTGACTTAAAACTTTAAACAGAGCCTATATCTGCCGGTTCGCGGACGATAAAAAGCAATACACTACTTGCTCATGTCCAGATTCTCGAATGACTGCTGGTAAACTACCGCAGAAACTACGGTGCGTACACTGGGGATCTCAGTTTCCACAATATAGTGAGTGGTGACTAGACGTATGAATTCTGAACAACACTAACTACCGTAGACGTCCCAATCACATGAATCCTACGAGTAGTAGTGACTTATGATCAATGACCAACGAGCCTTTAAAAAGTATGGATATAGATTGATTAAAGAAGTCGGCATCTTGTTTAATTTTTTTTAAAGAAGTTGGGATGCATTTCCCACAATGTCACAAATGACAGCATAGACTATGCCCTAATTAGTCTATAGCTTCCCTTCTTGCCATTCTGGTGGAGGTCTCATCTGATCTCCCGAGACTCGCTCCTCAGATCCCATTCCTGCACAGCTAGATCCAGCATAGTAAGAGTCAGTAATTAAGAACAAGAAAAGTCTAGTTGGATGTACAAATCCAGTAGCCTCATTGCCTCCAGCATGTTCAAACTTGCTGCAAGTTGGCTGGATCGATCCTAGAATTTGACATACAAAAATGAAAGATATCCAATGCAGTCTTGCAATCTAAACAGTTGCACGTGGATCGTTAGATAATAAACGACGGTCCAAATCTTATGAAATACTGTTCCTAAACACTATACGATTTTTCATTGTAGCACGTATTGTAGTAACTTGCTGTAACAACACATTGTTGGATGATTCGGACCGTTCGTTGAATCGATCGGACAACGTTAAGATCTGAGGAATGCTTAACTTGCAGTTCTTATTGGAACCGCATAGGAATCCTATCCATAGAAAATGGTACCAGGCTATTAGTAAAGCTAGAAATTAATAGTGATCATGCTTGGCAGTCAGCCGGCCGGTCCGATCTGACCTGAGCGATCTCTTCAAATTGTGCGAGTTGTGGCATTGTGAATATGGAGCAAGCACATTTTCTGTTATACTCTATTACTCTTCATCCCTACTATAATGATCAATGAGTAATGCACATCTCGTTTTATTTCTTCTCCTTTTGGTTGATCGCATATCTGGCGGCACGTAGGTTAGTCACGGGCGCGGACCAGCTCGGAATATCTGGGTATATGCCACACAACAGTGCATACTACACACAGGGCATATTCCACGGTCGCTCGCCTTCACACGGCCGCATCCCAGATCACGGTAACGGTAACCCCGGGAAAAGGCAGCACCGGTTGCCCAGGAAGGTGAGGCGTTTTCGGAGTGATCCATTTCCCGGTACCTAAAACTTCATTTTTGACCGATATAGTTCCTTTCGTTCGAAATTGTGAAAATAGTCTTCTTATTAAACTCGAAAAATACGACATATGACATGTGTCCACTGCCGCACCAAAGGAGCTCAGAAGATGATCGATGCTACGACAGGTCAGGCGAGCGTGGAAGAAAGCATGGGAACATGAGAGGAGGTAGGCTACCGTGGTAGGGTAGTGTTGCACGCTCAAGATCCTCTCAAGCTACCTGACAGCGGCACGTGACGCGCGTCGTGTCACCTATCGGGTCTTCCGTGCTCTGACATGAGGCCAAAATTGATATTGTCCTTGCATGGGGACTATTTTTTGCGAAAAATGATGACAAAACAGCTACAAAAGCAAAAATTTCGGCGTTTTCGGCCTCAGCATGTGCCACCCTGGGCCGAGCGCCCGTGGCTTTTTTTGGAAGCCCGTGGCTGCAGCAGTGGGCGGCACAACCCGTGCCTACCTACTCATGAGGCCCCGACCACAAGTGGTTGTGGCTGAACCGTCACGTGCGGTGTGCGATCGGTTGGGGCGGCTGGTGCATAACACAAGTACGGTGGAGAACTGGAGCGGCAAGGTTGGCATGGGTCGGCGATTTTGGCGAGGAGCTGTGTTGTTCATGCGGCGCAATCACGTATGTGCTTTTTTTAGCCTGGTGTAATTAGCTCGGTTGGTATTTTTTGTTGCAAATCTAGCCCCGAGTCACTGTGTGAATATAATTGTAAAATAGCCAGAAGGTCGAGCACCACGGGCACGATAGCACAGCAGCATAGCAGTGCGGTAGGGACTTTCTGTGGTGGCTACCCCATTGCGACAGGTTTCTGCTGTGGTCGCCGTCTTAGCATGACCTCGTCTCCTACCGTGGTACATGGACACAACAGGTGGTACGTGTTACTTATCATTATTTTTACAGTCGGAGAAGGATTATTTTTATAATTTATTTGTACGGAGGCTGATTTGCCAAAAAAAAAAAAAAAAGAGGGAGGGAGTGGGTGGGGAGGCTAGTGGTTTCCGTTTTTTTTTCTTGTTTTCCCGTGCGCTTGCTCGTTACGAACGGTGGGTAGCGCGTCGTCCGCGGCTGGTTGGAGTTCGGAGCGCGCGCTGCGGCTGCGATCGGGAGCCTGCGCTGCTTCTTTGGGCGCGCCGTGCGGGCCGGAGAGTACTAGCATGAGATATGGCCTCGGTTGTGGGCCGTCATCGTTTCGGGAAATGGAAGGTGAGGGTGTAGTCCAGCTGGGGCAACGTCCGTACTTACTGTGCTTGGGCCGGATGGACAAGGGTTTCGGTCACTCGTTGGTCGGAAAAAGATACGAAGGTTCCACGATCCACATGTTCCACCGCTTGCTACTTAACACGGCACCTTCACCACGACCGCGCGCTTTGCAAGGTGTTGGCAACACTAAATCCACAGCAAAATCGACTTGCACGGCAAGGTTCAGAAGCAACAGATTGACAAAGGTGGAGTACCAGCAATCCCATTCAGAGAGAGAGAGAGAGAGAGATGTCTCTCCTTGAATTCACTGGTCACAACAAAAGAAGCGAAAACTTTCTTCACGATGCCCGCTGCAAGTCTGCAACAAATGCATTGCCATTCGCTACCTCCAACATGTACTGTCATGGGGCATCAACACAGCCCCATTTGTTCAGTACCAACGTAACTGATGTTGGACGTAGAAATCGAATAAAATGCAAAGTCAAATTTTTTAAACTCGGCGATCAAAAAACACTGAAATAATTTGAAAGTCGATCTGTTTTTACCGATTTTTGATCAGTTTACATCGAAAATGGCACACTTAGCCGAAATTGAATTATTTTTAAGGGAAATTGATTTTTTTTGCAGAAAATGAAAAAAAATCATATTTATAGATCCGAGAAGGAGAAAGGCTTTGAAACTTTAATCACATGTCAGAATAATAGGGATCTTACTTGCTTTACCACCAATGACAAAATTCACATTTATAGAAGAGACGACGTACAGTAATCATAAAAACATCACAACGGGCACATTACACTCCTAATTGCCTTTCAACAATAATTTTCCTGATTGCAGCTGAAAGCTCGTTTTTCATTTGAACTTTGAATGCCAACTAAATAGTACAAAGTAGTTCCACAGAAGATATAATCAAGTAGTAAAATAATGGCTCGCTTGCTTTGCAAGCGATTTTTTCAAAAGAAAAACACATCATTCAATTCTAAATTTTACAATTTTAAGTAGTCTATATTCGGTTTTGCTCAAAAATTTGGTTTTTAAAAAAGTTCATGCCAGACGTGAGAAAGCTACTAATACAAAATTTAGAAAACTTTTGGATAAATTTATCCAGATTTTTCAAAAATTTTAAATTTGATTTGAACCGGTTTATCGTCTGGCTTCATTCTCGAGTCGAACCAATGCGATCGATTTTCACCATTTTCGAGCAAATTTCGTCAACGCTGTGAAAACTGGCGTGGGCAACGAGAGTTGCTAGCCTTTGCTCAGAAACAAGAAGCATCAGTCGTGACTCGTGAGTCGCGTCAGGAAAAAGAAATCGAAGGCCAGGTGCGTCTCATGTTCATAGCCATTAAAACCGAAGCATTAGTCTTAAAAAAATCTACCTGCAGCGAGAATGCAATCAGAGCACGGGTTTCAGAGGACCAGCAAGCCAAAGCAGTCTGCAGCAGAGGCCTCTCAGTGTACAGTAGCCTAAGTAATTTAGATCACGCTAAAGCAGAGTTGGACGCAAATTTGAGTTTGCAGAGCAGATTTAACTTAATGTAATGGCCGTTTTGAGAAGTATGCTTGTATAAGTGAAAAACCTGTTAAGAATATTGGTTTTCAGGTTAGTTCATGTAAATGTGAATGGTACTCACTTATAGTGTCTAGGTTTAAGATTAGAATTGCCTCCACTATATAAGGAAATGTAGTAAGAGGAGATACTTGAGAACTTAGACATAGTCACTAGAGAGGTTTAGGTTTCACCCAAGATTTTGGTATTCTTGTGTAGATGTGTGAGTAGGGGTGAAATCGGAAACGGAATTTCCGACCGTTCTGAAGAAAAACAGAAACGGAAGTCTTTTTTCGGAAATAGAAACAGAAAATATCGGTACGAAAACGGAGAGTCATTTCTGTCGGAAACGGAATCAGAAATTTCGTATAAGTAAAACCGGAAATTCCATCGGAAACTTGGCCCACTTGGTCCAAAAAGGAGAACGGAGAATTTACATTTATTTTCGAATTAAAATAATTTTAGAAATGCAAATGGTTTTATAGAAAATATCAAATGGAGTTCAGAAATTCCGAAAAAAATCTCAAAAATACTTTGTAACATTTTGATGAATAAATTAATTATATAAATATGAAAATAGCAAAATGGTATTTATAAACTCCAGAAAATCCAGGATAAATATCATAAAATCATAAATGAACATTGAACAATAATATGTAAATTTTAGGGTATTATATCTTTATAGTTGGAGGAACAAGAGGATATCGATGATAATGATACGTACGAGGACATAATGATCTGATTTAAGGGACAAATAGCGAGCCTTCAACTGACAAACTTGAGAAAAAAACTTTCTAGTGATACCAGTGAACTAACATTGTTCTTGTATCTGTCTTTGAGGTGGAATTAGTTACATTGTTTTCGCGGTCATGTATATTGTGATCATGTACTATATTTTTGTGGAATTTTCCACTTTCGTTTTTGTATCCACTCCATTCCGTTCCGCATCCGTTTTCGTATCCTTTCCGGGGTTTTCAATTTCGTTTCCGTTACCGGTAAAAGATATGAAAACGAAAACGGAACGACCATTTACCGACCGTTTCCTTAGGAATGTGCATATAAAGTTTCACGAGTTTTGGATCATTCAATCAAAAGTTACGTCAGTTTTTGATTTGAACTCAAGCTGAAATTACTGTTCATATGCATAATTTTACTGTTCATAACAGTAGTACCAACCCTACATAGGCGGTAGTGCCAGCTTCAGACTAAAAACTCTAAAAATTGTTTTATTTTTCGCTTCCATTTGATCTTTAAGGGTTTTGGCTTAGTTTCTTTAGGGGTAAAAATTAATTTGTGATAATTTACACCCCTCTAATCGCCATTTCCGGTCCTCCAATTGAAAATATAGTTTGCACTCAATAAGCACATGGCTGCAATTTGCGAATCAAATAGATCTATATAGTTGTTGAACCCTGTAACTTTTTTAAGAGAAAGAATCCTGTAAACTTCACTATTGAAAAATTAAGAGACCAATTGCTTTGCTTATTCAACAATGTTTATTGGCGAGATGAAATCCATTAGGTTGGACGTGGTCCATGGATTACTTGTTACTCGAGGAAGGTCGAAGGGAGAATAGCTAAAATAGTTGGGTAGGCAAGTGCGGGTGTCTAAACTCGAGTTGTGAATCGGAGATGAGTCAGTTGCGTGCAGAAGGTAGAAGATTCTGTAGGCCCAGCGAGATTGCAAATAACAGCAAGGCTATTAATCTGCTAACACTAATCCTCCACGGTTGCACATATGTATAATTCATGCCTGTGGAGTTGATTTGTCGAGCATCTTCCGGCACTCCTCCTAGCCTCCAATGCCATCGCGAGTCCTGTTAGGTAGATTTTTCTCATTTTTTTCACCGATTAACATGGTAACTTCCAAGCCCGTGAGATCAAACGTAGCAGCTTCTTTGAAATTTGCATTTTTTGGATTTTATATGACATGGATTTTTTTAGTTTTAGATTGGAATTTGTATACAGATACATACGATTGGTAATTTTCATTTCATTTTTATTCTAAATTTTACATATTTTAATTTGGAATTTATATAAAAATCACATCAGTAACTATCCATTAATTTTTATTCCAAATTTACATATTGTTGGATTGTACATGATATGGAGTTTTTAATATAGTTTTAGGTAGGAATTGCATACAAATTCAATTGGTATTTTTAATTTCTTTTTTATTCTGAATTTAAGCTATTTAGGATTTTATTTTAGAGTTCATATGGGAATCAAACTGATAATTTTATTATTATTTTTCTTCCGAATTTTAGATTTGGGTTGGAATTTGTATACAAATCCAACTACTAAGTTTATTTAATTTTAATTCTGAATTTCAGTTTTACTTTGAAGTTCGTATGGAGATCAAATTGCTAATTTTCTTTTATTTTTTAATCCCATTTCAGTTAATTTTATTGTATTTGCATATTTTATTTTACGATTAGATCTTTTCTTGTTTTACTCTAATTAACGTGGGGATTTCTAGATTTTAAGAGCGAACACAGTGACATATTTTACCTTTGCTTTAATAATATATAATAGATGCATAGGCAGAGGTCCTGCTGGTTTCGCTTAAAAAAAGTTTATGGTAGTTTTGACTATTGTTTCTGAGGTAATTGGCTTGCACTAAGCAAGATGAATGTATGGATATTCTTAATTCTAGATTTGCAAGTTACCCTCGTCTTAATCAGCATGGTCATCAACGAATTGACCAGCTACAAACCACTAGCACTAACATTGGAAAAATCAGGAAGACAATGCACTGTATGAATTTTTTTTTTGAAGGAGAAATCTAAAAAAGTAAAAGAAGCTATAGACCAAGGGGGAACACTCGAACTAAAAGAGAGATGAATTTGTCCATAGGTGACATGCGGTACTCAGAACATCATATGAATGTGTCCATATATGTAGATAAAGCATAGCACAGTTTAACCCAAAAATTTAAACATAAACAGTTCTATAAGAAACCAAAGATCCATGGAAGAAACTTCACCAGATAGCGAATTGATCTTCTGCACTTCAGAATCACATTGGGATCTTCACTGTGTCGATGGCTCGTGTCCCTCTTGCAAAAGTTTCGAAGAGCTCTGCTATGTAGTCCTTGGTCTTCGTCTTCCCGTATCGCCTCGGCCTCTTCTCATCCACCAGCTCCGGCACCGGCTCAATCTCTTTCTCCATGTCCATCGAGTAGAACATCGCCAACGACACCCGCTCTTTCTCTGCGTTGGTCACAACCCTGTGCACTGGGCTCTTGAAGAACCCATTGCTCAGTATCTGCATGCATCAAATGAAATAGAGAGATGTACAGCCCAGCTTAACTGTCCACAAGAAAAGCACGAACAGAAAGATCGACACAAGTTTGCAACTTCGTACACACATGTACCTCCATTACATCTCCTATGTTCACAAGCAATGCATTCGGAACGATGGGCACGTTATACCAGATGCCATTATCATACATCTGGAGCCCACTGATGTTATCGTCAATGAAGACGATGGTGATCACGGAGCCATCAGAGTGGGGCCTCAGACCAAAGACATGGTCCGGCTTGAGACAGTGAGGGTAGTAGTTGAACCTGGCGTGCGTCACGGCCTTCTCGTCGAGCATGTTGACAAAGTAGTCCTCGTGTAAATCGAGCAGCTTGGCCAGGTTCTTGAGGACAAGGTTGGTGATCTCCCTGCACCTGACCGTGTACTCACACAGAACATCTCTGCAAAATCTGAATGATTAGACAACTGCAATGGCAACTCATCAATCGACAGTTTTTACATGCAGATTGATCCTAGTAAAAGGTACCTGAAAGAAGGAGGCTGTGTTGGCCACAGGCTATAGATTCTCCGAGACTCAGGTTCCACTATGAGGTAGAACCGGTCACACCAGTCTAGGATCTGTTTCTCTGATACTACCATGTCGTTCCCGTAGCCTTCGACCCTGAATTCCTTACCGTTCACCAAGTTGGAGTACTTCTGCTTCTCTTCTAGTGGGAGCTTGTAAAATTCTCTCGTCACTTTCATCACCTCACCAAGAAAACTTGGCTCCATTCCATGTCCAACAGCCTGGAGGAAGACCGATCATAAATCCTAATTCGATCACCTCATGGAGTCATGATAGAAAAAACACAAAGAAATCAAGCGGGAAAAGTTTACCAGGAAGAGGCCCCAATTCTCCAAGGCTGAACGCAGCTTGGCAACCTCATCGCCGCTGTTGCCAGAGGCAGACAGCCGGCTGAGATCAACGATGGGAATGGGCTCAGGCATCTCGGAGCCATCCACGGCGGCACGGTCTTGCTCAGGAACCACATACCAGCTCGGTGGCTCCTGAACGCCGGCCACCAGCTCTTGCACGATCGGGGGTATCCTGACTATCTTCCATTGTTGGTCATCAGTCATGGTCACTTGTTACTGTTGCTTGTCTTAGAGCTCGCTTATCCCGTTTTGACAGATTCATGGGAATGAATGGAACTTAGACCACTTTTGTAAAAGATGAAAAATTTGACGTGCACAAGTGGGTAGGTCAGGATGTGGACATCATGTTTGTTACTTCGTTCCAACACATCAATCAGTAGGATCAGGGCCGCCTGTGCTGAAACTAAAAGTAGTACTACAAGTAGGGTGAAAACAGATCGGATACGGACGGATAATAGCTCTACCATATTTGTTTTCATATTTTTTCTCGGATGCGGATACGGATACGGATAGTCCGGATATGAATACGAATACGGATAATATCGAATACAGATACAGATCGAATACGATTTCGAATATTTATCGGAACATGATAACCCCTTACATTGTATATAAAAAAATCAATGAAAACACATAACTAGTTGATTTGATAAAAATATTAATGAAAATTGAACAAATATAAGCATTTTCATTCACTTAGACAATAATTAGATACCATGTCGCAAATAAAATTATATAAGACTTAGTTTATCACACACATACAATTAGTTCATTATACTAGTAGATCAAAATACAAAAATGAAGGTAATCTTTGCTTAGAGATACAAATGGAAGCAAACACATAACACACTAAAAGTTTGATAATATTTAAATATCACGTCTCTAGAAAAAGTATATAACACTTATATGTAATGACCCAAGATTTATATTCTTTGTTGAATTATGTTTAAAATAATAAATTATGTATTTATGAGTTTTTATGATTTTTAGCTACTTATTTAAAATATTTTGCTATTAAGAATGGGAATGTTTGAATTTTTGAGAAAATTTAAAATCTGATAAAATTTGGAAATAATTTTTAAAATGTTAGATTGTTTCTGGAATTTTCTCAAAAAAATTTGTAATTTTTGGAGTTGGTTTGCTAATTTTAATAATTGAAACTTACTTTATGGATTAATTAAATTAGAAAACAATTCTAAAATTAAGAAACCTTTTTGGGTCAAAAGAGTAGTCTTGGCCCAGCCCACATGTATATCCGGATATCCGACCCATCAATATCCGGATTATCCGAATCCGTATCCGACGGATAGTGAGTATCGAATCCGTATCCGTATCCGATCCAATACTATCCGATAAATATCCGATCCGACAATCCGTATTCAAAAATATCCGGATCGGTCGGAAACTATCCGATCCGTTTTCATCCCTAACTACAAGTTTGTAAGGTATATTTTTAATGGTCTTTTTCATAAATTTATGGTGTATTTCATATTCCAATGCAAAATTAGTTTGATGTTTTCTCTATATCCCTAATAAATATCCATATTTACTTTATATTCTTTGCATGCATGTATTGAATATAGTGCTTAGTGATAATAATTAGGACTAATCTATTTATTTTCAATATCTTTCTTGGTCAATATACCAAGAAGAAATACGCCTTATAAACTTTGACGGAGGAATTACCGTGCATCATATTATCTGTTCATGTGATATACAAACATTTTTATGTACTAACTTCAAAGTATATATTGGCAGTTACCCCCAAGAATAACACAAAATCCAGATGAAACTGTGCGATAATGTTTTTAGTTTTATTGCCTTGCTCTTAAACCATCATAAGTGTTAAAAGGGTAGAGAATACATCTCATCTAAAAAATTTTAGACCAGGGGAATTAATGCAGTGGAT
This sequence comes from Otatea glauca, assembly GCA_036346275.1. NCBI lineage: Eukaryota > Viridiplantae > Streptophyta > Magnoliopsida > Poales > Poaceae > Otatea > Otatea glauca. The sequence goes on along the minus strand of CM070721.1, from coordinate 6,373,463 downwards.
AGGAAGAGTAGTCCAGAGTTGAAGAGACATGAAGTTTAATTTAGAAGGGTTAAATAGATACATATGAATTAGTAATGATCATATGACAACGTATAAATCCGGTAGAAATGCCCTCTCAATGTTGTTCTGTATTGATTCTGTCTCAAATCTTAACAACAATTAAGATAACTTTAGTGCAACTGCAATTAGCTAACTAAATCACATCCATATGGAAAAAAATGAGGCCCCTAACGTGGTGGGCCCTGTGCGATTGCCCACTCCGCACATGCTTGTGGTACAGGCCTGAGTAGGATTACAAACCAGTGGATATCATGATGGACGATGGTTTCAAAAATCGATAAAAATCGAGCGAAAATCGACAGAAATCGAAAAAGTTTGAATTCAATTTTTTTTAACTCAGCGGTCAAACAACGGCGGGAAAAAACGAAAATGGAACGATTGTCGTCAATTTTTCGAGCGATTTACGATTTTCAGCACACCGAAGGAAAATTAAAAAAATCCAAAAAACTTGAAAATATTTTTAAAAAAATCCCAATTAATCTATGAAACACCTCATAGAGATTTAAACAATTTCAAAAATCATTTATTGCTTCTAAAAAATTCAAAACAATAATTAATGAAAAGGAACAAAGACACTGTCAGATTTTTATGAATATTTAAAATTTTTATTATATCCTAAAATTTTAATGTAACTATAACTAGTGCCAAAGGGTCATATACTAAAATTTTCATAAATAGTAGACTTCATTTAGTGCCCATATAAAATCAAAAACAGAAGAGCATAAACAATGATAGTAGCACTTTCAGAATTTTTTAAAAATACACATATTTGATCATCATTTGAAAATTTTACAACACCATTATAATTATGTTAGAACATCACAAAAAAGGTTTAAGAAATATTATACTTCATTTTGTGCCCCTAGAAAATAAAAAAAACTGAAGAGCATATATTCTGACAGTTTCACTATCAATTTTTTTTTAAATACGTAAGTCTGATAGTCATATGTAAATTTTATAGCATCATTAGCATTGCCTGAGGACCTCATACAAAAAAAGTTATCACCATTTGCTAAATTTTTTCAAATTTTTAAAATTTGCATTTGAACTCCACGGTTTACCGAGCGATCTCAAATTGTGAACCAGCTCAAAACGCCGACTGATTTTCGACGGTTTTGCAAACCATGTGATGGACACATGAGGAGCTGAACAGCAAAATGCTAGAATGTGTGGTGAATTTCACTATTACATTTTACTTACCGGGGTCCATCATCAGCAGAAAAATATGCAGAAACGTAACTAGTACGGTATACTCTGCATTTTAGCAAGGTTAAGCAAAACCATATGCAATCTTTTTTGAAGTGAGAACAATTAGGTAATGTAGCCGTCATAATGCTCGCAACTCGCATGCTATGGTTCAAATCACAAGAAACCATACTAAAAAAGTGTATCCCACAAAACAAAACATATGCAATATTCTTAACTAAATCGATAGCTGGTTCCTCGTAAGTGTCCCACAAAACAAGGGCGTCATGAGGAGCCATACAGACATAGTGATATACTCGTATAATATCCCCAATCAAGAACGGGAAAAAGCAATACTATCACCACAAGGATTAAAAAAAAATCCAAATGTTTCAAACTGGACGAATCAATCTCTCAATCAAAATTTCTCGAACTAATCAAGACAATGTACATACGTCTTAATCGCGAGCCTTACCTCAAGGTAGATAGATGCCGCCGCACTGCGGATCCCGGCGACCCCGCCGTCGTGCGGCGCCCCGCCCACCGCCGCTCGTCGCCGAAATCACTTGGGGGCGGCGATAGGTTCGGCATGACGGCGAACACAACTGAACGGCCCGGAAGCCGCCAAGACAATGCCGGCCAGGTCCGCACCGGGCTTGGGTTCGCAGCCCAGCTAGGCTCACGATACCAATTTTGACGGCGATACGGTGTCGTTCCACGGTGAGCACGACGACACCTGTCTCATTTGAAGATAAAACTGACAACTTTTATACTCCTTTCCGTCCACAAAAAACACGTCGGTTTGGAACATGTACATAAAAACTTGTGAAATTTTAACTATTGATATCTTTTTAAATATTTAGATTGAATGTATGAAAGTCATATGTGTAGATTCGTCCCGAAATTTACTTTCATAATATATATAATTTTATTAGATTTTTTAAATATGTAGTGATGTTTTATGTTTCTTATACAGTGATCTTTTCGCGAAGACACAATAAACTCTCCTTTGTCCTACTCTTTTCTCGTAAAAATATCATGTAATAAAGTGTATATATATGACTAATATCGTACTATTATACACGTGTCCTGTAGACCAAACGAGTGGCGCTGTAGGTCGGTTGCTGGTACAGCAAAAGCAACACTGAGCAACTGCAGAGCGCAGAAACCTAGCAAATACTAGCAATTAGTGGACTCGATATGCTAATCTTACAGTGGCCATGTCCTGAATCCCGTCCGTCAGTTGTCACCAGCTGTTCATTCGAAGCGTGTATACGGAGATTCTCCTTCTTCTTTTCGCCAAAATATTGCAACATCTGTTAAACAATGGTTGCAGAGGATCCGATTACACTTTACTCCCTCCGTTGATAAATATAAAGCCTATAGTTTAAATGATCTTATTAAAAAATATAACGCGTGATGTAGATTTAATGAGTCTTTCCACATATACCCTTATTTATTCTCTCTCAACCATATGCATTTATTCATTACCACCTACACAAAGTATTATCTCTCATCTTCCAAAACAATTAAGAGGGATATGTAAGTCATTTTCTCTCATATTTTTCTCAATTTCACCGCAACCTTAATCCTTGTGCCAAATCAAAATACGCCTTATATTTACCAACGGAAGGAGTATCTATACCCCTTTATAATGTACCTAAGCATTCTTTTCTACGTCTACCCTAAATAATGCACCCCACTAGAGATGGCCCAACCTTCATGCAACCAGCGAAACGTCCCCAGAAACTTGCCTTCATCAAAATTAACCTCTCAGATCTTTCCTCAGCTCTACTCACCCACATCCGATGGCCATTGTTTAGTGTGTCTAACTCATCCATGTGGCCCACAAAAGATCTCTTCGCACCTCCAGCATCATCAAGGAAAAGAAAATGAAACGTCTTGAAAAAGGAAACTACCATATATTAACGTGCTGGGAAAAGGAAAGAAGATATTTCATGTATCTCTTGTGTCATGTATATGTAGTCATATATATTAAGCTTGCTAGATATATAGTAAATAAAGGGAAAGTGTTTAATGTCTCATGGCATGAGGAATATTCTTGCACACCCCTGGAGCAGCAAGTGTTTTGCCACGGTGCTGTGTCGCGGCAAAGGTCTGTGCCTTTCTCGCGGATTGGTGGCGCGGCGACGTGAAATTCTGTAATATCCTAGAAATTTGCATATTTTTGGTTTAATTATTATTTAGAATTTTCTTGTAATTTTGCTGTTTTTTATGGATTTTATAAAGGCCTTTTTCGCATTTAAAATTCCAAACATAATTTTATTTGGTACCAAATATTCCAAATCATTTTTGAGCAATTTTTCAAGTTTTTTAGAAACTTTCTACTATTTTTATTAACACACTTTGTTCTCAGCTCAAAAATAAATAAATATAAGTCCAACTGACAAGTGGGACCAGACCCCACCAATCAGCCCCTTCTTCCACCTCCAGACCAAACTAGAGAAGGAAACCTTTTCTCTTTCCTCCATGAAAACCGATTTTTGAAGCTTCAAAATTCCGTGATTTGTGCGTCAAAAACTTTATAATTTTTCGCAGCGGGATCCTGTCGCCATCCTCTTGCCATTCATGGCCTTAATCCCCCCAAGTCCGAGCAAAAATCACGCCTTCCCCATTTTCGCCCACCACCATTTTCTCTGTGATTGCGCTTTCCCCGGTCCTCCTCCCGCTCTATAAATGGGAGCACCGGGTGCGCAACTCATCCCTCGTTCTATTTTGCCACTTCTCCTAAGTTGTTTCGTCATTTTTTGCAAGGTAGAAACTCCGGCCGTGCCGCCCTTTTTTTTGGCCGTGTATCGCTGTCCAGCCTCCTCCGGCGCCGCCGCCGCCCGTCGCGCTGTCGCTTAGCTCGCCAAGACTCGGCTTGCTCGACCGCGCCGCCCCGTCTCGGGCCCAAGCCAGCCTGGGCACCTAGCCATGCGCCGGGTGCACGGTGCACCCGGGTTGGCTCGTGAACCCGATCCACCCACCCCGAGGCCAATTTGTCAGCAGAAAAAATGAAATTCTTTTCTGAAAAATATTTTATAACATCATCAACACTCAAGTGAATTATGTTAGCTTTAAAGAGACGACCAATGCGATTTGTGGCTATATCATGTCTATAACTAACAGAGATGCTTTGGGGTATGTTATTCTTATTATTTCTACTATTTTTTCGTGCCTTCATATACATAGCTACTCTTTTGTATGTGTTAAGCTGATTAGTGTTAATATCTAACACAAAGCATCTTTTACAGGAAAGAATTGGTGCGAAACTCCAAGCCTTACCCTATAAGCATAACTGTCGAGAAACTCCAAGAAATACTTGATGGCAGAAAACCTATGAACATTGATTGCTTTAATGCAGGGGTGCGCATGCTCGCAAGCGATGAAACCATGTATTTCAAGGATCCCATATGCCACTACCTAGATTTACAGTTCTACGTATGTTTTGATATTTTTGCGTTATATATACACACAAATTATGCAATAATTAACTGGCTATACTGATGATGCTCTACAATGTACTTACAGGATTCACCTATCCTCAGGAAGTGTTTCTTAATTGAAATACTGAAATACAAGTGGAATGAGTGCGCACAAAACATCCCTCAAGACATCAGAACAAGTTTTAAGAGCATACGAGAAAATATTTAGCGAAAAATATTATTAAGTGTTATATCTTCATTTTTATACTCGCATACGAGCACTGTGATTATTTATTATTAAGTGTTATATTTATACTTATCTTCTAATTTAATTGATAAGCGGGTGTACTGCCGTCGTAGCGTTAGCACGAGTACTATACTAGTTATATATAAGAGCAGTGCTTCAATGCTTTCCCTCTCAATACAGGTTGCACAAATCTTGAAGTAAGCGAAGGGGTAAGTAATCGTCATCTACCATTCATTCATGCTTTAATATTTGTGCAACTGTCAAAAGGAAAAGCATTGAAGCACCTCTCTATATATAATTATGGCTGCACACGGACACAGTGGTGCTTTTCAGTGTTTTAAAAAACGGTTGATACGGCCGTTTTGTCGCCGAATACATGGGTACGGCAGATAAAACGTAGCGTATGTGTGAATCGGAGGGATATTAACGCTTTAGAACGTGTAATCGGCCGTATCAACCGTTTAGCCGGCCGTTTCCGTTTAATTAGCCGCATATAACCGTTAAATCAGCCCAATAGTCTATTAGCCCATGGCTCAGATAGCCCAATTAAGGGAGACCTTATATATTCCGATTCCCTGTGTTGCTTTAGTCCAGAGTCTGTCGACTCTTAGCCTTCAGTTGCACTCATGAATTAGGGTTTAATCTCCATTGATTTCTCCCCCGATCTCTCAATTTATTGATCTCCTCCTGCTCCTTGGTTGAAATATTCATCAAACGTGATCACCGGTCGCTTCGTTGTCTTGGATCTGCCGGTATGATACATTCTTTCTTAATTAGCAGATGCAAACCAAGGTTATTTTCAGGGTGGAAAAATCCAACGTCCTTTGCAAGAGATGAACACTATACTTGGTTTCTTTTATCTTCATTTGTACTTTGATGTTCATACTTACTAGTACTTTCTTCACGTGTGTTATGATTTGCCAAATGTCTTTTGCTCTGTTCCTCTGATCGCACATGAAGCAGAACTAGTACGAGTGCATGAGTGAGTGCAGGCTGCATGTGTTTGTTAGTGCTAATTTGTCTGCTCCAAATCTAGTGTTCACATCCACCGAAGACTGTTGGCTATGCAGTTGTTCTTGTGACCCATCAAAAAAAGATGGTCTTAATAAGAAGGCCAAATGGAGTAAAATTGTTGCAAGTCGTACCTTGGTGCAAAACTATAATTGTCTGCCGATTGATCTTGCTATTGTTTTGTATTAGTAATGAAGTCGACATGGTATAATTGGAGAGTACTACATGTATATTGATAGTTATATCAGTAGAATGCATTTAAATATTTCTTATACTAGCATAATCATCAAATACATACATATATAAGCCGGAACACCAAATTACCCGCATAATTCCGATTAATCGTTTAGCGGTACCCTCTCCGTCTGACTACCGTATTCCGTTTTTCACAACAGTGGTGCTTTTGTCCTCTTTGTGCAAATAAAACGCACACAAGCTTTGAGCAAGTTGTTGCTCGCTTATCATATAGGATTACAGGTCGTTCATATGTATCACGTCTGTCCTATACATCTTTTTAATCTATCTATTATATATTAAAAACTTAGAGAGAATTACTAAAAAAAGAAGAATAGACTAAAACTTCTCATTAAAAAAAGAAAAACATCTAGTCATTAATCTAATGAACCTTAACCAAGTTAAACTATAATAGCCATTAGATGTTATTATTAAGTTATAACAGCTTAAATTAACGTCTTCCAGGATGTGCCTGCCGTTGGTGGACGCGATGGCGCACATGATGCGCATGGTGTCGTGGACCTGATGGCGCACACGGTACCGCCATGACAACGACGGTGAAGGCGAGGGATGGGACAGAGGTGACACCTGTGAGCACCGTGCTTCCGTCAGAGAGTAAGTAGAATGTGGACATGCCCATGGCGGGAGGGGCCAGTGGGTTTGGTGGTGAGGACGAAGGAGTAAAGGCTGACTCTGCCGATGCTGAAACTGGTGAGGAGGCGTAGTGTGACGTGGGCCCAATGGTTGGGGGAGAGCTTGGTGAGGAGGCCGAAGACTCCGTTGAGGATGCAGAACCAACCATCTAGTGGAACCGAGATATAACGGCTTAGATTTAAAGAAGGAAGAAGTCCATATAACACCCCGAACTTTAGTCAAAAGTCCATTCAACACCCTGAAGTATGAAATCAGACATTTGACTCCCCGAACTTTACAATTCGGTTCAAATATATAACACCCAAACCCAATTTCGTATGGTGGTATTGCTCGCGTGGCACAATGAGGGGTAGTTTTGCCATGTAGGATTATGCTGACCAAGTTGAGTCAATGACAAGTGAAGCTCATAGGGTTTCTCCCCCGCCGAGCTTCACGCCATGCTTCTATAGTTGTCGGCCCCTGTAGTTTCCTCCTATTTCCTTTTTATTTTGTGGATAAGCTCATGTAGACCCCACCTATCATTCATCTAAACTTAACCAACGTGTCATCCTATGTGGCAAAATAGCTCACTCAACACACCACACGGGCAATACCACCATGCAAAACCGGTTCAAGGTGTTATTTGAATCTGACTACAAAGTTCAGAGGCACAAATGTCTGGCTTTGTAGTGGACTTTTTCCTTAAAAAAAGAGTCTATGCCAACTAGAATAATAAAAAAAGGAATAAAAAAGAAAATTAGCCATTTAACTTTCATACTAACTCTAAATTAAAACATGTACATAGCTGAATTTCAGAGTAAAAATTAGCCGCTGGATTTATACACAATTTCTAACCTAAAATTGATATGCAAAATTAAATAAAAATAACATAAATTTGGAATAAAAAAAGAAACTAGCCATTCGATTTTCATATGAACTCTAAATTAAAACCTAAAATTCGAAGTTAAAAAATAATAATAACAGAAGATTAAAAATAAAAGGAAGTTAGGGATTGTCTTTTGTTCCATATTAAGTGAAAATATAATTTTTTATTCATAATAAATTCTACAAATTTTACAATGTGAGTAAAAATAAAATAAGGTAAGGAATTTGATTTGTATATATATATAAATTTTCAACTATTATGTAATAAAAGTCGATGACAAGTTTTTAGAGTTGCTAAGAAATATAGAATGTGCTAAAAATTCTAAAGAAAAAAATATTTTGACTTTTTATTTGGTGGACATCAACGGAATGAAGAGATTAATAATGTGATGCATCGACATGTGTTCACTCGACTATATCGGTATAAGAAATATGATGTGAACTAAAAGAAGTACTGAAAGAAAGAGACAAACATTATAATAATGAAATTAAGAGATGATGATATAAATGAAAAATGTTATGTTATGGTATGTTTATTTTTTGCTATGTAAGTATTTAGGGAAGAAAGTTTCAGTCACATGTAACAGATATTGGGAAACAGTGAGTATATTCTTTGCTTAATATATAATATCACAAATTGAGTTCTGTAATGATCTATTTTTCAAAAAAGCAAAATCACATATGTATTGCCAAGTTATTTAAACATGCTTTAAGGATGATGCACACGTAAGTGCGCGGATCACCTTGCTAGTTACAATAATAACAGGATGAGTTCGCCCTACACATCAATCAATAAGGAGCACAAACCAATATATGGCATGGGCATATGAGAACCTGAGTGACACTTACGGTTGAACTCTGAGAGACTATGTGGTGGTCTACCCATGTCTGTGATGAGTATTTGATATTGTGTTTGAGCATATGGTGATTAGGTTTGAGTTTAAAATAAGCTTACTTAGGTTTTGAGCAATTTGAGTTGAGTGGTCGTAGAGCCCTACAGTAGTCATGGTCTTGCCTTTAGTGATCTTGACCACTGAGTAAGGTTGTTCCTAGACTGGTTGTGACCATTGTGACCTCTAGAGTGGTTGTAACCTAATTGGGAGTGGTTATGACCTCTAAGGAAGGACCACTTGGGAAGTGATCGTGACATTTGATGGAGTCCTAACCACTATGGGAGTGGTCTTGACCCCTAAGGACTATTTGGGAAGTGGTCATGATCGCTGATGGAGTAGCCTAGATCACTGTGGGAGTGGTCTTGACTTCTAAGGAAGTAGTCGTGACCTCTTGGGGGAGTGGTCATGACCTTTAAGGATCTCTTGGGAAGTAGTCCTAAGTCCTAACCACTGAAGGAGTGATCATGATCTCTAAAGGAGTGGTCATGACCATTGTAAGAGTGGTCTGGAGTAGTCTTGATCACTAAGGAAGTGGTTGTGACCTCTGTAAGAGTGGTCTGGAGTGGTCTCTTGACCACTGAAGAAGTGATTGTGATCTCTAAGGGAGTGGTTATGACTTTATAAGAGTGGTTTTGAGTGATCACAGTGAAGAGTGACTTTGATGATCGCAGCCAAGAGTGGTCATAGACAAAGGTGGTCACAGACTATCACAGTCAAGAGTGACTTTGATGGTCGCAGCCAAGAGTAGTCATGGACAAAGGTGGTCACAGACTAAGGGCCTGTTTGTTTTTGTTTTGGATTCTCTAAAAGTTGATTCTGGATTGTGGTCGTAGAGAAGCTGATTCTCCAAAAGCTGAAATCTAAAAGCACATATCAAGTGGATTGTGGATTCTAGTGTATATGAGTGGGCTCGATTTTGAGAATCGATTCCTAGAATCGGGCTGTTTGTTTTTTATTCTGCTTTTGGGGCCAGAATCCAGAATCAAAAGCAAAAACAAAAGGCCCTAAATAATTCAAGGTGGAATCTTTTGATGTTTGACCAGTCAATGATTATTTTCTGATTATTTATGCATGTTATCTGAACAATGCTACATGATAGTTTTCTTGTTTGTGTTGGTTGTAGGACTTTGGAGCTAGGTCATGATGAGGCGGAGGAGACCGGGATTAGGCTAGGAGAGTTAAGGTCCATACGATCAGAGTGACGTCGAAGATGCCTAAGGTCGAGGAGTTGCTACAAGCTAGGAAGATAAGAAGCTGAAGCGTGAGCCACTGGTGATAGACATGGCGGGCAACGGTATGGACCGGGACTACACTTAGGGAGGAGCCTTGGTCCAGAACGGTCAAGGAAGCCGGTGCCATCATGGTCAAGCAGACAAGAACATGTGGTGCGCCAAATGACTTGGGCCTACTTGCAAATGAGGACGGTTCAGGAGATCCGGACGCGTGAGAGGCTTGGCGGCAAGTCATTAGGGCCACATTGATAGATGAGATGCTAACTTGAGCTCTACTCAAGCGAATGAGGATCATTGGATCAAGGGTTCGTGGGTGGAGTAGATGCTAAGTTAGTGTTAAAGAGTATGGTTAAAACCCGTTATGTTGTTGGGTTTCGGGTTAGCCCATGTATAAGAGAGGGAGTAAATCTGAATCCTTGATGAGGTTTCTGGAGGGTCAAAAAGATCATCTAAGAGTGGGGATTGCTCCCAGTGTGCTATAAGTAGAGGGGTAGAGGGATGCCTCCACACTAACCAACTCTGTCTGAACCAAGTTTGAGAGAAGACTTAGAGAATGATTCTTTGGTTTCTTTATGCTCTGTTGAGTTTTGTCCACCTGAAAGTGTGGCTTTGTAACTATCCCTCTCTAAGCAATATAAGATCTAAGTTCATCTATATTCTAAAATTTATTTCTATTCTTGCATTTTTGCTTGGTTCTTTCTTGCAACTTGAGTTATGCTTCACCTCCTTCTACCTGCTATATATTACTAGACCTAGGACGTATAGGTGGTTGAGGAACTCATCAAGAATATGTTCTAACCCAGCAGGATCCATTAGAACGTCTCTTGCTCAAGGGTTGGTCTCATTCCTTTTTGATCCTTTTGATACCTCTGGTTTCTTTCTTTTTTGATCTTGTGCTGTCAAGGATGAATGATTGCTAGATGAATCTTCTGTAGATCATATCCCAATCATCTAGGCAAGTTGTAACAAGATCTCCAAAGTTTTTCTCAAGAAACCAGTTTTTGGCTTGAAAAGGAATGATTCTTGGCAGAACCGCTCTTGTACATCTTTGATGTTTTGCTTAGTGTGACATGTGGGAGATCATCTTGATCATCAAATTTCCACGAGCAAGCTCACCGTGAAGTTTGTGAGTTTTTCCCATCTTGGTGCAACCTTCCTTCAAACTAAAAAGGTTGAAACTTTGACATCAATCCTTGTAATTGAAGGTTGTAATAAGTTTCTGACATCCATAGTAAGGTAAATATAAAGTTTCACGGGATTTGAATCAGCCGATCAAAAATTATCTCGATTCTTGTTTTTAAATCGTGCTAATTTTACTGTTCACCATAGAGCATAGAACTTCTCCATTGCTGGCCTAGCTAAGTCTTTTGTTAACTCTTTTAGTTAGAGAAGTGATTTGATTTTTTTTTAATATTTTATTTGACTCTTTATTGACCCCGCACTGTCGCCTTTTTGTCCTACAAGCTCACTACTAACCAGTCGTCCCTTGTGTCCTCGTCAGGGGTCACTCATCCGTAGAACAAAAAAAGATAACAACGGCAGATCGTATTAAAAGATTTTTTATTTGGAAAAGCTAGCAGTAGCACAGTCCCTTATTGGCAAGCATACATCGAATCATCGATACATGATCCATATTATTATGTCGATCGAGAACTACAATACACGATTACTATGAGAAAACATTCTTTATTCTTCACCAGTTGCTCGGTCCGAAGCTAGGACAGCTCGCTTATATCTTCATAGACTCAAGAACCCTAGTTCCTCGAGCAAAATGTTCATAGAATCCGACCATGTAGTCCTCGACTTGCACTTTCCTGTAGCGTGCCGGTTGCTTCTCATGGAACATATCAGCTGCTGGCTCAATCTCTTTCTCAGGATCCAGGCCGTAGAACATGGCTAAGGAGGTCCTCTCTTTCTCAACGTTCGCCACAACCCTGTGCACTGGGCTCTTGAAGATCCCATTGCTCAATACCTGAGTCATGAATGGTCAGCTTGAACACGTACAGCCGAATGGATGGGCCAAAGATGTCTAACTCAATTTAAAACTTGGAAGATCACCTTTCTTTCTTTCTTTTCAAATTGCATGCAATGTGACTATAAAATAATTATGCATGTAACTGTTCTAATCATCAACATCTAAATAATCTGCAAGTCATTAAGGTTACATGGAACCCACTGTCCGGTGGGGTGGCTTTGCTTGTTTACTCCTTACAGTTCCTTGCAAAAACATATTGCTACAGATGTAATAGGAACAATAGAGTAACTTTGATCTAGATATATACCTCCATGAAGTCTCCTACATTAATCAGCACGGTGTGAGGATCGGTTCGAACATTGTACCACATGCCGTCTCTAAGAACTTGCAGCGCGCTAACATTGTTGTCCACGAGAAGAGTAGCGAGAACGCCGTCGTCAGAGTGAGGCCTGAAACCTAGCACAAGATCGGGTCTTGGACAGGGGACGTAGTGGTTGATTCTAACAGTTACGGGAGCCTTGTCGCTGAATTGGTTAAGGAAGTAGTTTTCATCGAGCTCCAATAGCCTTGCCATTGCCCCAAGGATAATGTGTTTTATTCTCTTGCTTTTTGATGTGTACTCCTGTAGAACGTCCCTGAAAAAAGCTTTGGATCGTTTGTTCAGTCAGATGAGCTAGCTTTGGGTTATTAATACGGTGATTGCTAGCAATTGGACGTTCGATCACTACTCATTTTTTCAGACACGTCAGTGCAATATTTTTTTTCATTCGTGCAACATCTTTTTCTATGTGTACAATATTTCTTTTGCGTGCACATTCCTACTGTTATCGAGCGTTTTTGTTGCACACGGTGATTACAAATGTTTCACACGCATGGGAAGAAAATGTTGCAGCGATCCGTGTCGACATTCATACTGTTATCGAAAAAAATATTGCACACATGAGAAAAAATATTGCAGATGTCCGAAAAAATGACTCCGATCACAAGTCATTAGGTATTAATAGTCTAGCTAGCGGTAAGCCGATCGATGCTGTAACGCATATCCTTATGCTTGAAAATAAATTTGTTGTATTCGTTACACTACTCTTAACACCTATACCTAGAAATTAATAGAGTAGTATTACCTCGCTAAAAAGGTTATAAATTAAGTTGTGTTTGTTAGTTATTCGTTATCGCCATTATCATTTAAGGCTCACCAATCAATAGGACGAGATTAAAATCCACAAATATACCGCATCCAGTCAAACGAACTTTTAGGTTATCTATATATACTAGGTGATTATACCGCGGCATGCCACGCTGCGACTACCGCTCTCCACGGAAAAAAATGGCCAAAAGGATCTAAACGGTTTTTTTTCCCGAAAAATGTCTTAAACGTTTTTTTTCCGAAAAAGGATCTAAACGTAGTTTTTTTTCGGAAAAGAACAAAAAAGGACCTAAATTAATGCTTAAAAAGGCCAAAAGGATCTAAACGTGATATATCTTTTTTAAAAAGGACCTAAACGTAATTTTTTTTCAAAAAAGGATCTAAGCGTATTTTTTTACCCGGCTCGGCTCGAGCCACGAGTAGAACCGACTCAAACGAAGGAGAGCCCGGTATTCCTTCCATCTTTAATGAAGGTATGGTATCATTAATATACGGAGGGCCTGGCCACCCAGCGCCACGAGCCCTCGGATCACTGAAATTTCTACCGTGCAAAAGCTACATTTTTTTATTTTTTTAAAAAAATGTAAGAATTTTCCGTCTCTATTAACAATGAGTTACATTATTTTGTTTTTTATTTTAAGAAATCTTCCTCTCTCTCTATTAAAATTCATGCAAGTTTCTAAGTAACTAGATAATAATATAACTAACGTAACAGAACTATAAGGTGCTCTCAACAGGTTCGTGCTACTTATGCTTCCATTGCTAGGGTAAACCTAGAGGTGGGCACTCGGGCTGTGCCTTTGTGAGTCGGCCCGAGGCACGGCCGTACGGTCCAATCCAAGCACGGTCCGATACGAAGTGGGCCGTGTTGGGCCAGCTCGTCACTGTTCATCGGGTCGTACCGGGCGGAGGATCTAGGCACGGTGGGCGGCACGGCCCGATGAGTTTTTAAGCAAAAGATGGCATGCTTGCTTGTGCCATGGAAGGAAGAAGAATATTGCACCACCGACTCTCTATGTCATTCTCTCTCCTTCTGATTCTCTATGTCACACTCTCTAGCTCACTCTCTTAGTCCCTCTCTTCCTTTGACTCTATATGTCACTCTCTCCCTTCGATTCTCTGTGTCACTCTCTCTGGCTCACTCTCACTCTCTCAGTCCCTCTCTCCCTCCGATTTTCTATATCACTCTCTCTAACTCACTCTCGCTCTCTCAATCCCTCTCTCCCTCTAACTCTCTATGTCATTCTCTCCCTCCGACTCTCTATGTCACTCTCTCTGGCTCATGCTCACCCTCTCAGTCCCTCTCCCTCCGACTCTCTATGTCACTCTCCTATGACTGCTCGCTCGCTCATCGCTCTCTCTCTCTCGTAGTGGTAGCCTCTTCTTTGTCTTTCTTGCTAGTTGTGCCGCGCTATCACCCACGTTGTGGTAGCTTCTCATTTGTCTTTCTCGCTAGTTGTACCTCACTATCACCCACATCATGGTAGCCTCTCCTTTACGTTTCTCGCTACGCAACTGCCCTCTGCCTCCCCCGACACCACGCTCCCTACCTCCGCCATTCTCTCGTCCTCCCTCCCCATCAACCCCGTCGATCACCACAGATGCCCCCCCTTTCAATCCAACTCCGGTGATCCCATCAACCGATACTCCTTTCCTCTCGTAGAATAGTGCAAATGGGCCGGACCTAGGTCAGCACGGCACGAAGCAGGCACAAAGCGTAAATGGACCGTGCCTGGGCTCGTCGAGGTCGAGTCGGGCCAGCATGGCACGGCACGGTGGGCACGACGGGTCGTCGCGGCCCAACCCGGTTTAGACACGAAGCACGATGAGCTTGTGCCGGGCCGGCCCGGCACGGCACTACACTCACCTTTAGGTAAACCCATACAGCTGTGTAGCTAGATGCTATAAAACATATCTTATACTTCGAAATAGCGTTTTTATATTCATCGTTACACTACTACAGTGCCCATAACTGAAAATAGAGTAGTATCGCCTCCTTTAAAAGGTAATAAAGTTGTACATGTTGGATATTGGTTATCACCATTATCTTTTAAGCTCGCTAACCGAAATTAATTAAGTTCATAAGATCAAATCCCAACTAATCCACAAATATACGCTACTACAAAAAAAAAACCACATAACATACAACCTTGGCAGTCACAACGCAACGCACAAATGCCACACCGATTGTATAGCCATGCATTGGTTGGTAACCACATTTGACATTCTATACCACTTCAAAGATTAACATTTCAGAAAATACCACTTGTTGTCTCAATAACAATAACAATAACAATAACGAGTAGAGTGGTATAGTATGAATTATTCTTTGACTAATCTATCTGTATTGTTGGACAAAATACCTCTCTACTCTTCTGCGGAGCCCAGATTAACTTAGAAATTACCACCGTTTTACAATAAACACGGTGACTTCTCTTAACACCATTTCAAAATATGATAGATAGATTTTGAAGTTGTGCTAAATTCATTCGCAACACGAACAAGCAAGCACATGCGATCCATTTTGAGTACGTACGTATTTGGCAACACTGAAAGAGTGAAAGGTGACCTGAAAGCTTCGGGATGTTTGGGCCAATTGTCAAGATTTCTCTGGTTTTCCGGTTCCACTCTGAGATGCAGCCGATCGGACCAATCCAGGGTCTGATCTTGGGTCTTCACCTGGTCATTTCCGTACCCTTCCACCTGGAAATGCTTACCGTCTTTTATGTTGCTGCATCTTTGTTTCTCTTCGAGTGGTTGGCAGAAAAATTCCCTAATTGCGTTCATCACGTCATCCATCAAAGATGTTTCGATTCCATGGTTCGTAACCTAGATAGATATTGATATCAAATTACAACACAAGTACGTTAAGCGCATAAAATTCAGATGCATGTACCAACGACACTTCTATAACTTATGTTTGATAGGGACACGTAACGAGTACAGCTCTATTTATATATATATATACATACATATATACATATATATATATATATACATACATACATACATACATACATATATACATATACATATATATGTATATATGTATATATATATATATATACTGCTTAAATAAAAAATTTATACCTCTTTATCCTTTTGAGCATACTCTAATAATGAATATAAGATACTTTAAAGTGAGTTCTATGAAAAATTTCGTCAAAGTCCACTTTTTATAGCATAATTTGTGTATATACTCATTTTACCTATAGCAAAAATAAAAGGTTCCAATGAAAAATTTTCAACCATGTCGTATTTGACTATCTTAGAATTAGTAATTAAGTGTGCCGAAAGTGATAAAGAAGTATAGCACCTTCGTTTAAGTAGTATATTAGAAGTGAAAGTACATATTGTCGAGAGTATAAAAAAAAGGCTTATATATATATATGTATATATATGTGTATATATATATATATATTCAAATATATACATAATAACATCTCCAGCCACGTTATGTGAGGGGCATTAGTCTCGATGATTGCCGTTGTGTGTGTGAGCGTGTGAACTGAAAGTTTTTTATATGGATGTATACTTTATACGTATAACTCTATAGTTTTGTATATTTAAAATTTGTTTAAAGTACAATACAAATAGTTCTAAGATCTTAAATATCCCAAACTAGTAAAATCGGAACCAATCCAATCAACAAATTTAGCCATTGAAGATGAAATCTTGTAGCATTTTTTTTTTGAGAGGAGGGGGAGCTCTGTTGATGGATTTGCTATAGTGTAGTATGAAACTTTTACTCCACGATTGAATTGACAGTAACGTGTATGCTGCATCCCTAAATGTACGAGAAGAACAAAAAAAAAAAAACTAAGGGTGTGTTTGGATGATGGGATGGAATAGTTTTGTATTATTTTGTTTCATTGTTTTTGGTGAATGAAATTGTTCGGTATCTATAGAGAATATCTTTAAATTTGTACCTCATCATCCAGGATGAAATGATTCCATTTAAACAACCAAACACATTGATGAATATTTTTTCCTTAAACCATCTCATATACATATACATATAGGGAAATGGTTCCATACTCGTGATAGTACGTACTCCCACCTTGAATGTACCACATAAACAAAATAATTATACTTCTTTATCCTTTTGAGCATACTCTAATAATGATTATAAGATACTCCAAAATGAGTTCTACAAATAATTTCATCAAAATCCATTTTTTGTTGCATAATTTTTGTATATACTCAGTTTACGTATAAAAAAGATATATAGCAAAAATAAAAGACTCCAATGAAAAAATTTCAACCATATCGTATTGAAGTAGAATTAGTATTTAAGTATACTGAAAGTGATAAAGAAGTATAACAGGTAAGTTTAAATAGTATATTGAGAGTGGAAGTATATATACACACACCATTTGGTATAAGACACACCCTAAAAAGCTCACCACGAAGAGCCCCCATCCCTGGAGCGCCGACCACAGCTTGCCGGCCTCCTCAGCGCCATCGGCTGCCGACGACAGCCGACCGAGATCGATGACGGGGATGGGTTCCGGCATGTCTGCGGCGAGCATGCCTCCGTGAGGCGCGGGGCGATCTTGCGCACGCCTCACGTACCGGCTGGGCGGCTCGTGCACGCCGGCCGCCAGCTCCTTCACTAACGTCGGGATCCTCCACGACTCCTCCCCAGCCATTGGTGCTGACTGCTGATCGACCACTTGACGCACTGCTTTTCTCTATCTGGAGTCCTGGTGTTATTATCGCGTAACTTGCTGCCATGCACCGTGCTTTGCTTGCTCCTAAATACTACTCCCGTGTGAGTTGCGTACGTATCTTTTCCGCGAAAAAGAAACGAGACTCTGCCGGTCTTCTTGGAATAAACCTGCCTGAACTAAACCTTGCGTACAGCGATTTTCCCTCTCATCCGATGTTGGTTTTAGCATGAGATCACGTACGAGGATAAAAAATCAAGAACAAGCACAAAAGCTCACAAACACGAGTATATTTAACGTGCAATACAATTAGCATTTTTTCTTGCTTTCTTACTTACAAACCTTATGAATATATAAGAATTTACATCCTTAACCTACGGCTCTAAGAATTATCTAAGAATTAGAAAAGAAGTCAAAACCGAATCAAAATCGAACTCTTTTCTTTTCTTATTTCGGTTCGAACGTACTCCTTTTGACTTCTCGAACAAGAGGATTAACTCTAACATCGGATGCCCCCTCATCCTAGAGTCGAGGCTCCCTGTCATCCCATGCCCCTCATCCCTAAAATAGAGCCTCGGGACAAAACTCTATAACAGAGTAGATGTTGAAAACGCCACTTTCGCGATCGGATAGATCGAATACGTTTTCTTTTTCCATGCCTTGGTTTTAATGCCGAGAGAGAATGCTCAGCGGTGGAGGATTTCATTTTAACAATGGCAATTTTGGTTAATCTCTTTTACATTCTATCATAATTCTGTGTTTTCTTGTCTGTCTGTCCGCACGTTTGGCGTATACTTATGTTACAAAATTATGAAACGGAGAGAGTACTTCGGTACTAGTATACAGGAGCGTAGCCAATAGAGAGTTTCCTTACTCAAGTCCAGCCGTCGGACCCTAAGTACCTCATTTAGCATTAGCTCTTAGCCTTTGATATAGTGACAACAAATGCACACGTGCTCAGACACGTTTGGAGGAAGAAAAAACTTTGCTAGGTGGGAAATTTCCTATGCCATGTGCCTTCGTGAGCCGCTACTTATTGGAGATATAATTTGGCAGTTGGTGACTTCGCTTGCTACGTGCACAATTGATACCGAACTTTATTTTCATGCAGAGACCATAGAGAAAAAGAGAGAGTGGGTGTGACTTGACGCCTCTCCTTTGCGAGGACATGGCATCCCACCAAGTCGAGAGTACTTTACATGCGGAGCAGTGCTTCAATGCTTTCCCTCTCAATACAGGTCGTGCAAATTTTAAAGCAAGCGAAGCGGTAAGTAATCATTATCTACCATTTATTCATGCTTTAATATTTGTGCAACTGTCAAAAGGAAAAGCATGGAATCACCTCTCTTACATGCGTCATAGGGAGTTGAGGGATATATGACTAACTGAGTGGACTGAGCACAAAAATAAATAGACAATGTGAGTCGTTCTGATTTATGATTTTTTTTATCAGTTATAACTATGTGAATGGGTTGAATAGAGACAATAGCCGATTTGTTTAATTGTTTGGTATTAACTTGTTCATTGATTTGAAAAAGTTTGACAAGTCAACGTTGCACAAGTATTTCTCAAATAATGAAGTACTAGTAGTAACCATCGAACCAATGATAACACAACACAAACTGTTTAATACTCCCTCCATCCTGGAAAGTAAGGGACAGAAGAAATTTTAGGACAGATTATAGTTTCTGCCAAAATACTCTAATGCCCCTATTTAATAGTGTGTCTCTATTAATTGACAACATGCATGCATTAATTAATCATAATTATAGGGAATGACCTGCCGTGTTTTTGTTTTGGAATATGTGTGGTCGCATGTATCTGTCACTACTACATAATCAATTATCCTTGCCGCCATATCACTGCCGGTTCATCAAAAACCGACAGTAATAATATTATCAATGCCGGTTCGAATGGAAAACCGGCAGTAATGGCTTTTCTCTGATGAACCGGCAGTGATAAATCCCTTATCACTGCCGGTTTGTGTCCGAACCGACAGTAATACTATCACTGCCAGTTTTTAAAAAAACCGACAGTGCTGATATTTTTTGAAAAATCATAACTTTTCATACGGAGTCGGATAGAGATAAAATTTATATGAAAATTGTAGCTCTCGACGAGATCTACAACTTTGTAGTTGACAACTTTTTCATTTGAAGTAGTTTAAATATCCAAATAATGGTATCACTGCCGTTTGGCGATTCGTATCCCCAACCGGCAGTAATAATGCTAGTATGATACCAACTATTTTTCGAAAAATCTTAACTTTTTCATACGGAGTTGGATGGAGATAAAATTTATATGAAAATTGTAGCTCTCGAAGAGATCTACAACTTTGTAGTTGACAACTTTTTCATTTGACGTAGTTTAAATATCCAAATAATGGTATCACTGTCGGTTGGCGATTCATATTCCCAACCGGCAGTAATAATGCTAGTATGCTACTAATCATTTTTCGAAAAATCATAACTTTTTCATACGGAGTCAGATGGAGATAAAATATATATGAAAATTGTAGCTCTCGACGAGATCTACAACTTTGTAGTTGGCAAAATTTTTATTTGAAGTAGTTTAAATATCCAAATAATGGCATCACTGCCGGTTCGTGTCTGAACCGGCAGTAATACTATCGCTGCCGGTTTTTAGAAAAACCGACAGTGTTGATATTTTTTAAAAAATCATAACTTTTTCATACGGAGTCGGATGGAGATAACATTTATATGAAAATTGTAGCTCTCGATGAGATCTACAACTTTGTAGTTGACAACTTTTTCATTTGAAGTAGTTTAAATATCCAAATAATGGTATCACTGCCGGTTGGCGATTCGTATTCCCAACCGGCAGTAATAATGCTACCAACAATTTTTCGAGAAATTATAACTTTTTCATACGGAGCCGGATGGAGATAACATTTATATGAAAATTGTAGCTCTCGACGAGATCTACAACTTTGTAGTTGACAATCTTTCCATTTGAATTCATCTAGATATTCAAATAATCACCAAAAGTTTCGAAGATAAAGGAACAAAAGGAAAATATATCCTATATTGGTTGAGAATGAGTGATAGGTGAGATGGTAAGGTGGGCTCACGTGAGGCAGCAGGTCGCGAGTTCGAGTCCTAACAACCGCACGCGCGCGTATTTCGCGTGACTTGCGTAGAATACGGGGTAGTTCTAGAACCGGCAGTGATGTCGGTATCACTGCCGGTTTGTATGCGAACCGGCAGTGATAGTCCGGTCCGTAAATCACATTTTACCGAGTGATTTACGGACCGGACTATCACTGCGCGTCCGGTTGTATATGCCCTTAAACCCTTATGAATAGAATCACTAACCATGGAAGCTGCAGGGGACGGTGTTTCGGACTTTTGCTATGCCTCTCAACTCTAGTTTCGTTTGTTTTTCCTATTATGGTTGGCTTTCGTTTCTTTCCTGATATGCAAATTATATGTGACCCGGCCACACCGAAAGTATTTATGCTAGCGGCGGCGAAGTTAGGATAAAAATAGAGGATGGGTCTAGAGAATCATACTAAATTGAGATAAATATATTAAGAGAGGTGCTTTAATGCATCACTTTTTAAAAGTTACACAAATATTAAAGCATGAATTAAGGGTAGATGTTGATTACTTACACTTTCACTTACTTCAAAATTTATACAACTTGTATTAGGGGTGATGCATAGAAGCACTACTCATATACTCCCTCCGTCCTTGAAAGTAAAGGAGAGAAGCGTTTAAATTGCGTCCTACAATATTAGGGATTGAGAGCTCTCCCTCTTTAAATTGTGTTCTCAAATTGTGCCCATACATGCAGATGCACGCACACTACTACAGAACACTATATCACTGCCGGTTCCAAACTGGCCTTAACTCTTCATGTAGCCGTGAGCCTGTGAGAATGGGACAGAGTTCACATGCAGTCCCCACGGGACTGCAACTTAAACAGTCCTCACAGGTGTGGACCGTCCGATTGAGTCAACGGAGGGGTTCAGATCAACCGGAAAAACTGCAAACAATATTTTTGCTACATTATCATGAACAGTATTTTGCTACAGTGAATAATTGTATAGTATTTTCGTTCGATCTGAGTCGTCGATTTTCGATCGAACGGTCATACGGGACTGCTACTGCATGTGAACTCTGTCCGTGAGAATGGCACATTAGCTCTTGAGGTGCCTGCAGTGTGTCAGATTAGCTCAACGCATGTAAGGTTGATTCCAACTCAGAATATGATGCAATCGATCCCTTCCCATGCCCTCCCTACTACTCTTCCTCTCTCTCTCTCTCCCTTCCCATGCTTCAGCCTGCGTATTTGCTCAACAATGGGGTGGACGGTGGATGACAACGGCAAGCGAAGGCAACAGCTAGCGGACGATGACACTGTGGGCGGTGGTGGGTGACGACGAGCGCTGGTGGTGATGGACAACAGGTAACGTGGGCGGTGAGATCTGGTTAAATCGACAGATAAATCGGTGGAGTTCTCCGGCGAACCAAGTGACTGCGGCGAATAGTGGTGGAGGGAGGGGATGAGTCTGATTTGAGACAGAAATAGAAGGGGTATGAAAGAGAATAAGAGATGTGCTGATTTGGTATATGAAGGGTATTTGGTTGATAGGTGGGCTAGGTGTGCTGGTTTTTTTTTTAAAAAAATATTACTCAGGAATTTTGATATTTACTATAAAAGAAGAGAACACCACACACCCTATACATGCACATACTCACACAACACGTATGCGCTCACACCCCACGCGAAAGAGCACAACGTCGTAAGTACCTAGACGAGCAAGGATCAAGTGGCCTGCGTGCCACCGCGACGCTCTGGCCACCAAGCCAAAGCTCCTTATAAGGTTTTTTGAGTAAAATTGTGGATAAAAGTATGGATTAAAATAATATATGGACTGATATGAAATAAATAGAGAGCTGAAATACAAGTATTACCATAGACTCACTAGTATAGTATCCTGTCTTTCGGTTTCCTTTTCCCAGCACGTAATATATGGTCTTTTCCTTTTCTAGAACGTTTGCTTCCTTTTCCTTAATTCCAGGATATTTGTTTCCTTTTCCTTGAGATGATGCTGGAGGTGGGAGGAGATCTGTTGTGGGCCACAGGGATGAGTTAGACACATTAAATAATGGCCATCGGATGTGGGTGAGTAAAGCTGAGGAAATATCTGAGAGGTTAATTTTGATGGAGGCAAGTTTCTGGGGACGTTTCGCTGGGTGCATGAAGGTTGGACCATCTCTAGTGGAGTGCATTATTTGGAGTGAGCGTAGAAAAGAATGCTTAGGTGCATTATAAAAGGGTATAGATTCAAGCCATCGTGAAAAATTTTATTGGTGGTGTGTCTTAATGCTTCATACATTGCACATACCCTAAAGAAAGAAAGGAAAAAAGACAACTACACTGCGGAAAAAGTGTTGACACCATGACATCTACTACAATACTGCACCAACAATAATTTAGCTTTATCCAAAATTTATTTATTCAATTACAAGACGTACACGACAATAAGCACACACATCACAGTGTAGTTGTCTTACACCCACACAACTAAGTAGTACTCGCATGTGCGTGAATGTAGGCACTATAATTTGAACCATCGTGGATGGAGTCATACACCTACACAACTCTATCACAACACAGTGAAGTTTCCTAAATTTATCAACATAAGAAGATAGTTCCGTATACATTTCCCCATCTATATATATAATTGCAACTTGCACATAGAAGAGATGGCAGCCATCACCAACCATCATTTTTTTTCCGAACAAGATCACAGACTCACTTTTTCAAAGAGAAAAAAACCACCAACCATCGTAGAAAATTAGAAATAAATGTATGTGAACAAACGAGAGAACACGCCTCTTATTGCAATTGTTTACTTATAGTTCTACGGCTACTGCATTTCTTTTTTAAGATCAGGCAACCTATAGGGCTACACTACGTAGATATCACCCAGAAGAAAAGACAATTCCCTCCTTCATTTTGGCAGTACATTGTGTACTTGACAAAATGATGTAGAAATCATGACATAGTTGACTGTTTGCTAGGAACTTCTGTTGGTCTATGATAAACATTGGTGTTGAACGAGAGATGATCCTGACATAGTTGCCAACTTGCCTTCGTTCTCCAAGACACATCACACATGACAAGAAATGGATGCCCCAGGAAGAGCTTGGTCGCCATCCTTCCATGGGCGGCATTAGGTGGAGTGTCCGGTACGCACAAACATCCTTAAAAATTACAAAAATGATTAGGAATCAGTTTTTTTATGATATATCTTTGATTTCTCTTTATCCGATTTAGTGATGTAGGATTCATAGAACGACAAAAAGTGGAATGATTTATGATGTTATGAATTGTTGAAAATATTATAGATTTATACATGTAAAATATAGACCTCTATTGAATTTTTTTCTAGTGGTCGCACTATATCTATACCCCTTTATAATACACCTAAACATTCTTTTCTACGTCCACCCCAAATAGTGCATCCCACTATAGATGACCCAACCTTCGTGCACCCAACGAAATTTCCCCAAAAACTTGCCTCCATCAAAATTAACCTCTCAGATCTTTCCTCAGCTTTACTCACTTGCATCCGATGGCCATTGTTTAGTGTGTCTAATCATCCCTGTGGCCCACAACATACCTCCTCCCCGCACCTCAATCCAACATCTTTATTGAAAAGGAAACAATCAAGGAAAAGGAAACAAATGTTTTGAAAAAGGAAATGATCGATACATACGTGCTGGGAAAAGGAAATCAAGGAAAAGGAAACAATCCAAGAAAAAGAAACAAACTTTCTGGAAAAGGAAATGACCGATACATACGTGCTGGGAAAAGGAAATGGGGAGACGGGGCAGCGCGGCCGGGAGATTGCACGCGGCGGCCGGGACGCGCGGAGGAGGAGATCCACGCGGCGTCCAGGGCGCATGGAAGAGGAGATCGACGTGGCTGCCGGGACGAGCGGCGGAGAGCCCGCGCGACCCTCGGCAGCGATCGGAGGAGAGCCCGCGTGGCCCTCGGTGGTGATCAGAGGAGAGCCCGCTCGGCGATCGGCGGCGCACGCCCGCGAACGGCGACGCTAGGCCGCACTCGGCGGAGACGGACAGCGGATCGGAGATTGCACACGACGACGGGCGCGCGAGGAGGAGATCGACGCGGCCGGGCGAAGCGGAGGAGAGCCCGCGCGCCCGGCGGCGATCGGAGGAGAGCCCATTCTGAAGCTGTGTGGCGAAGCATCACTCGCAGGGTTCACTCAGTGGCGAGGCATCTTCGGCCATCGCCGGCGACGACCAAGTCCACCGGCGGGTGCGCGTCAGCGAGCTGGTGCTAATGGTGCCCTCGGCCGGGCCCATCCGTGACCATAGCTCCGTCGGCGGCCAGCCCTAGCTGGTCCCCTATTTTGCTCTTGCTGACAGGCGGGCCCCAAGGTCAGTGATTGCTGGCCAGTGTAAAAGCGCACGCGCCACTGAGGAAAGACGCTTTCTGTTCTGCGAAAGCGTATTTTCTATTTTCTTTAGAATTTCCATTACCCGAGAGCATACAAGTATTTGTAACTTTTACATTATATGTCTAAATAAAATGAAACAAAATTCTAAATCATCTAAAATCAAGTTCTTCCATAATATGCAAAAATATTTTGAAAAATAGTACCGGGTGAATTTCAAATTCAAATTTAAAGAAAAGGCCCAAAGATATGCTACATATAAAAATATTGCAAAAGAACTGAGAATTGAATGAAACTAATTTTATTAGAATCCTTGTACTTCCCGAAACTCAAATATATATAATATTTAGATTTCAACTTTGTTTGAATCATTTTTCATTAGAGATTGTTCTCAATTTGCGATGAATTTGCGATTGTAGCCTGGAGCCGAAAAAATTCAACGGAGAGGTGCTGGAATTTTTTCCCACGTCTGAAATTATCCAGCAGACGATGGGAAATTTCAGGCACGAGAAAAAAATAGAAACCAAGCTCTGCCCGACCGCTGGATAATTTCGGGCATGGAAAAAAATTACAGTGCTTCTCAACCGAGGAAAAAAATTTCCAGCACCTCTCCGCTGATTTTTTGTCTCAAGGCTACAATCGCAAATTCATCACCGCAAGAGCCTGATTCGGAAAAAATTATAACGACGATACTACTATAGTAAAAAATTCGAGCATAGGAGCTGGTAAATAATACCGCGCCACTGCTCTGCTGAATTTTTTCGGCTCGAGGCTACAATCGCAAATTCATCGTCGCGAGAGTTGATTCAGAAAAATTATAACGATGATGCCAATACAGTAAAAAATTCCCAAAAAAAAAAAAGCAATCAAGCGGTGCCCATCCGCTTGATAATTTTGGCAAAAAAAAATGCTCGGCAGCCGCTGAAAAATTCAAGCGTGGAAGAAAAAATGAAAAAAAATTCAAGCGGTGCCCGTCCACTGAATAATTCTAGAAAAATATGGAAAAATAAACTGCGCTCGCCGACCGCTGGATCCACAGGAAAAAAAAAGATAAAAATTAAGCAGTAGCTCATGCACATTTGGTTCCATGAGAAAAAATTGAAAAAAATTAAGTAGCACTCACAGACCGCTGGTTCCGTGGATAAAAAATTAAAAAAATTTAGCGCTCTCCGTGCGCTGAAATTAGGTTCTATGGGGCTAGATCTTAAAAAAGTCTCCAGAAGGGTCATATTCGGGGGAAAAACGATCACGAGGCTAGGATAGTAAAAAATTTAAGTCTGATTTCCTTGCATACGAATCCTTCCTGTTTATTTCATTGTTTGATTGGCTCTCCTTCCAAATATTTGGTACATATACAACCCCTTAATCTCTTATCATACACACCATCTTCTCTTATCTTGTTAATCTTCTTACGTATTTGTTCCTCTCCCATGCGTCAAACGGGAGTTCTATTTTTGCAACACAATCCTCTAAAAAGACACAAACTAAATTCATACCTTCCTTTCCCGTGTTCCTTGCGCAGGTCCCGGGAATTCCTAACTAAAGAACACCCAAACGCTGGGACGGAGGTGCCATACCTCCAGTCGTTCAGCCGTTCGGCGAGGCCGCGAGGCTTTTACGTGCAATAATAGCGACCGGCGACGTCGGCGTACATACATATGTGAACAAGTCTAAAGAGCATAGGGAAACATTTAGCGAAAAATATTATTGAGTGTTATATCTTCATTTTTGTACTCGCATACGGGCACTATGATTATTTATTATTAAGTGTTATATTCATACTTATTTTATTATTTAATTGATAAGCGGGTGTACTGCTGTCGTAGCGTTATCACGGGCAATATACTATTATCCTTTCGAAAGGAACATGACATTCTTTGTGTTCTAAAAGCAAGATTCGTCTCTCTCTCTATCCTTAACATCCGCTCCTTATTTATCTTGGGCGGCGGCGTTCTACCTCCTTGTGTGGCATCGGTCTTCCTCTTCCACCTGCTGCTCCATGCCTCCACGGCAGCTCAATTCTTTTTGAGTTATTTTGGTGGTAAACCATCTATCTTCTACTTACTTTATCATTATTATAATAAAGACAAAAGAAACCACTACATTTGTTCTCAACGGCTAAAAATAACCACATTAATAGGTTATTTTCTCTCAACACTAAGAATCGCTCATGCCGGCTCTAACATGGACTTTTAGCCAATGTTAGCATCTATTTTTCCGTACGATGCTTGTTACTAGATAAGAGCCAGCTCTCTTCTCTCTCCTCTTTTCTCACTCTTCTACATATGATAAAATTAACACACACACATATATATATACGGTTGGCGCTATTCTGCAGCTGCGTGTAGAATACCATATTTAACGCGTCGGTCGGTTTTGCAGTCCAACCGAGCCAGACGTTGCACTAATTAGTGCTACACGATTGAGCCTTGGAATATTAATCGTCCGAAATTAATGCATGCATGTGTGTGACCGAGAGATGCAAAAAGACGTACATGGCAATAACATATTTTACTATCCTTATATACAGATTTTACTATCTATTTATATATGTTTTACTATCATACAGTAGTAAATTAATGTTCATTTTAGCAGTAAATTTGATTTATGCAACGTTTATTAGCAAAACTTATATCATGTTGTTCCTCTCGTCGTCAATAATCTATTGGTGAAATTCTTTCGTGAATTGGAGCATTGAATAAAAAGTTATAGCTAAAATAAAGAAAAAACATATCGTGTACTAGGAAACGAAGTAACTTTGAAGCTAGCCGAACCAACTAATAAACATGTTTCTTAGTTTGTATATAAATATGTTCTTTCTTTATTTTAACCATAACTTTTAATCCGTAGCTCGATTAACGACTGGTTTTCACGAGTAGCTTACTGACGATGAGAGAACAAAACGATATAAGTCTCGCTAATAAATAGTATTTTCCTGGCTGGTAACAGATTTTACTATTTTTATATATAGATTTTACTATATATTTATATATGTTTTACTATTATACAGTAGTATATTAATGTTTATTTTAGTATTAAATTTGATTTATGCAACGTTTATTAGCGAAACTTATATCATATTGTTTCTCTCATCATCAGTAATCTATTGGTGAAATTCCTTCGTGCATTGGAGCATTGAATACAAAATTATAGTTAAAATAAAGAAAAAACAGATTGGTGTAACTTTTGAGGTACTAGCATAGCTGAACCAACTAATAAACACGTTTCTTAGTTTGTACACGAACATGTTCTTTCTTTATTTTAACCATAACTTTTTATCCGTAGCTCCGATTAATGACTGGTTTTCACTAGTAGCTTACCGACGGTTAGAGGAATAAAATAATATAAGTCTTGCTAATAAATAGTATTTTTCTGGCTGGTAACAGATTTTACTATCCTTATATATAGATTTTACTATCTATTTATATATGTTTTACTATTATACAGTAGTAAATTAATATTCATTTTAGCAGTAAATTTGATTTATGCAACGTTTATTAGCGAAATTTATATCATGTTGTTCCTCTCGTCGTCAATAATCTACTGGTGAAATTCGTTCGTGAATTAGAGCATTGAATAAAAAGTTATAACTAAAATAAAGAAAAAATAGATTCGTGTACTAGAAAACGAAGTAACTTTTGAATCAGTAGCGTAGCCCAACCAACTAATATGGTTCTGCTAGTATTTGTGTATACAAATTTACTAGCCGATGCATACAAGCCGAATAAGTTTTGTACTTCTTTTACTATCAATACTAGTTGTTGATGGTTTTCATAGGTCGGTATGCATACAACGACGCCTTTATTACTGGCTTGGTTAATTCATTAGTGAAATTTACTACTGGTGTTGATGCTATGGGTTGTGGCTTGTTTTTTTTTTGGTCGTACGCTTACGCCTTGTTACGGGGTTACAAGTTACAACCGACGTATAGAATAGCTATTCTACGCCCACGCTTAGAATAGCGCCTTTGTATATATACACACTGGTAGTAAACTAACATGACTTTATTATAGTTCTCCTAGTTAGGGGCTATCCGGAAGTCACGCAGAACCCTGGGCTTAACGCGTCAGACGGGTGGATCGAGGAGCAAGTAATGGGCCACGTGGAGCGAGACAGCACCAACACGAGCCGAGGACGCAGGGAGGCAAGAGGGCCGAAGCATGTCGCCAACCAGCCAGCAGGAGCAAGCGAACGTCGCGAGGCACGCGTCGAGCGAGGAAGGAGCAACAGCCTACGTGGAGCGGCGCAGCGAGCAGTGTGTCCCCCAGGTTTAATACAGGGACTATATATTCTTAAGCACAGTGAATTGTATTCTTTGATACCAACGTATATAACAAATTTATCTGTGCGGGTCACTTTGCTAATTTCTTTAAAAGATCTTTAGATAGGCACGAACATGGCATGACAATACACCGAAGATAGTCTTCGCGTTCAGACGGCTTGGAAATTATATCTTCAGCGGCGGTTCTATCGAAAGTAAGAAGTAATGCAACCAGTGGTTGCTGGAGATCGTTTCAGCCATTTTTCTACAGCTGATGTGTGGAGCAATTGTCGGAACCAACGATACCATTCTTATACACCTTCACCAGATATGGCCATTGGTTGGCAAGACTGCATTATTGCTTGGCGATTGCAATATGTAATGTTCTGTACTGATTGCGATCGACTGTATGGAGATACGAGTGATACGAAAGCAGAGAGAATGAGAAGCTATTCAGTTGTTTTTTCCAACGGAAAGCTAGCACGCGCTCGGATATTTTTGTTTGGGTTGCAAACCTTGCAATCCAGTTCGTGGCCTTCATTCGTTACATGGATGCTTACTGTTGGTTGGGTTCTGGGTTGAAAATTGAAATGGCAAATGAGGCTTCACATCGATGGTGGACTGGAGCAGGGCGATTTATATAGGTCATGGTCATGGCAATTGAAGCAAGGAAATTTTGCCGTGTGATAGTCATGCAGTGATGGAGAACCTGGGTTCCTTCAATTTTCCTTTGTTTCCACTTTTACATTGGTCAGGCTCCCAATAGATGCACATCACTAGCAATACGGACTAGAAACAAGATTCAGTAAGTGCAGGTGTGGAGGTTCGGTTTCAAGAAATAAGTGCAGCAATGGAGTCATTACCAAGGAATTTCGCAGAAAATAAGCTAGCTTTTATAATCGGGTCAACTTGTTCTCCTACACTTCTGTTACATATGCTGATAGGACAAAACAATGTTTCATCTGATAGTATCTTCTCTCTTTTTTTCATTCACAAAGGCTGCTCGGTGTATGCAAAAGTGGCAAATATACAACGACATCATCTCTTCGTTAGGACACCATTGTCAGAACCAGTTCTTCCGCTTAACTCATGCATTCGAACATACTTTCTCTGGAAAGGGCAGTAGAAATATAGCATTAGCAAAAAAAATGCCATCAAAATTGTGCAAAGCAGACAACTGTTTTAAAGATGAGCTTCTACCTTGTCTAGAACTGCTGCAGCACAAAATGTCGTCATCAACATAAGTTGCATTCAATCCCATGATCCATGAACCTACTGATATGTCATCATGGGCATAGCTCTGCAGCGATGCACTGCATGTTGAAGAGAAAAGTCGTATTCGAATCAAAACTTGGGTCATGAGAAACGTAGTTTGCAGAAATACAAAGACCGGAATGAATTGGTCCTAGAAAATTTTAGCAGTACGTATTCTTTAACTAGAAAGATCTATTGCTCTACTTTTGACGAGGAAACGTAGACAGCATTCTCATGTTTTCAAGATAAACCGATAGACGGCACATGGAATTTTATATGCGTCAGGCAGTAATAGCATTTCAATGAACGGTACTACTCAAACACAATAAATGCATTCAACCCTATAGGACATTCAGGAATAATTATTTGGCTAAAATGCTAAAGGTACCATTAGTGATAGATTTGGCACGTGGTCATGTACATACTAGCATGGAGTGTCTTCAGGAATTAGATATAAGAGAGTAAACTCCAACAAGCAAATTAATTGACCTTTCGAGACACCAAGAAAGATTCAACTTAATTGCAACATTCAATCTGCAGTAATCCAAGTAATATATATCACATTGAGCGGATTCAAAAGATCAGGCCATCAGGGGATGTCATACATTCCCATTGCTCTAAGGAACTTGGTTGGTGTTGCTCAAAGCTGGTTTAGCTTAGCATGGCTTAAAATGAAACAGATAGATACAAACCAATTACCTGTTTATGTTGATGTAGCGGGCAAAATTGTTTGAGAGGATAAACAAAGAACCAGAGGCATGGCGAAAATATCTGATCATTAAAATTCAGAGTCAATGAAAATCAAGAGCAATAAGCTAGAGAACAAAACATAGTGAAAAAACAGCACAGATTTCTTTTCCTCATAGGCTCATACATAAGAGTATCATCCAGAAAAGGCACATAAAGGCTAAGCATGTCCCTTTACCAAACAACAAACCAGAATATCACTGAATGCCAGCAATTACAACATACAAGTGCAGGGTGAAAAATGTACTGTAACTTATGTTTCTTATATGTCCATTCGGTTTAAACAAAAGCCAGAATAGACTTCATAAGATTGGCAAGCTTATAGTCCACAGAACACAGTTTCTGAGTGGAGGAGCTCCTGTTATTACCACGAAACAGAGTTATGGTGAACTTGCCTGCCAAGCAACAAAGAGTCATGACAATGAGTAGAATAACAGTACCACCGAAATATCATTCTTAGGTTCACATCACAGGTTGAAACAGAAACTAAAACGAAAATTTTGGATGAGTGCTGCATCCTTTTCCTGGTTCCAGATGAATAATGAAAAAACATTGTTGTAATCCAACATAATCTGTAGCATATGAACTCTTTTAGCACTAGTGCATCTAGCCAGGATGCTTTTGGTCCATATACTAGTATTAGACTCAGTCACCCAGATGCTCAAAATGATGTAGATGCTTTCTTATCAACATTCACACCATTTTTAGTCACTTACTCCAGGCTCAAAGTTATTACCAATCACCCAACATGGTGCTAATCAAGTAATAAGAGTATAAGACACAACTAGGCTAACTGCCAAATGGCAAGAACATGGTATGCACTGCACAAAAGAGCTAAATAGCCCTAGGAAACAAGAATACAGAGTATGAATGTCAGTTTACTCACGATTTTGAATCTCCAAATTTCCACCATTCTGGTTCATACCATTGTTGGCCCCTGAAATTAAAGTTGACATCAGAATTGCTTTAATGATTCATTAACAAAGGAGCAAAGTAATCCAAAATTCAAAATGTAATATTGTCCCTCAATTTAACAACGAAGCAATGCAATTAACAGTGTACAACAAACATGTTTTCTCAAGTTCATGCGATGGTAGCATCAAAGGTATCAGCTGTTCCTCAAAATAATAAGATAATTAATGAAACTGAACAGCTCAAAACTTGTCATTATAACATGGTTCCTGCATTGGAGAAAATGATCCAGGTGCTTAATGCACTCCATTACATGTCCAAAACATAGGAAGGATCTCTGCACGGAATGAAACTGAGTAGCTCAAAACTTGTCATTATAACATGGTTCCTGTATTGGAGAAAATGCTCCAGGTGCTTAATGCACTCTATTACATGTCCAAAACATAGGAAGGATCTCTGCACGGAAGCATCACTGCTGATTGCTGAATTAACCCCAAAAAATTAAAGCTACTGCCACTTATGAATGGATGATCTAGTTGGATTTTAGGAGATGCCATACGTGTTGTCTAAATAAATAAATTTCTAATGATGATGGGAAGGAAAGCACATACTCTTCACTTAAGACAACTCCAGATTTCATGCAACCCATGTACAGTCCTTGGTTACCTCGACGGCCTTCAAGCATCTCAATTAACCCAGCTAATGGACAATTGCAAGGAGTCAAAAGAAAATTAAACTGAAATCAAAAATAGGTATAACAAATTCTACAAAATGAAAAAAGAAAGTTACCCAAGTCAAGATCAATGTTATCGTCAACTTTGACGTAGAACTCTGCATCCCAAGCTTCGATTGCCGCACTGAAGAAAAACTTAACTTTGCTAGGTAACTCCTCCGCAGCTTCTTCATGACTTTCCTGCATGGTCATTTGTTGATTATTTAATTCACACATTCGGTTATCCACAAAGTACAAGCTATTTGTTTAAGTACGCATTAATTTCTTTGACAAACAAACACCACAAAATGTTTTCGAGATCACAAGTTATATGAATTTATATGACACATTCAAAACCACATTCAGATGAAACAGGGAAATATGGGAATTAACATAGGTTTTTTGTGTTATTACAGGTCCATTAATGAAAGATATGTATAATATTTTCAAGTCCATTAATGAAAGATATGTATAAGATTTTCAAGGATGCAACGTAGTCTTCCATGCAAGCAAGAAAGCTATGGCAAAAGTCTTGTGCAGGTACTACAGATTGTGAAGGACAATTGAAAATAGTTATAATATTAGGTATTAGCAGAACCTTACAAGAATAAAGAAATCTTTTGTCCGGCGATTTTCATCATCAATATTACGGTCCAAGCTATCACCTCGATTTGCACTGCAGGGCTCAAACAATACATTTCAGCAGGAAAACATGCACACAAAAAGAGAAAGAAAATTAAATAGAAAAAAATGACTGCATGAGAATAACATGGCAAATTCTAAAATAAGATCTTAGAGATGCTATAGCTCAAAGGTGACTCTGGATCCAGAAGAAAACCTGCGACCAATAACAAAACGGATAACCACACCCTTTTCCTCAAGCTTCTTCAAAGCATCACCTGCAATTTACAGCAAGATAGAAGAATAGAGTTATCCTATGGGTTTAAGGGAACCCTAGTTTACATTCAGCAATTTTAGTTAGAGAAACTAAGTTAAGTTGGAACCCTAGTTTGTATTAGGCAATTTAAGTAAGAGAAATAAAATTTAAGTTGTATTCCTTGTTTATGTTAGCGATTTTGATCATTCACCGATTAATTTAACTTGCAGTCTCAAATTAGTGCAGCTATCGATCACGATTAGCCTCTTCAACTACTCAGTGTTATCAGGAGGGTGCTTATTTTGTCAGTGAGAACTGGAAACCAAAAGGAACAAGAGCAAACCTCTTGGCATCCACGAGCCACGGAAGACGTTCCTCTTGAGCCGAGACCCAAAACCAGTATAAACTCCAATGACGGCAAGGAGCTTCTTCTTGTCGGAATCCCTAGTACCCGTCCCATTCCCCCACAAGTATCCCTCGCTCTTCGCCTTCGTAAGGTCCATCTCCGCCTCAGCTATCTTCCTCCCGATCTCGCTGCCACCAAACGACCCATTTCGAATCAAGAAACCAGAACCGAGAAAGCCAAACCAAAAATCCTCAGCAGAGAACAAAGAAATTACGTGCATCCAAGATTCCTCAGCTTGTCCTCCACCGAGAGAACCTTGGGGAGCTGCAATCGGGCGCAGCCGTCAGTGCAAATAAAGAGAAACGGGAGATTGGCGGAGGGGGAAAAAGGAGAGATCCGCACATTGCCGATGTTCTTCTCGAGGAGGCTGGACAGGACCATCCGGGTCTGCGCGTCCTGCCATAACCTGCAACCAAATCGAGAAAAGATCAGAGAACTCGACGAAGCCAAGGCAGGAGGGGTGGTCGGGATCTGAGCGGGTGGGTGCGTACCGGCCGGCGACGTAGAGCCACGCAAGGCAGGAGAGGAAGGCCATGACGAGCGGCGCCCTGCCCGAGGATGCGGCGGCGGAGGAGGAGGAGGACGGGGGCTTGAAGCGGCGGTTCTCCCGCCGCATGGCGCTGGCCAGCGTCTCCATGGCGATCTCCGAGCCTGGAGCCCTGGACTCGCTTGAAAGGAAAGGTTCAAGCGGGGACTGCAAGTTTACCGGTCCAGTACGTTGGGATCGTCGGATTGAGCCAGCGAAGGATTCGAATTGTCTATACTATAAAATTCTAGAAGATTTAAACAGTTGTTTTTTAATCTAACAGTCTATACGTTCTTAGATTGCAATCTCATTGAGACTGTATTGGATCTCAATTCGCCGGTAGCCTACATGTCATTGGTGGAGAGCTTTGTTGCACACCACAGTGTGTATTTTGCACACCGTAGAATGCTGAAGTCAGGCTCGAGTATAAAGGAAGGGGTTCCTATGTAGTTTTTATGAGACTGTAACTTAAGCAGTTTTCAGTCTTCAGTGCTGTCTGGTCGAATCAACGAACAATTCGGATCGTTCAATGATGCGTTGCTATAGTGCCTTGCTAGGGTAAAAACCAGTATCGTGTTTTTGAACGAGCTATAGTACCTTGCTAGGGTAAAAATCAGTATCGTGTTTTTGAACGATATTTTCAGAAGATTTAGACCACGTATTTTATCCAACTGTCCAGCCCAATGAAACTGTGTTAGATCACTTTCCGGGTTCAAAGGATCTTGGCCAGGACTAGATGTAGCCATGTAAGCTAAACTCTAGCTTGTATGTTCTGAAGCTAGCTTTAGTGGAACTGACTGACTTCAGTAGAAGTTAGGAGTCTCTTTAGGGGAGTTATAGTTTTTCTAAAAAGCTATTTTTTTTAGCTTTTTACGCTGAAAAGTGACCTTAGCTTTTTATAAGAAACTATTTAACAAATAGATAATTTCCCTCATCAATAAGTTACAAAAGCAGGTCCAGTAAAGCTTTTGAATTTCGCTAGTTATACATAGATTCTAGTTTATAATAAAAGTCGCTTAAAAACTGAGCAGTTTGAAGAGGCTTACTGATTTTTCGTAAGCTAAAGTTAGTTTAAAGCCTAAAAAAACAAAGCCTAGAGCAAGATTCAACTCCAAACAGTAGTCCTTTCTCCTTTGGCTACAAATTGGCATGGGTCTCAAGCAAGGTTAAAAATTTCGGCAATTTTTCGTCGAAATCTCGGATTTTGGACCCCCACGAGATTGGAAATACAGGTCAAATTTAAAATTTTGAAAATGCTACAGTGATTTCGGTAATTTCGGGTAAAACCACCGAAATTTCGGCATAATTAACCGGTCTTACAAATTTTATGGCCGTATTTCACCGGAATGACATCAATAACATATAAGAAAGCGATCTTCAATGATAATTTGTCCAAAAAATTAATTTTTGAGACATTTTAAAGTTTCGACAGAAACACTGTCGGAATTGTATAAAATTTAGGAAGTCTTTTAATGCTATGAAAAATTTATGGTATCATCATAAGACACCTAGGATCATACATAAATTTTTTTAAAATATTTTAACTTCGTTTGTTATGTTTTAAAAATAAAAAACATAATTAGCATAAATAAGGCAGTAACCGTGTTAAAATTTTATAAATTTATTCATGTTTGATAATCATCTTAAATTTTTATGAGAAGTTAATAATTTTCTCATAACCCTTATGTAAAAGTTTCAGAAAATTTTAACCTGTTTTGTCTACTCAATCAAAAAATGTAAACGGTATAAACACGCGCTCCGAAATCCGAAAACTGTGAAGTACCACATTCACATTTCTTAAGAATTTTTTTATGTTTGATCATGATCTCAAAATTTTATGAGAATATCATCGATGCTTTACAACTATGTAAAAAAATGTTTATAATTTTTGCATGCTTGAAACTATTCAGAAAAAATGTAATGTGAAGTAACACTTCCACATTTGTTGAGATTTTTTTATGGTGGATCATA
This sequence comes from Otatea glauca, assembly GCA_036346275.1. NCBI lineage: Eukaryota > Viridiplantae > Streptophyta > Magnoliopsida > Poales > Poaceae > Otatea > Otatea glauca. The sequence goes on along the minus strand of CM070721.1, from coordinate 6,336,741 downwards.
ATCTCAAAATTTCATATGAACATTAATGTTACATCAAGACCATATAACAAAATTTTCAAAAATTTCTAACATGATTAAAACCATTTTTCATTTTGTTTGAATGTGCTGGTAAGCCTTTTAACATGACAGTAACACTGTTTGAATTTTCAAAAATTCATGAAGCTTAATAATCATCTGAAAATTTTGTGAGAATATTAGTTATGGATCATAACCATGCAAAAAAAATTTCAACGGTTTCTAACTTGATTTGTACCATTTTTCATTCGGATCAAACTTGTCGGTCAGTGTTTTATCAGGACAGTACTACTCTCTGAATTTTTAAAAATTCCTCAAATGTGATAATCAGCTGAAATTTTTGTGAGAATATCATTAATGTGTCAGAAACCTCCAGAAAAAAATTCAAAATTTTTCATTAACGTTTGGACCACTTTTCTGCCGGTGCAAAAAAAACCCAAAATTTCGGGTATTTCACCCGAAATTTCGGGGTTTTTTCGCCGAATTTCGGGATTTTTTTTTACTACATGGACTGGATTTGAATTTTCAAATTCAAATTTCGTCCATAATTTTTTCGAAATTTCGGCGAAATCTCACGATCCGGCCGGGACGAAATTTATTCCGAAACCGAATTTTCAAACCTAGGTCTCAAGCTCCACAAGCGGAGAAGTCAGCGAACACTATCATCGCCAAAGAAGAGGGTAACTCCATGTCATCGGTTCCATAATTTGCGGTGGTTGTTTGCTGAGGCGCCGGCTGAACTTGGGGAGAAGCCAGAGTCAACAAGCCATTAACAATGGGCTCCGAGCATTTTCGAAGCTGGAGTCCAAATTGTGCCGTACCTGAAATGGCTTCACCGGCTCCAGAAGCCTTAAATGGGTAAATTGCCATGGAGCTATATTTTTGTGAAGCAATCTCCTATAGCCCAAAAGGCCCAAATATCTATCTATCTATCTATCTATCTATCTGATGCGTTCGCTAGACTCATTGTAGTAAAGTCTAGGGTCTATCTTGTATGTTATAATGCATTAGCAACTACGCTGGTTTTCTCTCTAACTCGATTTGCTCGTCCATGCGGCTCCGAGCATGCCGGTTCGCTCATGCCGGGACGTAGGGGTGGATAACAAGCTGGCTTGAATAAGCTCGGTTCAGTCAAACTCATTACTTAGCACGGTTTCACTCAGCTCGGCTCAGCTTATTAAGGGCTTGTTTGTTTTAGCTTTTGATTCTGGTTCCAAAAGCAGAATCAGAAACAAACAGGCTGATTCTAGAATCCGATTCTCACAATCTAGTCCACCCATATACACTAGAATCCACAATCCACTTCATATGTGCTTTTGGATTCCAGCTTTTGGAAAATCAGCTTCTCTAAAACCACAATCCAGAATCAGCTTTTAGAGAATCCAAAGCTGAAACAAACAGGCCCTGAGTATATGAGTAAAAAGCGGTTCTCAGCTCGGCTTGATCAAAAGATTCGAGTCGACTCTTTAGGCTCGTTAAGGACATCAGAAAGGGGTTTGTAGGTTGAATGCTGGTGTCAAGGCCGACAGAGAAACTAGTGTTGTGCTGAAGGGACATGTGGTTCTTGGACTTCGCTATGGGTGAATCGCTGCCCACGCGCGCGCACCGGTTTCCGTTGCGGAATGAGTTTATCAAGCCAACAAAACAGCAGCCCGCAAAAGGTTCAACCACACACTAAACGAGACTCTGCAAGATAAAAAACATTGATTAATGCATTACGTACCACTAATGTGCTAATCACGTCTAGTACGAGACAAATTCATTTTTTGAGTTTTCATGCTTTGGAACCATCGCATAATGGTAACATTATCAAGTGATTTAAATATCTTCCGCTCGATATAGCAAACCTTCATGTAATTAAATCAATTATCATTAATCTTGTTGCGCAATTTAGACTTGATAATTTTTATTGATGAAAAGGCTCTTTCGACAGATGCCATTGACATCGGCAATAACTATGCCAACTCAATGAGTTTGTAAACCAATGCAAAAACCATATGTTTTTCAGTTTCAACAATCTTTGTAGCCAAATTTGCAAGATCTTTACAAGTAATAAAGGCAGCGTGCCTTCTCACATGAAGAATGTAAGTTTCAAGTTGGTCTCTTATTATTGCATGGTCACCATCAGAGAAATCTGAATCATAAATTTCAGCAAGTCGGGTAAACTTGTCAATGTCAAACTTAGAGAAATAGTTCTTTGAATCAAGACATAAGAAGTATACTAGTATCTCTGTAGTTGCTTCTCCAAACTGATGGTTCATCTCGGCACAAATTTAGTCAATAACCACATAGAAAAGTTCGGCACGGTAATGATGAAGGTTAGTGATAGTATACCCTTCACGCCTTCAACAACCTCTAACTGGTATGTCATCATACATATTTGGCATTAGAATAGCTTTAACAATACAAAATTGTTGGACCACATCAAAGAAGTCCTCCCAATCACTATCTCTTATGGTGGCCAACCGAGCTTTGACATTATAAATTAATTCCATGGCATGAACAATATTTATATCTTTTCTTTGCAATACATGTGAAAGCTCATTTTTGATAGCAAATAATCTTAACATAACCTTTAAAATGAAAGCAAATTTAAAGCACTTTATTTTTTTCAATCAAACTAGCCGCTTGAGATGGTCCATGACCATCTTCATGGACTATACCAAGCACCTTTATCACCGAGTCCCACATTTGGTCCAAGCGAATCAAAGTTGTATGATGTGAACCCCATCTAGTATCCCCTGGTCTAGTAAGATTGGTTTCTTGATGCATGCAAGCCTCTTCCCCTAATATCTCACCACCCTTAAGCCTATCCAAAATACTTTTATGATAACTTTCTTTCAATGAATCCCTCCTCTTGCAAGATGCACTTATTGTGATGACAATCAAAGAGACATACTCAAAGAAATCATGAATAGACGAGCAATAACTAGCGACGGAAACAACCACCAATTGCAATTGGTGGGCAAAACAGTGGACATAGCAAGCATGTGGGTTTTCATCTAAAATCTTTTTCTACAAGTCATTAAATTTACCTCTCATATTTGAAGCCCCATCATATCCTTTACCCTCGTAGCCTAGAAATGGATAGCTTGTACTTATCAAGAAGACCAACCAAAACTCCCTTCAGTGCATCGGATGTAATATCAGTGACATGTTTTAGATCAAGAAATCATTCCACAACCTTCCCTTCATTATTCACGTACCTACATAAAAATTGCAATAAGATTAAATGGGACAACAATGGAGTAATGGATAAATAGAATAATAAATCAACCACTAGTCTACTAATTTCAACATTACCATCGTATGCTCTTTCACTGATATATCACGTGACTCATCGACAAGCACGCAGAATTGTCTATCACTAATCTCTCCAATAATCACCTCGGTGATTTCTTCTGCACAACATCTTGCAAGATCCTTTTGAATTTCGGCGGAAGTCATCTTGCAATTTAAACCACCACGGTCAAAAGCATGTCTCATATTTTCATTCTTATCTTTGTACCAATCTATCATCTCTATTTTTTGCCTTATTTAAGGAAGTAGAAGATCCGTTATGGCCACGAAAAGCCATGCCTTGTGCTATAAGAAATCTTGAACACTGTAGAGAAGAAGTTAGTCGAATTTTATATAATTCTTTAGCTTCCTGACTTGCACTAGATAACATACTTGACACACTTTGTCTTTGATTTTTGAAATCATCACAATGCTTGACACACTTGTTATGAGCACTATTTACACTACCAACATGCTCAGGCAATGATTTATATGCATGTTTCCGGTCACTAAACCCTGTTTTGCTGAACACATCAAAACCAAAGTGTTCTGCCCTTCCCAGTTGCTTAAAGAGGAAGCAATAGAAGCAATATGCCGCATCCCGAGACTCGCTATATTCTATCCAATCATACTTATGATACCATGCTTGTGAAAAAGCTCTTGTACAATTTCCAAATTGTTTGCAAGGAAAATTCACAATAGATTGGGTTGTTCCTTTTTGTATGTATGCCCTCCTAACTTGGTCTTGAATTCCAGGGACATACTCATCTATTTGTTTCCTAAGAGCAGGATCACTTACGATTTCATCCAAATTAAACACACAGACAACATTAGTATTATTTGGTTGTCCTGATGGACCTTGACCTTGTGATTGTGCCATTTCAGCTTACGCTTGTTGTTACGGTTGAGCAAAACTTGCATCGCTTGCAAGGCTTCTCTTATCAACCAAAAACCTCCTCAATTCTGAAATTTTACAAATCAAGTAATAAATATTTATCTCTTATCAACATGGTATAATAGACAATACACTAAAATATCAATATGAAATCAAGATACCGTTTGGTGGACTTGGTGTGACAACCTAGTTTGTCTTCTAACCGAGAGTACTAATTTAACCAAAATCCTCTTGCTTTCATGGGTTAAAAAATAACTAGCATGGGCTAACGCACATGGTGAATACTATCATACTAACTACTCCATGAATTAACTATTGAGTCTGTGATCCATACAGTGGAGTCTGGCATCATTCCTAAATATGTCTAAGTAACTAGGGCCCTGTTTAGATTTATTAGTGCTAATAGTTAGTTAGCTAGTAGCTATTAGTCAGCTAACTATTAGCTGGCTAATTATTAGCATGGGCTGTTTGGATCCACCTGTTAATAAAGTCCATAAAATCAACCAATTAAGAAGAAATGACCATAATACCCTTTTAGTAGGATAGTGGACGAGTGGACAGGGACGCTCGAGTGGATAGGGTTGGAGGGAGGGCAAAAGTGTCAATTGTCTATCTATTAGCAGCTTTTAGTAGGGTACAATATGCTAATAAACTAATTGTTAGCAGGATGAGTTGCTAATAATTAGCAGATCTATTAGTATGTCTTTTTGGATCTATAGCTACTAATTTTAGCAGCTAACTAACTCCTCACTCTTGTCGCCTGTTGGCTACTCGGCCTGTCTCTCGGTCCCAGTCCCAGAGGCCAGAGACTTCCCTTCCTAGACGCTCCTTCCTCACTTCTCAGCATAGCAGCTCGGCGCTCCTTCTTCAGCACAGTAGCTCGGCGCCTCGGCCGAACAGTCGCCTGGTGCCAACTGCCAGCTGCCTCCACGCAGCCAAGCCGGCGACGCCAAGGCTCCCAGTCCCAGGCGCCACCTGCTCCTGCGGCCGCGCGGCATGCCTACATCCTCCTCTGCCTCCTTGACGATCCCGTCTAGCCGCCTCCGTATGAGCCGCCACAACCACAGGTACGGGATTGCTGTCCGAGTTGGTGATTTGGGAGAGAGACCGACAGGATCACGAGAGCAAGGCCGGGGATTTTAGGGATTTAGGGGATTTGAGATTTGGGGATAGGGATTTTAGATCTAGTATTAGCTGGTTTGTGAGCTTTGGCACTTTGACCCATTAGCGTGCGACGATGGCCAACTCGTGAGTTGTGATGTCAGTTTGCCTGGGAGAAGTCCAGGACCGACGGCTTCTTCGGCGTGCTAACGGTGACCGGAGGTCCACTATGTGACGTCGGTGAGCCTAGGCAGGCGCTCGCCTTGCCCGGGAGCTATCTCCGTCACTGGTGGAAGAGTGAGAAAAGAGGAGAGAGAAAATAACCAGCTCTCATGCAGCAGTTAGTATCGTACAGGAAACAACATGCTATAGCCAACCAAAAGGCTGTGCTGGAGCCGGCGCGAGCGACTATTTACGTGTTTTGCAAATAGCCACAAAGATGAAGTTAATGTTGAATGCCCGAATTAAATGCTTTAGAGTTTCTCTAGAGACAATCTTTAGAGATAAACAACGTGTTATAGCCAGCCAAAAGCTCGTGTTGGAGTCGGCACGAGCGACTATTTACGTGTTTTGCAAATAGCCACAAAGATGAAGTTAATGTTGAATGCCCGAATTAGAAGCTTTAGAGTTTCTCTAGAGACAACCTTTAGAGATAGTTATTGTACGAACTGAATTTATTGTCTACTCTAGATGATATGAATAAGAGATAGAGTAAGTAGCTCACTAAGGCAAGCTTGTCCGGGCCTGTCCCTTTGGTTGTTCGTTGTTGTATCTCGAATGTTTCTCTTCTTAATGGAATGAAGTGCAAGGCTTTTACATGTTCACATTTTTTTCATACTTCTTAATGTTAAGCAGTAAGGTGGTTAATTTATTTAGCGGATCGCTGTAGGTGAAAAAAATGTGATATTTAGATCAAATTGGCACTTTAATGATTTATGCTTCATCGTCACTTGATTCAAACATTACTTGTGTGAAGTATTATCTGGTATTTCCTCGTTGAACAGCTATTAGCAGAGCATTTTTTTATTTAATACATTTTTATTAACGACCCCTCTCCGGCACGACCAAATGGGTTAGATTTAGAAATAAGTTAGATGATGCGTCATTAATAAAAATATATCAATAAAGGGGTTAATAATAAAAAAAATTCTAACAGTGTCTACATGTTAATGTATGATTGCTTTAACTTGTGTACTCCTTGAACAAACCTTGAGCTGTTTGGTCACTCATAGACAAGTGAACTCCAATCTAGGATCCCTTGAAAAGTGAAGTGAACTAGCTAGGTACAACTGTAAGATTAGAAAAAGAGTCTTTCGTATCAAGATGAACGTAGACAGACAAGGTTAGTTTGCTTTTCTTAATTATTATATAAAAAACTCATTGCTGGAACAGTCAGCACTGGCGATTGCTTTCTTTTGACCTTCAGCCAAACATTCCATACCTTCGACCTACTTTTGTGTGTGGCCAGAACATGATGCTTTCCAATGCCAAGTACTTTTCTTCGCAATATATGAAGCCTGTAAAACCGAAATCAATCCAAATCCACGACCTTAACAATCGAGGGTATGTATTATTATGGTGTGAGCCTTCTTTCTTTTTGGTAGAAGGGAATTTTTTTATATATCACTGTAAAGTTTCTGAATGTGTGATCTGCCACTACAAAATTCATGCTCCCTCACATGTCATTGCTTTTCAACACCTTACCCTTTTATGCTATCGTTGACCAAATTCCATGAGTCAAATTGTAATGGAGGTGTGTGAAGACTATTTTGCTCTTCACTCACATGGACACTGCTGTACATGGCCCATATGTCAGGTCCTTCAGTCCTCTCTCTACAACAAATACCCACATGTCATCAAATGACCAGTGTGGGAAATATTTACAGGTAGTTACCGTAAAATTACCAAGTGAAGTGTGACCTGACGTGTGAGTCCTACACAAGACAGCGGCACTTTGGGTAATATGGCCGGTTTCTGATGACCAAAAGTAATGGTGCTGACGATAATGACACAGAAGCAGGGTTCAACAAGCCGACGAAAACCGACCTTGTCGTGCCGGTTCGACAATAAAAATCGAGCAGTAAATCGTGGAGTTCAAATGTAAATTTAAAACATTTGAAGAAATTTAGCACAAAGTGTTAATTTTTTTTGAATTTTTTTGTGTGAGGTTCTGAGGCAATGCTAATGATTCTATAAAATTTTCAAATGATTATCTGATCTTTGTATTTTTTACAAATTCTAACAGTGATACTGTCACAATGTATGCTCTTTAATTTTTTATTTTCTAGGGGCACAAAATGAAGTCTAATATTTCTTAAACAAATTTGTAATGTTATAACGTAATTACAATGATGTTGTAAAATTTTTAGATGATGATCAGATATGTGTATTTTTTAAAAAATTTGAAAGTGCTATTATCATTGTATATGCTCTTCTATTTTTTATTTTATATGGGCAATAAATGAAGACTAATATTTTTGAAAATTTTAGGACATGATCCTTTGGTACTATTTATGGTTAAATTAAAATTTTAGAATATAATAAATCATTTTAATATTTATAAAAATCTGACAGTGTCTTTATTCCTTTTCATTAATTGTTGTTTTGGGTATTTTTTAGAAGCAATAAATGATTTCAAAAATTGTTTAAATTTATCTGAGGTGTTTGATAGATTAATTGGAACTTTTTAAAAAAAAATTCAATTTTTTTTGCAATTTTTCATTGCATTTTCACTATTTTTCCTTCTGTCGTCGATTTTCAACAAAAAATGACCGGTTTTCGACCTTTTCGATCGGTTTTCGTTTTTTTGAATCGGTTTGACCAGCCGGTTTAACTTCCGCAGACCGTTCGGTTTTCAAAACCGGTACTGAGCACTATTCGGTTTTCGAGAGGCAAATGAAAAAGTGAACCCTGGCGGAAGGGTGCATTTTTCAAAAGAGAAGGCATACAAGGGAGCTTTCATTTTGCAACGGTTGATCAAGAAATCAGGAACTTTGAAGTGGCATATAAAAATATTTTGGAAAAGGATTGGGCATGGGTAGTTTATTGATGAGTGGACATTCCGCTATACCAGCATAAGCTAAAGAGAATAAGATATGCATGATCATTTGCATTTTAAAGAAAGATAAAGTTACATTGAGCAATGTGGAGAATGATATGAGTTAGCGATAATGGAATTGCTATTACTTACTATTCTATTATGTACTTAGTGAGTCGTAGACTCACACTTGCTTATTTAATGTTTTAGGTGAATGTTGAAGGTGACATGAATAGGATGGAGGTAGTGCCATCAACTTACTTAACACACCGCCACTTATAATTACTTAGTATCAATAATCATTCTTAGCATAATGAATTGTTTAGATGGTTTAGCAATGAATTTTCATGCCACCCTTTAGTCTAATGGACTTGTTTTATTTAATGTTCCAAATGAGAAGTTTAGTTGTTTATCTATTTTTGATTTATCTTTATTCTTTGTCATCGCCGAAAAGGTAAAGGTTGTTCCCAAACGTAAGTAATCAGGGCGTACTCAAGTGCGAAGATTTGGACATGTGGTTCTAAGGTTTATTTTTGTTTTGTTATAGTTTATATGATTATGAAAATTATTGTTTTGTTAGTTTATTAGAGGTCACTACTACAAAATGGTACAACACTATCGCTTCATCTGGATCGGTTCCTAACTTTTTAGGAAAAAACCGATTATGATAGATGATTAGACGAGGGTGTTAATAATTGATGAGGAATCATCACAATCGGTTCTAATGTTAGAACCGATTGTGATGTGTAGAACTGATTGTGATATGCACAAGCACATCACAATCAGTTGCTACAAAAGAACCGATTGGGATGTGCCCAATGTTAAGAACCGATTGGGATGTGCATCATACATCAAAATTAGTTCTTATCTCAGAACTGATTGTGATGTGCCTCGTTAGGTTATTTATACTCTCGGGCTAAACTTCCTCTATTGTTGTTCTAAAGGCAAAAAAATCGTCATCGCCCCAAAAAACACCCCATACTCTAGTTGGAGGCAATACTTATGTGAGAAATTATGAAATCCATGAGGATGGGTGTTAACAGGGTAAATTTGAAGCCCTAACTTGAGGAGATTTCCCCTCAATTCTCTCTCATTTGTGGTGTTTTTCAAAAGATAAGCATTCCTTCAAACTCCTTCGACTTTGCACTAGGTAATTCGATATGTCGCAAAGAGAGTTTAAGTTGCACTGAAATTGTGATATCCTATCAGATTTCATACCCTTTATTTGATAAACACACATACAGCTATCTTTGTAGTACTCTCGTATTAATCTGGAATTATTGTTGTTGTAATATGATCAATGTTAGAGTTTAGGTTGCATAACCTATGTCTCCCGTTCGAGGGTGCTTGTTTATAAATATGCTGAAATGGCATATTTATAAGTAAGCACCCTCGAATTATCCTCGTTTTTTTGGACAGTTTGAGGATATGCATGTAGTTCGAACAAGTTCCTAATTAAGCTGTTGTACAACTCCTAAGAAAGTTTCAGCAACATCTCCCTGGTGTTCTTCGGATACACACCCCTCTTGACTTGTTGTTGAGATGTGTATTTGGAGAACAGCGGGGAGATGCTACCGAAATTTTATATGGAGTTGTACAACAGCTTAGAAATTTGCTCGAACCATATATCCTCAAATATGATTAGGACCTAACCTAATTAGACATTAGGAGTCATCGTTAGTACGTACTTAGTTGATTAACAGATAGACGTTTCTTTAAGATCATTAAATTTCTCAACTTTGTTAATGCTTCCACCCTTATTTTCTTTCATTGAAGTAAAAAGGACTGCAAGCTTACTGCATTAGGTAATTCGATATCACTCTTGATGTTTTGAATATATGTAACATCCCAAAAATTGGAGTTTTGGAATGTTTAAATTTGAAAATTCACCATTTGCATTTTTCTTGAATTAATTTCAGCTTAATATGAATTTTCTATTTATAAAAGGATTTAATTTGGCTAATCTATCCATCAAACAAAATATTTTCAATTTTAGTTGGGTTCATTATACCTCAAGGAATTTCTCTGTATTTTTGGAGATTTTTCTGAATTTATTTGATATTTATTTGTTTTTATTTGAATTTCTGGAATTTCTTTAATTCGGAAAATAATTTCTAATTCGAAAATCCTTTCGGGCCGAATGCCTTCCACGGCCCGTTCCTATTCCTCCTCGGCCCGCATCGCTCGGCCCGGCCTGCTTCCTTTCCACAGCCGCCTCGCCTCAGCCCAGCCCATCTCCGAAACCCTAAAGCCATGGCCATTGGATCCGGCTCGGGTGCTCCAGATTGCGCCACGCAAGCCTCGCGCTGTGAGTCGTCCATTCGGTGCCGCGTGGACGGCTAGGATGCAGCCACGACGCCCCGCATCGCCGCCGCCGCGGAAACCCTAGCGCGCAGCGCTGTTTTCGGCGTCCGTGCCGCGCCCGCCTCCCGAGGCTATTTAAAGCCCCGAGGACCCCATCCCGAGGTTCCCCACTCCGAGCCGCCTTTTTGCCCTAGCCTTGCTGCCCGAGACGCCGCCGTCTTCGCGCACGAGCTCGCCGAAGTTCTCCGCCGTCCTGAGCTCTTCGCCGCCGTCTTTCTCCTTCTCCGGTGAGCCTCTGCCGCTGACTTTGGTCGCATCGAGTTTCTCCTTCTCTTTCTTTTGCCCCTAGCCTCGTGCCATTTCATCGCGTTTTTGATGCTCGGCCAAGGTCTTCTTCTTCGGCTCCGGCGAGTTCGCGCCGCTGCCGAGCCGCTCCGCCGCCTCGCGCCTCCGTGCCCCTGGCGCCTCGTCGGGCCGCGTCTTGCCGCGTGGCCGCCACCTCGGCACCACGTCGCCTCGCCTTCCGCCCGGTTAGTGCCACGCGCCGCCTCGTCTTCCGCGCCAGCATCCCCGTCAGCATCGCTTCATTTCCCGCACCACACGCGTCACCCGCCCGCGTGGTAGCCGCGTTAGCGATGTGTCGGCCGCCACGTCTGCCCTAGCCTCCCGCGTGGCCGCCACGTCACCCCAGATCTCCTCGGTGCTCCCAGTTCACCGTGGACCGAGCCACTGACGCGTGGGCCCCACGTGTCAATCGGCATTTCTTTTTTCTTTTTCTGATTTTCCGAAAAATCCAAAAGCCCAGCCAATCACAGAGTGACACGTGTCAGCTCTATGAATTTTCTGATTTTATGATCCGAGGAACTTCCAGGAGCCCGTTCTCCTTCGTTCGAGCTCCGATTCCAGTGATTCAAATTTCTAAATTCATCTAAATTCAAGATATATCTTCCATTACCATTATTGTTAATTTTTGAATTTTGTTTGAATTTGTTTTATTTATTTGTTCTCGTTTCACGTGTAGACGACGCAATCGAAGCTCAAGCAAATCAACAGTCAGAGGTAGATCCAGCAGGAAGCAACGAAGGCAAGTCTTCCTTGAACATGTTGATCCCAAATTTTATGAAAATGTTATGTTGTTTTTAAATTATGCATGCTTACTTTTATGCAAAGTACTTTAAATGTAGTCTTAGGGTTTAGTTAAATTCCAGTTTGTTATACCCTCATTGGTATTGATCATGTCGAACCTTTGACACCCTAGATGATATATACTGGCTATTTTATTTGGTGATATCCAGTAGATCAGCATGGAACGGTAGAATTGTTTAGTCTAGCTTAAGCGTTTCGGTATTGTGCCATTATGGGAATCATTTCAAATGTTGTTTAAACTTATTTGTGAAATCACGGTAATTGGTGTTGCTGCTGTGATTTAAGTAAAATAAAGTGGAAATGGTTTAGACCGGGGCGGATGGATGTTTGGCGGGTGCAGAAAGCACGAGACCTTGGTATGTGAACGTTCCGCCCTAGTCAATTAAGGACCGAAGCGTATGTTACCATGGACCGAGCACTACCGTACAACCACAAGTCTATATGGGTACGACCTGGCTAAATAATTTGTGTGTTTCATTATTAGCTTCGCCAGTTGGTGAGTGCCAGATATTGGCAGGCGCAAGAGGGGGCTTCTGTACTGGGTAGCTAGAACCCTAACAGCGGTGAAACTTTAGCGGGCGAGGTTAATAGTGGGGTCGTACATTGTAAAGGCCTTGACATGATCTCTCTGCCGACACACCAAAGTAAGTGTGTTAATTGCATGGCAACAAGAGTCGATCATGTCTTGTAGGTAAAGCTGTATATACTCTGCAGAGTTAAAACTACTTAAGTAGCCGTGCCCACGGTCAAGGGCAGGTGAGGTACGCTTGCACATTGTAGATTTTATGGTTTTGTTTTAAAGGAAAATGATGGTTTGGGAATCCGAGAGCAGATGGAACTCTCGGGTTATGGTTTGGCGGATGGAGCCAGTCAGGTAGATGGAACCTGCTTTAATTGTCATATCAAATTCAATTATTGTGCTATTTACATTTTGATCAAATGATGCTTTATGAAATTACTATTGGTATTTACAGTTAAACTTTGCTTTATGCTAAAAGAGCCATATTATGCCTTCAATTGTTTAGCCTTGCATATAGTTATCATGCATTATGTTTCCAAGACTTGCGGAGTACATTTTGTGCCCACCCTTGTAACATCCCCAACCTTCCACAGAAGAGTTCGCAGAAGCTGAAGGTGACTACGATTTCTACGCTTATAGTTACGACGAAGGCGATCCGGAATGCTAGGACGCGTACCCCAGTCGATTGCCTGTTGGGCAAATGGATGGGATTATCCTGCTTTTGTTATTTCGTTCCCGCTGTTTCTTATTAAACTCAAGTTATGATGCTTCTTATTTGTAATAATTGGCCATAAGGCTAATACTCTTTTGCTTAATTAATATTATGTGCTTCGTGATATGGATGTGTTGTCATCATTGTTTCACTGTGTGTGCTAGCTTTTCCGGACTAGCACAGGTTATACAAAGAGGGTTTGGATTCGAAAATCCGGTCCCGACAATATATGTCTCCTAAGTAGAGAATTGAAAGCTCTTAACTAGGGAAGAAGGTATCGGAAGTAACATTATATATCTTGGAATTTGTTCTCTATTTTGCAAAGATTATTAAATAATATCTCAATATTTGAAATAGCTAGCTGTCGCTCCAAATTTTTTATTTATTATGCATATTTTAATTGCAGATGAACCGTGAAGAATGGACGTATCAGGAAAGCAGTGTTAGTGCAGAATTTCAGATGGGTGTTAAGGAGTTCAACAAAATTGCAGAAGAAGACATGATGAAGAGGGGTGTAAACTTCATATATTGCCCTTACTTTGATTGCACCAATCTCAGGAGATTTAACAACTCATCTCAAATTGAAGACCATTTGATTCGACGTGGCTTCGTGAGAAATTACACGTGTTGGATCCATCATGGGGAGACAAGTAGTACCTGTTCTATACGCAATGAAGACATGTTGGAACCGGATCATGAGTTGCAGCGTGATATGTTTGAGGAGTAAAATTACACAGAAAAAGAATTAAAAAAATTAAAAGCTTAATGGAAGACGATGACAAACCTTTGTTCTCGGGTTGCAAAGTAGAATGCACCAAGTTGGGTTCGGTCCTTGCATTGTTCAAACTGAAGGAAAAACATCGTTGCACTTTTAGTTCTTCTATCGGATATACTTTCCAAGGGAAACGAGTTGCCAACAAGTATTTATAATGCGGAGAAGCTGCTATATCTCACAGGAATAGAAATAGGAAGTGTCGGGGATCGGACAGCCTGGCGCGTGTCCTCCTGACACGTGTCCGTTCCCCCTCTGTGCCCGGGGGACTGTTCCTAAGTCTAGGCAGAGACGTCTCCGGTCTACCGGCCCGGGGCACCGAGCGGACTGTTACCAGTCGGGATCCGACCAAAGGTCCCAAGAGGCCACCGGGGACACTCTTCCCCGACCTGGCGGACCTCTCCGAGCTCTTCCCCGACCTGGCGGGTCGGGCTCCCGACCTCCACAGCGGGACGGGGTCCCCCGGCTCCGACCAAGCTGAGCTCCTGACCCCCGCAGCGGGTCGGGATCCCCTGACTCCGATCGTGCCAAGGCAACCCCCGCCAAGGGCCGCGTGTCGAAGCCTCTACCAGCCAACAGCCACGTACCCCACGGATAGGGTCAATCGAAGTGACTATACAAGAGCAGGTGGCCACTTCCCAAGATGGTTTAATGGTTGCTGAAGTCATGCTTCCCGTCCCATCAACCGGTCACGTACAGTACGAAGACACGCTCCCTCCCGAGGTAGCATCAACGTCATGAACAGCAACGTCAACACTCGTCAGGATCGCAGAAGGTAGGTACGCCGTTTCCCGATGAAATAGTGCGCGGGATCGGACACCTAGCGCGGCCCCTCGACACGTCGGTCCGCTCCTCGTGCTCGGGATCGCTCCTAAGCCAGTGCAGACGTCTCCGATCTACCGACCCGGGGCGCCGAGCAGACTGTTACCAGTCGGGATCCGATCAAAGGTCTCAAGAGGCCATCGGGGACACTCTTCCCCGACCTGGCAGACCTCTCCGAGCTCTTCCCCGACCTGGCGGACCTCTCCGAGCTCTTCCTCGACATGGCGGGTCGGGCTCCCGACCTCCGCAGCGGGACGGGGTCCCCCGACTCCGACCAAGCTGGGCTCCCGACCTCCGCAGCGGGTCAGGATCCCCTGACTCCGATCAAACCAAGGCAACCCCCGCCAAGGGCCGCGTGTCGAAGCCTCCACCTGCCAACAGCCACGTGCCCCACGGATGGGGTCAATCGAAGTGACTATACGAGAGCAGGTGGCCATCTCCCAAGATGGTTTAATGACTGCCGAAGTCATGCTTTAGTCCCATCAGCCGGTCACATACAGTACGAAGACACGCTCTCTCCCGAGGCAACACCCACGTCATGCGCAGCAACGTCAACACTCGTAAAGTTCACAGAGGGCAGGTACGCCGTTTCCTGGGGAAATACCTAACCGCCCTGGCCAACTAGACTACCGACCCAGCATGGCGGTGATCAGTCAGCAGAACGAAGGACCGAAGCTCCTAGTGTAGGTCACCTCGTCCTCTCCCAACTCTCGATGTAACCTGCCCCTTCCTTCCGTATAAAAGGAGGCAGGAACCCCCGTAGGAGGGGGATCGAACCCATCTCGCTAAGGCTCTTAGCTCGCTCTTGTAAACACTGTGGAGCCATCTACACTAAAGGCAATACAACACCACCACACGAACTGGAGTAGGGGTTCGCCCAACCAAGATAAACCTTGTGTCCCCTGTTTGGTTGCGCAGGTTCCCCTGCTTAGTGCGCCCGCCGAGGGCGCCATCCGGACGAGCGAAGCACTGGGCCTCGCCCTCCGTACGATCCTTCCCCCTCTTTCTTTGCGGTCGGCGGTCCCGATCGTCGACATACCTAACCGCCCTGACCAACGAGACTACCGGCCCGGCGTGGGCGGAGCGGGGCGGTGACCATCGACAGATTTAAGGACCAAGCTCTTGGTATAGGTCACCTCGCCCTTCCCGGCTCTCGAGGTAACTCCGCCCTTCCTACCGTGTAAAGGGAGGCAGGAAACCCGGGGAGGAGGGGGGATTCTTCTAGTTAAGCCATGAGCACTCTTGCGCAAGGATCCAATAACTCTCGTTTGTAAACTTTGTACAGCCATCTACACTAAAGGCAATACAACACCACCACACGAACTGGAGTAGGGGTTCGGCCCGAACCAGTATAAACCTTGTGTCCCCTGTTTGGTTGCACAGGTTCCCCTGCTTAGTGCGCCCGCCGAGGGTGCCACCCGAACGAGCGAAGCTCTGGGCCTCGCCCTCCGTACGATCCTTCCCCCTCTTTCCTTGCGGTCGGCGGTCCCGATCGTCGACAGCTGGCACCCACCGTGGGGCCCGAAGTTTCTTTCGTCCAAAATTCGTCATCTTGGCCGGCTCAACACCTCCAGCTCCACTACCAGCGTGTCACGAACAGCGAGCTTGGGCTCGGGCGCTGTCCCCGAGTGCCAAGGCTCCACATCCATGCTCTCGCCATCCTTGCCGCCCCACGAACGCCATGCCTTCGCGGCCGACGGATGTGAGGCAACCCCTGGGGCGGACGACGGTTGCCCGGAAACTCCTCGGGAGGCGCGTCGGCTCGCCCAAGTCGCCATCGACCAGGCCATCGCCGCCATTCAACGAGAGGGGCGTGGTACGACCCGCTCCCAGTCCGGCCGGTTCGGCCCTCCCCGTCCGCACGAACCTGCCCAAGAACGCCTGCGGGCCATCGCCGTCATGGTTGACCTCGCCGGCCGGCTCGGCCCTCTTCCGACGGTCCTCGGCCAAGAGCTCAACAAGGCGACCGACGGCGTCACACCCCGGCAGCAAGCAAGCTCTTTGGGCTCCGAGTCTCGCCCCGTGACGGCCAGCGGCCCCTGTTGCATGATCACCGACCGCTTCACCGGCAGATCTCGCCCGGGCTCGCACTTAACGCCATCTTCACCGCCCCGACAGAAGGGGCGCGCGTGGCTCGCCGTCGCCCACGGGCGTAATAACGACGCTCCGGACAGCGGTACTTCCAGAAGTCCCTCTCCGGACGTCCAACTCGGGCGACAGAAGATCCGCAACCGCTTGCGACACCACAGCAACGGCTCTCCGTCGACCATCACGGCCGACGCGGGTGCGCCGCCGACTCGAGTTCTCCTCGCTTGGCGGTGGTGGACGACTCCGACGCTTAGCAGCAAGCAGAAGTGACCTTCCGCTTACTGCCGCCCGGCGACTCGTGGCGATCTCCGTCGGTACGCTGGCCGCCCGGTTTAGGCTGGGCCGATGATGGAGCGGTTCGACGGGACCAAGAATCCCGCGGAATTCCTCTCCATCTACTCCACCGCCATCCTGGCGGCCGGAGGGGACGAGGTCGTGATGGCCAACTACCTACCCACCGTTCTGGACGGCGTCGCCCGCACCTGGCTCTTCAACCAGGCGTCCGGCACCTTCCGGTCGTGGCGCCAGCTGAGGAGCGCTCTCCACTCCATCTTCCAGAGTTGCTACGAACGGCCTGGGCGGGAGAGGGACCTGGACCGTGTTATCCAGGGAAAGGGGGAACATCTGCGGGACTTCATGCGCCGGTTCACCCGCGCGCGAAACTCGATCTCTAATGTTTCCGACGAAACCGTCATCAAGGCTTTCAAGTTTGGCGTCCGAGATAGACGCCTTACGGAGGACCTCGAGATTGCCACAAGGCTCACCGTCGACAAACTATTCCGCATGACTGAGCGGTACGCGGACGCGGATGATGCTGTCCGCTGGAAGCATGACTATGACCGGGGCAAGCTCGGCCTCGCCTTCGGCGAAACGAGGCCATCCGGCGCTAAGGAAGGAGACCCGTCCCCGCGACAAAAGGCGAGAAAAGACGCGGCGCCGAGGGTGGCTGGCCCGCTTAGTCGCCACGATCGACGACAAGCGTGAAGGGGCGGCGCGCCACCTACCGCCGGGGCCCCTACCGCCAGAACCGTCGCGATCGCAACAAAGCGCCGCGCCCTAACAGGCAAGGTCGGGACCCTCCACGCGAACATCCGAGCTTGGGGCAACGAGGAACAGCCGGCCGACGCCAACAAGTTTTGCTGTTCCACAAGATCCACGCCATGACCGCGGGTGCAGGACATGGTCGTTCAAGCCGGACGCCTTTATAGGGGGATCGGGAAATGCCCACGCTACAAAAGGCGATGAACGGCCAGAGGAATCAACGCCGTCGCTCAAGCGGCCCTAACTCGAATTCCAACAGGCGACCGCCGTGTGGACATGATCTTGGTGGTTCCTCCGCATACCGATCTCGGCCTGAAATGAAGGACGCGCGCGCGCCTATCAAGCCACCGCCGG
The DNA here is from genome assembly GCA_036346275.1 of Otatea glauca. NCBI lineage: Eukaryota > Viridiplantae > Streptophyta > Magnoliopsida > Poales > Poaceae > Otatea > Otatea glauca. Next base: position 6,318,655 of record CM070721.1, on the reverse strand, counting down.
AAGCCCGCCGACCAACCACGCAAATGGGGCGTCGTCCCCATCACCTTTTCCCAGACGACGCCCGGGGATGTCTCGAGACTTCAAAGCGCCTCGTCGCCGCTCGACCATAAGCAACGCCGTCGTTGGTCGGGTCATGGTCGACGGCGGCGCTCTCAACTCGCTCCTAGCTACGCTTTGGACCGATGCAAATACCCCGGTTGAAAATCAAGAACATAGCGATCCCCTTTTTAGGCATCGTGCCGGGGAGCTCGACCACCCCCCTGGGGCAAGTGGTCCTCCCCGTCACCTTCGGTGACTCGTGAACTTCCGCACCGAGCCGATCACCTTGAGGTCGTGGACGGCGATCTCTCTACAACGCCATCCTCGCGCCCTACCGGTCAAGTTCATGGCTGCGAATCACTACGGACACCGGTGTATGAAGCTCCTGTGGCCGGTGAGCGCCATAACGGTCCGCGGCGACCTTAAGGCAAAGACACGGTTGCGAGAAAAGGCCCCGACGCTGGTCGGCATATTGCTCCAGCCGGGCCCCGAGATCGCCCCGAAGGACGCCCGTCAGAAGACGGCTATCCAGCCAAACGGACCGACCAAGGCCGTGCAGCTTGAGGAGGGGGGCACGGGCAATGCGTGCGATTCGCCACCGATCCCAAATAGGAAGACGAGCTCGTCACCTTCCTCCGAGATAACAAAACCATTTTCGCATGGGAACCGGTGGATATGCCCGGGGTCCAACGGGAGGTGATCGAGCACAAACTGCAAACAAAGCTCGGTGCGCACCGCGCGCGAAGCTCGGCGCTTCTCTTCTGAGAAGGCGGCGATAATCAGGGAGCACCTCGACAAGCTCCTTAAGGCCGGCTTCATTCGCGAGGTCAACTACTCCGAATGGCTGGCCAACCCTGTGATCGTACAAAAAAAGGGCGGGAAGTGGTGAATGTGTGTCGACCACACGGGCTTGAACGCTGCATGCCCCAAAGATAACTTCCCGCTCCCCCGCATAGACCAGATTGTGGACTCCACCGCCAACGCCGAGATGTTGAGTTTTCTCGACGCCTACTCCGGGTACCACCAGATCAAGCTCGCCGCGGAAGACGAAGACAAGACCGCCTTCATCACGCCGTTTGGAACCTTCTGCTACACGACCATGTCGTTCGGCCTCCGCAACGCGGGCGCCACGTTCCAGCGGTTAATGGCCAAAGCCTTCGACCCGCAGATCGGCCGGATCCTTGAGGTGTTCGTCGACGACATCATCGTCAAGAGCCCCTCTAAAGCTAACCACGTCAACGACCTGGCCGAGACCTTCGCCAACCTCGACAGTGTTCGCATCAAGCTCAACCCGAAAATGCGCTCGCACGGCCTCGGAAAAGTACTCGGCTACATGATTGGGGGTCGGGCGTGGGCCCAACTCCGAGAAGATCGAGGCGCGAGCGATGACCGCCCGACCTCGATAAAGCAAGTGCAGAGCCTCACCGCCGCATCATCGCCTCGGTCGCTTCATTTCCGGCTCGCGAGCGCAGTCGCCTTTCTTTAAGATCTGCTGCGATCATAAGGGTTTCGAGTGGACCTCAAGCCAGCGGTCTTTCGACGAGCTCAAGGCGCACCTCTCGCGTCCTCCTCTCACGACAACTCCACAATAGGGAGAGTGTTGCTACTTTACTCGCTGCCGCGACCCAGCCGTCCGCCAAGGGTCCCGTAGCCGAACGGGTAGGCGGCAAAGACCGATCTACTATGTTAGCGAAGTACTCCACGGGCCAAAGGGCGCTATCCCGTGTCCGTAAACTCCTCACGCACTCTTCATGGCCTCGCGAAGCTCCGACACTACTTCCAAGCACATGCGGTCGTCCCGAGCGGCCTCCCGCCGGGAAATCCTCGTAAACCCCGGCCGGAGGTCGCGTCGCCAAATGGGCCATGGAGTTGGCCGAGTTCGACCTTCGCTTCACGCCCGCACCGCCATCAAATCACTGCGCCGGCAGATTTCAGGTCGAGCGGACGGCGGAGCTCGCCTCGAGCCCGAGGTCGGGCCGAGGACCCATGGACTATGTTCTTCGACGGATCGAGATCCTTTGAGCGCTCGGGGCGGCGTTCTCCTCATCACCCTCGTGGTGACCACTTGCGATATGTGGTCCGCTTTGGCTTTCGCTACCAATAACGCGCGGAATACGAGGCTTCTTGGCCGCCTTCGAGCCTCGCAAGTCCTCGGGCATCCGCCGCCCTAATCGTGAAAGGAGACTCCCAACTCGTCGTCAATCAGTACAACAAAATCTACCAGTGTTCGGAGCCTCTGATGGCCAAATACCTCGCCGAGGTACGCAAGATGGAGAGATGGTTCCGGAACCTGAGGATCCAGCACGTACCAAGGAAAGACAATTCCACCGCCGATCTCCTATCCAGGCTCGGATCATCCGGCGACGAGCTCCCGCCGGACGTCATCCTTGAAACCTTGGCACACCGTCCGTCGCCGACCAGAAGACCCGTGGCCTTCTCGAAAACGCCCGACATGGATGGATCCATTCATCAAGTTCCTCGACCAAGGGGAGCTCCCCGCCACTCCTGCTGAAAGGAGCAGGCTCCGACGACGTGCGAGCTCGTACAGGCTCGTCGGCGGGCAGCTCCACCGTCAGGGGGCCTTGGGCATTCTGTCAAAATGCATTACTCCAGAAGAAGGTAAATACCTGCTCAACGACATACACCGGCTGTGCGCGCCACTCCTCTTTCGGGACTATGGTGGGAAGGCCTTCAGATGGGTTTTACCGCCAACGGCGCCGAAGATGCCTGTGGCATCGCTCATTCTTGCCTACCCGGTTTCACGCCCGGAAAGTGAGGCAACCGGCCTACGCCCTGCAGACCATTCCCCTCGCCTGGCCATTCTCGACGTGGGGCCTCGACATTCTCGATCCCTTCCCGAGGTCGGTCGGGGGGAAGAAGTTCCTATTCGTGGCGATCGACACCTTTTCAAAATGGATCGCGTAACCGGTCTCCGCTTATCACCGCCAAGGTCGCGGTAAGGTTCTTCCGCTCTTCGTGGTCACGAGGTACGAGTCCCTTGCAGATCATCACCGACAACTAACGCAGGTTCACCGGTGATTTGTTCCAAGAGTTCGGCGCGGATATGGGGACCAAGGTCCGCTATGCCTCGGTGAGCCACCCCGAGCAACGGGCGCCGAGCGCCAATGGGCAGCTCATCCAAGGGCTCAAGCGAGTCTTCGACGAGCTCGATCGCCGCCGCCGGGCATGGGTGGATGAGCTCCCCACGTCCTTTGGTGCATCGCAACTCGACCGGTAGGCAACGGAACAAGCCCTTTCCACTCGCCTTCGGTCGAGGTCGCCCTACCGCCCGAGGTCGCGCTCCGTTCCGTTAGGGCGAGCTCGGCCGACTGTGTCGACCTCGGCGAGAGCGGTCCTCGACCTTGCCTTGGCGGAAGAAGTAAGGTGCCGAGCGCTCAAGGCGCAGACGCTACCCGCAAGATCTCCGCAAACATGCCGCCTGCCGTCAGACCTGGGGCTTCGCGCCGGGACCGGTCCTACGACGGATCCAAGATCGCTCCCACACCAACAAGTTGTCCCCACTGTGGGAGGGCCCCTTCAGAGTCATCTCAACAAGCCGCGCGGGAGCTTACCGTCTGGCGGTCCCCGATGGCAGGGAGCTCGCGAGCTCGTGGAACGTAGGCCAGCTCCGGAAGTTCTACGTCTAGCGCTCCTCTTTCACCCGTCGTTAAGTTAAGGTGCCTCTTTCTTTGTTGCTGTGTTCGTTCTTGTATTCTGAATTCTGGCGCCTCGGGGCATGCTCAAAGCTTTCGTGTTGCCATCCCCTGGTCCGGCCCAGGTTCGTGGCCATAGTAAAGTTTTCTTTCGATTTCCGTGCTAATCTCTTTCGATTTGTAGAAGGGTTGATGTTCGCCACGACCTAAGTTGCGATTCCTTGGTCGAAGGTTGCGCCATCTTAAAGGCCCTGACGCGGCGCCTCGTCCGTCCCCTCTTTAACCAAAGTAATTTCTTCTTAGAACACCTCGCGGCCGACCCCGCGGCATGGCTATAAGGGCAACCATAAGGCCACGCGGCGGGCTCGGCCTCGGGGTGTCCATGCGTGTTCTTTCTTGCGGCACTGGGTCACGTTCTCTAGGTTCGCCGGATGATGAACCCGAGCACGGCATTCCGAGGATCGGGGCCGCGGTAAGGCGATTGTTGTCGGGGTAAGCCGGCCATCCCCCCGTGCTGCCAACCATTGAACGTTCTCAGAGGGCGCCCCGAGCCTGATGACTTTTCCCGTGCTCGGAGGTCGCAGTTTGGGATTCACCACCGGGATGACTCTGTCGTTCTGCCGACCTTTCCCGGTAGGGTGGCGTGTTCGAATCTCTAAACCGCCCTCTGAGGGGGTCTTGCCGAGCTCGATGCATTCTCGAGCTCGCCGAGTCAGACCCAAGGCCTAAAATTTGGTCCAGCCTGAGCTATCCCAGGCCGACCAGACCGAGTTGTGCCCAAACTTGTGTCTATCGCCGAGGCCTCGGTGGGGACCACGTTCTCCGGTTCGCCTCGGGGATGCGGCGTCCCGAGCCCGATGCGCTCCCGGCTCGAGGCCGCAATAAACGATCCTTATCGAGAAGCCGGCTATTCCTTGTGTTACCGATCGTGGGCGTCCTCAAGAAGCGCCCTACCGATGACATTTCGGACCGAGGTCGCGACCCTAAGATTACCACCAGGGATGATCTCGGTCGCAATAAGTCGTTTTGCCGCAACAAGCCGACTTATTCCCCACAGCCAAATTATCGAGACATGTCAACCCGAGTCGTGCCTGGGCCCGAGTGATTTCAGGCGAGGCCTCGGTTGAATCAACATCGCGCATCAGACAGCTCTGTCAGCCTAAACTGGGTAATTCGGGCGAAAGGCGGTAGGCCTCGTTGCGAGGGTCCGCAGGAACGTGCTCGCCACGCGCCACGTATCCAGTACTGTTCGACCCTTCCAAGAAATAGCCCGCACAGACCGGCAAATAAGCTAAGTTCTCCGAAGAAACACAACTCTATAAAGCTTAGCATAAAGTTGTTTTATCTTTACAAGGGGGAATCTTTCGCCCCCGGACCCATCCGCTAACTTTAAAGTTTACAGAGACATGTCTCGGGCGAGTTTTTCCCGTTCAAGGTCGGAAACCCTCCGCCGCGGCGGCGATGACCTCGGATTGGCCTTGTCAATCCGGTCGCGATGCCGCTTTGAGCTGGGCCAAGGTGTCTTTCCTACCGAGCCACTTGCGCCAGCTTCTCTCCAAGACTAGCATTCCTGGCCTCGGCCTCAGCCACCTTGGTTTCTGCTCTGGTGGCCCTCGTCTCCAACCCCGCGACCGTCTTCTCGAGCTCGGAGGAGGGCCCCCCTCGCCGTGCGACTTCTGCCTCGAAGCGAAGGCCGGAGATCTCGAGCTTGAGGCGTTGGATCTCCGCCGACACGCTCGGGCGGTCCTCGTCAAAGACGTCCTGCGCCTCTCGACGGACCCGGGCAAGGGTCTCCTCCGCCCTCCTCCGCTCCCCCTTGATGGCTTCGGAGAGCGCTATGGCGTATATCTCCTAGGCCACACGCTCCCACTCGGCCTCGACAGCCCGCGCGAGCTCGAGGGCCTGGGCCTCCTTCAGGCGCGAGATTTCCTCTTGACCGCACGACACGGTGGCTTCTAGCTCGGCGATGTACCTCTGATTGGCCTCGAGGACACCGCATAAGGGCCGGAAGGCGAGCACGTGTTCGCGCGCAATGTTGTACCCCCGGGAAACCAGCCGCAGACCCATCGAAAGCAAAGAAAAACCCACCATGACCACTAAGAAAAGGGAGGGAAGAAGGAGCTGACGCCACGATCGATCTTACCTCCACTAGCCGGTCCTCCAGCGAAGACAAGTCGACAACACCATCAGAATCTCGGCAAGATAAACGCAGATTGCGCCCCGCGGCCTCGCCGCCGCTATAGCGACGGCACACCTCGAAGGACCAGGGGGATCCGCTCCGGCCACGGCAATGGCGGCCGGACCTTCTGGGCCGGCAAGTGGCTCAACGACCCCTTGGCCGCCCTCGATTGCGGGAAGGGTCCTCGGCTCGCCAAACGTGGACGGCCCCACCCGGGGCACGGCGACAACGCCGCCCTCAATCACGGGCGCAACAACCAAAAGCACCCCGGTCGGAGGCATCGGGGTCGGACGATGGACCGGTGCCACGACCGCCCCGGTGTATGAGTCAGACGCGCAAATTATCAAAAGATGCTCACCGGCCCCACCACCACGAAGTTAAGAACAGGGGAAACTTACCGTGCGAACGGACGCCGCGGCAACCTCGCTTTCTTTATCGCCCTACTGCGGGCGCGGCGTTCTCCGCTTTCCGAGGGCTCCTCCCGGGACACCCCACCGGGGCGCAACGACGACGCCACCTCGATCGCGGCCCTTCGGCACTGGCGCTCTGGCAAGAAGACCCCAATCACGACGTCCTTGGTCGTGGCGCTTCAACCAACCCTCCTCGGCCGCCGTCCTCCCTGAGGACGCGGCAGCAAGATCTCGCCGCGTCCTCGGTCGCGACGAGGCGGTAATCATCCTCATAATCCTCCTCCCGCCTCGCCCGACCACAGAAAGGTCGGTACCCTCGGACGCCGAACGCCGCGATTGGGTGGGATGACGAAAAATGTATGGAGGTCAGACTGGCGTGGACCGCTCCTCGGCGGCGCGGGAGGGCTTCCCATCGGGAGCTTGTTGTCGAACCCGTTGCTCTATTTGCGCACTGAGGCTCTTGCGGCCGGCCGCTTCTTGTTATTCTTGAAGCGAGGTTAGTAGGTGAACCAAAAAGAAGAAAAAGAAAAAGGTGGCCCGATGGAACCGGGCTCGAACCCGGTACCCCGAGCTCGGGGGTCTAAACTCACCACGACCGGTCGCCCACTCGACGTGGGGCTTCGGCGATTGCTTTGGGCGTCGAGGGGCTGCTTGCCCCCTCTTGCCTTTGTTTGGGCCAGGAAACGGTAGCAACTGCTTCGCCGTATCCCAGAGCTCTTTGGTTGCCTACGCGAGCTCACCACAATAAGCATCCGAGTCCGAGCACCCAAAGCAAGGACCAAGATGAAAGGCTATTACCTCGCTGCTACGCCCCAAGATGTTCTTGTGGATATTGCCGCTAAGGTCGAAGGAGTTGGCGGCCTTCCCGAAGATCTCCTGCATCCTCGAAATGACCCATGCCGACCTCGGTGCTGCGAGATCAGGAATAAAGCGTCAGGAGATAAGGGAACTCCGACCAAGGTCCAAAAGGATCTGAGATCGGACAACACTTACCCTCGTGACTTTCCCGGGTGGCGTCGCACCTCCCGGTGATTTCAAAGAAAGGGTGCAACCTCCTCCGTAGAGGGAGCACCCGATTCCGCAGGTAGTCGTAAACGACCGTCTGCCCCTTAAGGCCCCGCATGGCGCATGTATGGATGAAGGCGGCCACTTCCTGGTCGTCCACCGAGTCCTCAAGCTCAGGGGTCTCCCGCTTCCCTTCGACCGCGACGCCGTTATAAAACCACTTTTCCGCCCACGGCCCGAGCGAGTCCCGGGTCGGGATTTGGAGAAAGGTGCAAGGGAGTCCTGCCCGCAGCCGAAAATAGAGGCACCCGACGACGGGGTCTTTCGCAGTGCGGGACAGGGAGTAAAAACGGAAGAAAAGCGAGGGGGTAGGGAGCCTGCCCAAGAACCCCTCGCAAAGATGTGCGAAAACGGAAAGGAGAAGGAGGAGTTCGCACCTGTTCACGAGTTTGACTCGCGACCGCGCGAGGACCGCAGCCAAGAAGTCACTTTCCGGGGTCCGCAGCCCAAAGAGCATGTACTGCTCCGTGCTTACGATCTCGTCATCCCGAGGTCGCGACACTTTCTCCCCGGAAGGAAGCCGCCAGGAGAACGGGTCCAGAAGCCCCAAAGACTCCATCTCCCTCATCCGTTCTGCGGTGAGTGTGCTCCTCCCAAACTTCGCCATGGAATCAAGGTCAAAAGGGAGGGGGGAGAGCGGGGTCGCAATCAAGGGCTAGAAGGTGTTGACGCATAGGAATGAGGAGTAAGAAGGCAAAAGCACGAGAAACGGGAAGTAAAATCCTAAAGGGTAAGACCCCTCTAGTTTTAAAAGACGCCTCATCTACCGGCGTCACCATCACCTCAAAAGGCGCGCTCGAGTCAAGGTGCCCGGCTTTAGACGACGTGGGGCCTTTCAAAACCCCAGACGGGCGCGTCCCTCCACGCATCCTACAGACCCCATTCCTTCAACTTCCCCGTCCACGAGGCCCCTGGCTTCTGGGCCCGTCCGAAAACAAAATGGCAAAGCCCAAAGTATGTGTCCCGATGGGGAATCCTCTTGAGCAAGACATCGACTCAAGAGCGCCTAGAGTCTCGGACCGCTTCTTGAGCCTCGGGGCTGGTTGTCGGGGATCGGATACTGGCGCTGGCCCGACACGACACGTGTCCCTCTCTGTGCCTGTGGGACTATTCCTAAGCCCAGCGAGACGTCTCGGCCTACGCCCGGCCCCGAAGCGGATCGTTATCAGTCGGGATCCGACCAAAGGTCCCAAGAGGCCATCGGGGACACTCTTCCCCGACCTGGCGGACCTCTCCGAGCTCTTCCCCGACCGGCGGGTCGGGCTCCCGACCTCCGTGGGGCGACGGGTCCCCGGCTCCGACCAAGTGAGCTCCGACCTCGCGGCTGGTCGGGATCTCGACCGATCGTGCCAAGGCAACCCCGCCAAGGGCGCGTGTCGAAGCCTCTACCGATCCATCACCACGCACTTACGGATGGGGTCAATCGAAGTGACTATAAGAGAGCAGGTGGCCACTTCCCAAGATGGTTTAATGGCTGCTGAAGTCATGCTTCCCGTCCCATCGACCGGTCACGTACAGTACGAAGACACGCTCCCTCTCGAGGCAGCGCCAACGTCATGAACAAAGAACGCCAACACTCGTCGAATCGCGAGAAGTGTACGCCGCTTCCGGAAATACCTAACCGCCCTGACCAACGAGACTACCGGCCCGGCGTGGGTAGGACGGGCGGTGACCAGTCGACAGGACGAAGGACCGAAGCTCTTGGTATAGGTCACCTCGCCCTTCCCCAGCTCTCGAGGTAACCTGCCCCTTCCTACCGTGTAAAGGGAGGCAGGAAACCCGGGGAGGAGGGGGATTCTTCTAGTTAAGCCATGAGCACTCTTGCGCAAGGATCCAATAACTCTCGTTTGTAAACTTTGTACAGCCATCTACACTAAAGGCAATACAACACCACCACACGAACTGGAGTAGGGGTTCGGCCCGAACCAGTATAAACCTTGTGTCCCCTGTTTGGTTGCACAGGTTCCCCTGCTTAGTGCGCCCGCCGAGGGTGCCACCCGGACGAGCGAAGCTCTGGGCCTCGCCCTCGTACGATCCTTCCCCCTCTTTCCTTGCGGTCGGCGGTCCCGATCGTCGACAGAAAGGATATATGGATGTCTGAATTATTTCATCTTGTATCATAACGCGCATAAGGAACCGTAATGACAAGAAGCATAAGAGCCAAGGCGACGACGATGTAGAGATCAACAAAGGGGCACCAGCCAAGTATTATGGTACTTGCCCATTATTCCCTGTTTGGAGCGATTGTTTGTAAATCCTAAAGAGGCAAAATTGTTGCGTTGGCATTATGAATCTCGAAAGGAAGATGGCAAGTTGAGATGCCCTGCTGATTGGGCTCAAAGGAGAAACATTGATCAGAAACATGAGGAGTTTGATGCCAAGATGAGGAATATAAGATTTGGATTGAATACTGATGGAATGAATCTCTTTGGTAATATAAGTAGTCGTCACAGCACTTGGCCTGTTCTGTTGTGTATCTACAATCTCCCTCCTTGGTTGTGTATGAAACGGAAGTATATCATGATGTCATTACTAATCTCGGGACCAAAACAGCCGAAAAATGATATTGATGTATACCTAGCACAATTGATTGAGGATTTGGTAAAATTGTGGAATGAGGGGGTCGCGTTGTGGGATGCATATAAATGATTTCTCAACCCTTGGTAATTTGGTGGGCTACAGTACGAAGGGAGCAAAAGCGTGTCCTATTTGTGTAGAGGAGACCGAGAGCGTGTGGCTGCCGAATTACAAGAAAACTATGTACATGGATCACCATTGGTTTCTATCTCGAAGTCATCGATACTGTAAGATGGATGACAAATTTGATGAGAAGAGGGGAGTTCGCTCGGCCCCGCAGCCTATGAGTGGAAGGAAAGTATATTCACACGTAGAGGATATCGATATTCAGTATGGGAAGAGCCATAATCTGTCCGTCCCAAGACCATTTGGAAGAATAGGTCGATATTTTGTGACCTACCATACTGGAAAGAGTTAGATGTCTGGTATTGTGTTGATGTCATGCACGTTGAGAAGAATGTTTACAATAATTTGGTTGGAATCTTATTGAACATACCTGGGAAGACCAAGGATGGTGTGAATGCTCTCCGCGATATAGCTTATATAGGAATTAGACCCAAGCTTGCAGTGATAGAGGAGGATGAAAAAGGTTTGTATATCCTCGTTGCATACTACACCTTGTCCAAGAAGAAAAAAGAAGACCTCTACAAGTGTCTCAAAGGTATTAAAATTTCATCGGGCTTCTCCTCAAACATTAAGAAGCTTGTGTACATAGATGATTTGTGCATTTCCCCTATCATTCTTCGACGTCATGGTCTACCTTGTTGTTCACCTTGTTAGAGATATTAAGATTTGTGGACCTGCTTTCCTATGTTACGTGTATCCGTTCGAAAGGTACATGGTTGTATTAAAGTCATACGTGAGGAATTGGTCGAAGCCTGATGATAGTATTGTTGAAGGTTATAGAACTGAAGAGGTTATTGAGTTTGCGTGGACTATCTAGGTAAAAGACAAGCAATTGGTGTTCTTGTATATCGTTATGAGGGCAGACTTGCTGACAAAGGAACCATTGGATCCAAACTAACGAGTCCACGGTTTGATATGTATTACAAAGCACATTTGATAGTTTTGCAGCACAACGCAGAAGTTCATCCATACATCGAGTAGCATAAGTTGATATTACGGGAAGAGAATCCACATATGGATGAGCTTTCCATCACGTGAGAACACAACGATCGATTCCTCACATGGTTCAAAGAAAAGGCGAAAGCCTTCATTAGTGAGGATGTCAAATGGTTGGCTGACGGTCCAAGATTTAATATATAGACATGGTAGAGGTACAATAATAATGGCTACACTTTTTATACTGAAAGTCAAGATGCAAAGAGTACTGTTCAAAACAATAGTGTAACTATAGATACTTTGTCCGATGATCACTCGAAAAGAGAATCCTTAACCGCAATGAACTCCTACTACGAGATGATCGAAGAAATTTGGATGCTCGATTACGGAATATATCAAGTTCGATTGTTTCGTTGTAAGTGGGTGAGATTTCCACATGAAGTGAAGATCCACAAGAGAGGTTTTACTCTTGTGAATCTCAATAGACTCGTCTATAAAGATGAACCGTTCGTCCTTGCGAAGCAAGCAAATCAATACTTCTACATGTGTGATCCGGCCAATCTGAGATTGCATGTCGTCCTTCGTGGCAAGAGGCGTATCGTTGGAGTTAAAAATGTCATAGATGAAGAAGAGTATAACCAATTCGATGAAATACCTCTATTTGCATTGGGGTATGTCTTAACGGTAACGACGACATACATAGAACAAATTACATGCGTGTAGATCATTAAGAAGGATTGTATTGTAAATAAATGGACTACATCAAGGTTTCTTCGTTTTATCGGACCGTTTATTTGGTTTAACGGTCGTTACTATTTAACAGGCCTGTTTTATTTGCCGTTTATTTGGGTAAAGTTGTAAGTTTGCCATGTGACATGGAATATTGTTCATTCATTCAATTATGATTCTTTGAATACATTCGCATCATGTCATATTTTTTCTTTCTGTCAACGTTGTGGACAATTGTTGATAATCTCGTAGTTCCATTATGTATGCATAAAATAAGTCGAACTAGATGCTTATTTTGGTACTACAAATATATGAATATATTTCTTCGAATTTTGGTAATATAAAAAATTTCAAAAGAAAATGAGTTTTTAGTCCAGAATCTAGTTACTATTATCTTGTTTTGGATTTAAACTTGTATTTTGCTTAGAATTAATTGTAAAATAATTTTTAAAATATCTCTAAAATGGAAAACATAGATTTTGTCATTTTTAACAATTCTCGTATTCAAAAGATCAACCTATCATAAGTTATTTGATTTTGAAGCTAGCCCAAAAACTAATATTGACCTATATTGCTTGGATTTCTTTGTATGTCTTGGCTTGAACTAATGTTTCTAATGCATACAAAACCATGAAAGTTCAAGTCTCCATGAATGCAAGTTGAATTGCATTTTGAGGCTTTATTGGAAATTCAATCTCTCTTATGCCTACAAAACACATTTTGCCATATTTTTTGAAAGAAAAATCCTTTTGAGGAAATTATTTTTGGGAAAGCTTTTAACTAGTCCAAAGTTCATATTTGAAAATTTTCAAACAATTTAGACTTTATTTAAACAAGTTGGCTTTTCAAATCCTTAAGCAAAAAATCATGCCTACAAAGTGAAATTTAGCATATCTTTTGAACGGGGACTCTTTTTCGAAAAAATCTTTTTGGAAAATCTTTGAAGTATCCCAAAGTATGTTTCTACAAAATTTCAAATAATTTCAACTATATTTGAAAAAAATATGATATTTTCTCTCTTTGATCAAATATTGAAAATTCAGACTTTTTGATGGTTTTGAGCTTTTTTGTGATTTTTGTATCTCCAAATCAGATTATAGTTTTATCAGATTTATTAGAGCTTATCTCACCAACTTGTTGAAAATCCAAAAACAAGTTCATAAGATCAGAATGCCTAGTTAAATAAAAATAATCGAAACTGAGTTATGGAACAACCTGATTACTTGAACCCTTGAGTGGTAAGAAAAAACATCATTATATATTACATACATGAAAAACCTATAATATCCTTGTATGGAAGGATTCATCAACCATTTAGCCTGATAAACTGCCAATAGGCTTTGAGGGTTTTGTCCACCAACTATATAGGTTGCCCTAGTTTATTTATTTCGAATGACCATGAAATACAAATTACAAAATTTTCAATACCAAAATTAGCAAATAGAACCTACCTCATCACAATCGGTTCTGATACAGAACCGATTGTGATAATCCATGATCAAACCCATCATCACAATTGGTTCTATATAAAAACCGATTGTGGTGATGGGCTTATCACAATCGGTTCTGTTGAAACCAATTGTGATTGTGCTTTTTGTACAGTTGGTTTTCGTTGGGAACTGACTGTGTTGTGTTTCTATAGGATTAATTTTTTCTAACATCGTTGTGTTTCTATAGGATTAATTTTTTCTAACACCTATTCTTCGTCTTTTAATTTGATTTTCTTTATTCACAATGTAATCAACAGGGGTGCGACGACCTTTGAGGCTTCTACGTCATGCATCACATCCTAGTCAGCGGCACACAACTTTTTACATACAAATTTTGAAGCTTAAATTAGTGCGCTTATTTCTATTTTGCAGAAGATCGATATCCCCTCAAGATCTTACAAAACAAATATTTCAAAAAATTACGAGACCACATATACCAGTGGTACTGGACATAAGTTCTAGTGGAGGACTGTAGGTTTAGAGACCCAACAAGCTCCTACTAGTCCATATGTAAACAATGTTATATCATGTGAATGTGATATGCGTATCGACTGTTAAGTATATTTGTGTTCTATATTGTGAATGTGATATGCATACTGTGTGTAATATGTGTTATTTTCAAGGGGATGTACAAAGAACTAATACTAGCACCCAACATCACAATCGGTTTCAAGCTAGAACCGATTGTGGTGAGAGCCACATCACAATCGGTTCTGGCTCTCACCACAATCGATTCTAGCTCAGAATCGATTGTGATAATATCGAACGAAAATCGACTATGATAGCGCATCCTCATTACTGTCTAATGACCTTGTATCGCCACCAAAATCTACTGTAATGACGAAAAAGAACCTTTTGTGTTGTACATTCTTATAGTAGTGGATCATAATTGTTTATGATGCTTGCTTTATAGTTAAAATCATGGTAAAAGTGATAAAAACTGTTAATGGTGGTAATATCTTGAGTACAGGTTATGCTGGGATGTTACATTAGCCAAGAAGATATTGATAATGACTAGCTTACCTCTAATTATTATATATAAGCACTATATTCAATGTATGTAGGTAGAGAATATAAATTAAGTTGGATATTTAATAGGGTATAGAGAAAATATCACACTAATTTTATATTAAAATATGAAATACACTCTATATTTTTATACAAGATTATCTAAAATATACGCTTATAAAGTTGAACGGGGGAGTATTTCCGATCGCGTCCGCATCCGGAAGCGTAAGTCTTCTCCGAATCCTGAGATCTGCGTGTGTTGCCTGATTGCCTCTGCCCATGGCAAGCGTTTCGTGGAGTCCCTTCTTTAATCCTAGATTGAAAAAAAAAAAAGCCCCTCAAGGACTCTTTGATATTAAGATTTCTGACATCTTAGCCTCGTAGTTTTAAATTAAGAATCAATTCAGATTAATAAAAGAAGAAGTAAACTCTACAACTCGCCTACGGCCTATCGGTGGCTGCGCTGCTGCGCCTTTCGTTATCCAAGTCCAACCTGCCACCATGCTAACTTGATCCCTCTTGCTAAACGTGTGACTCGGCCTGCCTTACAGGGGGCCGGGGAAGAAACCTAAGTACGACTTGATCAGAGCTCCATGCCGTGCATAATTGATAATTGTGCGACGAGCACGCTCTTCCTTGCATCTAGCGATTAATCCAAGCAAAACGGAGAGGCTTTGTTTATAAGATCCCATGTCCTGTACATTCGAACGGCCGGCAGCTCGAGCTCGGCACGCATGGCTGGAGCGCATCCGCCGCCGCTGCGAGGCTTCTGCTTCTCCCAGCGCAGCGCACCTGCTTGCCGTTGTCGCACTGTCTGTAGTCCTCGTCGCCGGATACTCCGTCTCCGGTGCGGAGGCGCTGGTCACCGCTTCCTCCTCCTCCTCCTCCTCCTCTTACCCCGCGCCGGCACGGCCACTGTCCGCCGACCTCACCACGGTATGTACATACGCGAAGAAAGTTGCACATATATATAACGATATGCATGGCAAATGGCATCTCGTTAATTTCCATTGCAAAAAATGAGCTTTTGTGTTTGACGTACTACTACTACCCGTACGTGTGTCAGGGGAGGAGCGGGAGTGCGGAGGCGAGGAGGCCAAGCGTGGAGCGGGAGCTCGACGCGGCGCGAGCTGCGATATGGCGCGCGGCACGACGGCGCCACGGTGATCACGGCGGCGGCGAGGGCAATGCCAGCTCGGCGAGTTGGTTCTACGGCGACGTGGAGTACGCTCGCCTGGCGAGCGTGTACCGCAACCCGGCCGCATTCTACCGGTAAGACGTCAGCCACGGCCGATGCTAAAACGGGATTCGTTCTTCACCTCTGCTGCACTGATCACTCGCCTCCCCATTGAGCGGTGCAGGAGCTACATGGAGATGGAGAGGCGGTTCAAGGTGTACGTGTACGAGGAAGGCGAGCCGCCGATCCTTCACGCGGGGCCGTGCAAGAACATCTACACCATCGAGGGCCGCTTCATCGAGCAGCTCGAGCTCATGGAGCCGCCGCCGGCCGGCGGCGGTGGAGTCCGGACGTGGGACCCAGCGCGCGCGCACGCGTTCTTCCTGCCGTTCAGCGTGTCCCAGATGGTGCAGCTCGCGTACCGCCCCCTCTCCTACGACCTCGCCCCGCTCCGCGCCCTCGTCGCCGACTACGTCCGCGTCGTCGCTTCCCGTCACCCCTTCTGGAACCGCTCCACCGGCGCCGACCACTTCATGCTCTCCTGCCACGACTGGGTACCTAAAAAAACCATCTTAACTAATTATTAGATCCCGTTTGGAATGAAACATGCAGAATTTTCATAAGAATTTTTCGTAGAAAACCCTGCATCTGCTGAGTGCGGACGTTTATTTTCCTACAAAAACTCGTACATGATTTTCGTGTTCTAGATGAGGCCTCGGTGTGCAGCGTGCAATTTGTGTTTGTTTTTGGTCGCGCGTTCCATTTCATGTACGTGCCACTGTTGATAGTTACATTTACGAGCTATTTTACGGTACATTAAATTCAGTATAGATCGGTCATTCTTTTTATCCAATGGATTAGATTATGTAACATTTATTTATACTTTCTCCGGCGGTAGAATATTAGAAATACACTCAACAAATCAATGACTCGATCTAATTTTTACTACACATCATATACTATTAGCATAACGCACTGTAAAACTTCTCATTTACATGCATAGGGCCCCAGAGCGTCGAGAGGGCACCCAGAGCTGTACGCGAACGGCATCCGCGCGCTGTGCAATGCCAACACGTCGGAGGGCTTCCGGCCGAGCAAGGACGTGAGCGTCCCGGAGATCAACCTGTACGACGGCGACATGCCGCGGCAGCTTCTGGCGCCGGCGCCGGGGCCGGCGTCGCGACCCTACCTGGCATTCTTCGCCGGCGGGCGGCATGGCCACGTCCGCGACCTCCTGCTCCGGCACTGGAAGGGCCGCGACCCGGTGGCCTTCCCGGTGTACGAGTACGACCTCCCCGCCGGCGGCGACTACTACTCTTTCATGAGGCGCGCGCGCTTCTGCCTGTGCCCGAGCGGGCACGAGGTGGCGAGCCCGCGCGTGGTGGAGGCCATCCACGCGGAGTGCGTCCCCGTGGTCGTGGCGGACGGGTACGCGCTGCCCTTCGCCGACGTGCTGCGGTGGGAGGCGTTCTCGGTGTTCGTGGCGGTCGCCGACATACCGAGGCTGAGGGAGGTGCTGGAGCGGATACCGGTGCCGGAGGTGGAGCGGCTCCGGGACGGGGTGCGGCTGGTGAAGCGGCACTTCATGCTAAACCAGCCGCCGGAGAGGCTGGACATGTTCAATATGATACTGCATTCAGTCTGGCTCAGGAGGCTTAACTTGAGACTGAATTCGCAGCATCAGGTGCTCTCCCAACTTAGCAAACACGATTTGATAGGATAATTCACAACATCACAAGTACGATGAGTGCATGTGTCTGTAACATTTTGCACACAGAAGAGAATACCGGAGTATCAGCTGTTGTTCTTTGATAGAGATATTCAGACTTTCAGGCCAGGTAAGTATGATCCATAGTGATAATATCAGAAGAAGCAAAAACGCCATGCAAGAAAAGGTCAGGCAAACATACTAGTAAATCAGTGATCCCATAGCATATTATCAAATTAGAAAGTTTAACTCCGAAAACTTTGTTTGAAAAGTTTCGCTGATTTTAAACGTCCAGTAAATCGCTGACATATGGCTACTCTGGAACTAGTCATACCCTTTAGTTATTAGCCTAATGGATTTTAGAATGGGAATTTCTAAAATTAGAAAGTTTAACTCCGAAAACTTTGTTTGAAAAGTTTCGCTGATTTTAAACGTCCAGTAAATCGCTGACATATGGCTACTCTGGAACTAGTCATACCCTTTAGTTATTAGCCTACTGGATTTTAGAATGTGAATTTCTAATTAGACAACGTATCCTTATGACAAGTGGTAACACCTATTTACTTCCCCACTTTTCTTTCTCCTTAAAGGTACTTTCTCCTCAGAGGTCTCTCCTTTTGACAAGTGGCAGCATCTCCTTCTTTCCCCCACTTACCTTCCCCCTCACAGGCTCTCTCATTGTGACACGTGACGCTATTCCCTTCATCTTCTTTTCTTCCACATTCCCTTCCCCTCGAACTCATAATAGTTTTTTATTTCAAATATTTCCCTAAGTTTCTAAAAACAAGTATTTTTTATCCACTTTCGAAAGTTTTAAATTGAAACTTTTCGAACCAAAAGTTTTCAAGAGTTGAAACCTTTTTTATTTGAATTTTTTCAAGTTGAAACTTTCTGATTTTAAATATTCAATTTTAAAAAAATTCGAGTTGAATTTTAAATCGAAACTTTTCAAACCGAAATTTTTTCTAATCAAAAATTTTTGAACCAAAAGTTTTTGAATTAAAAGTTTTCAGTTTTGAAACTTTTCGAGTTGAAAATTTCTAATTTAAGAATTTTCGGTTTAAAACTTTTTGAGATTAAAGCTTTCCGGTTTGAAAGTTTCTAATTTGGTATTTTCTTATTTAAAATTTTTCGAGTTGCATCTTTCTAATTTGAGATTTTTTTTCGAGTTGAAACAGTCTAATTTGCAATTTTTTGAGTTGAAACTTTTTTATTTGAAATTTTTCTTAATTTTTTTAGTTGATTTTTTTCCAAGTTGAAACTTGTTGGGACCAGATTTCCATATCCGAACCCTCTGTGTATAAACTGTGCTAGTTCAGGAAAAACTAGCACACATAGTGAAAACAGTGATGACAACACATCTATATCACGAAGTATATAATATTAATTAAGCAAAAGGGTATCAACCTTATGACCAATTATTACAAATAAACAGCCTCTTGGCTTGAGTTCAATAAGAAACAGCGAAAACGAAATAACAGCAATAGAGTAAGCCCATCCATTTGCCCAATAGGCAATCGACTAGGGTACGCATCCTAACATTTCGGATCACCTTCGTCATAACCACAAGCAAAGAACTCGTAGTCACCTTTAGTTTCTGCACACTCCTCTGTGGAAAGTTGGGGATGTTGCAGGGTAAGCACAAAATGTACTCCGCAAGTCTTGAAAACATAATACATGATAACTATATGCAAGGCTAAACAATTGAAGGCGTAATAAGACTCTTTTAGCATAAAGCAATATTTAACTTTAAATACCAATAGTAAGTTCACAAAGCATCATTTGATCAAAATGTAATTGAATAATAACTGAATTTGAAATGACAACTATAACGGGTTCTATCTACATGACTGGCTCCATCAGACAAACCATAATCCGAGAGTTCCATCTACTCACGGATTCCCAAACCATCATTTTCCTTTAAAACAAAACCATGAAATCTACAATGTGCAAGCGTACCTCGTCTGCCCTTAACACTCTGCAGAGTGTGTACAGCTTTACCCACAAGACATGATCGTCTTTTGTTGCCATGCAATTAACACATTTCCTTTGGTGTATCGGCAGAGAGATCATGATAAGGCCTTTACAATATACAACCCCATTATTAACCTCACCCGCTAAGGTTTCACCGCTGATGGGTTCTAGCTGCCCAGTCGGAAACCCCCTCTTGCACCTGCCTACATTTGGCATCCACCAAATGCGAAGCTAATAATGGGACGCACAAATTAATTAGCCAGGTCGTACCCATATAGACTTGTGGTTGTACGGTAGTGCTTGGTCCATGATAACACATGCTTCGGTCCTTAATTGACTAGGGCGAAAGAATCACATTCCAAGGTCTCGTGCTTCCTGCACCCGCTAAACATCCATTCGTCCTGGTATAAACCATATTTTTTACTTTATTTCATTTAAATAACAGTAGCAACACCGATTGCCACCACTTCACAAATAAGTTTAAACAATGTTTGAAATGTTTCCCATAACGACATAATTTCGAAACGTTTAAGCTGGACTAAGCAATTCTACCGTCCCATGCTAATCTACTTGTTATCACCAAATAAAATAGCTAGTATCATCTAAGGTGACAAAGGTTCGACATGATCAATACCAATGAGGGTATAACAAATTCTGGTATTTAACTGTACCCTAAAACTATATTTAAAGTACATTGCATAAAAATAAGCATGCATAATTTAAAACAATATAAGCTTTTCATAAAATTTGGGATCAATATGTTCAAGAAAGACTTGCCTTCACTGCCTCGTGCTGGATCTACCTTCGACTGTTGATTCGACTGAGGTTCGACTGCGTCATCTACACACAAAACGAGGCAAATAAATAAAATAAATTCAAACAAAATTCAAAAATTGAAAATAATGGTACTGGAAGATAGATCATGAATTTAGAAATTTGAATCACTGGAATCGGAGCTCGAACGAAGGAGAACGGGCTCCTGGAAGTTCCTCGGATCAGAAAATCAGATAAATTAAAGAGACTGACACGTGGCAAGATATGATTGGTTGCAATTTTTGGAATTTCTAGAAAATGGAAAAGGAAAAAAGAAATATCGCCTGACATGTGGGACCCACACGTCTGCGACACGGCTCACGGTGGATTGCGTCCACCAAGGAGGGTTTGGGTGACGCGGCAGACCGACTGACGAGGACGCCACGCGGCGTTGCTAGGGCAGACGTGGCAGTCGACGTGGCGCTGACGCGGCTGCCACGCGGTGAAGCAACGCGGCGCAGAGGTGAAGCTGCGCGCCGAGCCGCAAGATCGACGCGCGGGAGGCGGGCAACGCGGCTACACACGGCGGTGCGTGGCGTTGACGCTGGCGCCAATGTGGCCTGTGCAATGCGGAGCGGAGCGGCTCGGCGGGCGGCTGGCACGCCAGAGGCGAAGAAGAAGACGCGACCGAGGCGCAAAACGCGACGGATCGAGAGTGGGATCTAGGGCAAAAGAGTGCGGGCAACACGACGAACTCGATGCGACCATAGACAGCGACAGAGGCTCACCGTCGACGAAGAAAAAGGCGGCGGAAGGCTTTGGGTGCGGCGGGGAAACTTCGACGAGCTCGTGCGCGAAGATGACGGTGCCTCGGACAGCAAGGGCTAGGTCAACAGGGGCGGCACGGAGCGGGGAACCTCAGGCTGGATGCGGTGGCGACTTAAATAGCCTGGGGAGGCGTGCAGAGAACTGAAACCGAGCGGCGATGGACGCGGTTTCGACATGAAGACGGTTAGGGCTAGGGTTCGTGCGGTGGCGACGCAAGCGCGACTTGGCTTCATCCAGACCGCACACGTGGCGCAGATCGGACGGTCCACACAGAATGGATACGCGGTTCAACAAGGAGCGTTGAATCGAGATCGCACGGCGGCAGTGTCTTGGTGGATGATTGGGCAAGCGGCGGCCGGGCGGAGTGAAGGAAAAAGGAGGTAGGCAGGGGAAAAGAAACGGGCTGCGGAAGGAATTCGGCCCGCGCGGAAGAAAAGAAAAAGATTTTTCTTTTATTAAAAAACCAGAAAATTAGGAAAAGACTAAACAAATAGCAAATAAATTAGGAAAAATTCCAGAAAATTCTCAACAATACTTTTAGGCATTTTGAACCCAAATAAATTATGTTGAACTTGTTTAAACTTATAATTTTGATTCAAATAATTTGCTTGCACTTGAGAGCTCAAATTTAAATTCACAAAATTTTTGAAAACCTAGGAAAAATTTTGAAATGCTGAAATTGGGAATGTTACAAAACTTCCTCTTTAAAATTTTCAAAGTTACAATTTTGTAGTTTGAAATTTTTGTGTTAGAGTGGAAGGAAGGGAGGCAGGGGAAGTTGGTAGGGAAGAAGGAAGGGTGGAAGTGGATGGAGATGATTACAAATGCCATCCTAAGAGAATATTCTTAAATTTTAGTCTTACCCTTTTAGAATTTAGATTACTCCCTTTGGTCTCAAATATACCTCGTTTTGAGGCATTTAAAACTTTAGGTATCATTATCTTTTAAAATGTTTATATTACATACATAAAAATCAGATTTGTCTAGCATAATATTATAATTTTATTGAGTTTTATAATTATATTATAATACAAATTAGTGGTTAAAGTGACGTTTTAGAGACCATATCGATATCCAAAACGACACGTATTTGTGACTAGAGAGAGTGCCATTATCATTGTAATTTCAAAACGTAAGCACAATTAACAAGCTTCCTTGTTCTCCTCTTCTTGGCTAAATTCTACCTCTTTAGTGAGCTTTTTCGTTGCCTCCATGGATTCTCTTCGTCTCCCTTCACTTCTCTTCCTCACTTTCATTCCCTAGGTACTTGCCTTCTTTCCCTTATGGCTAAGCTTGAGCCAAGCCCGCGTGCCTCCTAAGTAGAGGTGAAAATAGATCAGATAGTTTCCAACCAATCCATACTATTTTTGAATATGGATTATATTGGCTTGGATATTTGTCAAAAAAACATCAAATTGGAAACAAATACATATTTTTTTGTGCCAGATACAAATATGGATTCGGTAGCTCCGTATTCGTCGAATACGAATAGAGATACAGATTATCTGAATATTCAAAGGCCGGATATACATAGCATATATCTCCTATTTTAGCCCAACCACTTACATGATACTTTAGTAGCCCATTATACATTAAAATATACGTCAATACATACAGAAGGAACTCTAGCCAAAAATACGAAGAATTCATGAAAGTTTGGATCAAATAAACTAATTATACCTATGTATCTGTTTTGTGTGTATTGTAGGGGTTTTCTTGTTCCAAGAAATATTCTTGACCATATTCGATTCGATTTGTATTCGCTCCATATTTGTATTTGACATTATTCGTATTCATATCCATATCCAGAGAAAAAAAATGAAGACAAATATGACAAATGCATTATATATCCATATTCGATCCGTTTTCAACCCTGCACCTGAGTCACCTAGTCATTTGGGCTTATGGCACCATGGCTGCCATGGGCACAATGAACATGCGGAGACCCACAACAGGCTTAGCTTTGCACAATTCGATTGGGTATGACTAGTTTGAGGTTAACATTAAACTAACAAATTTAAAGACACTCTTCTAGGATACCATGTATCGTCTTCTCCATCCACCTCCACCTTTCCCCCTTCCCTCTTCCTTACTCACTTCCCCCACCTCCCTCCCTTCTTCTCTAACATAAAAATTAAAAAAATAACTTTAAAAATTTTAAATAGAAAGTTTTAACTCAAAATTTTCAACGCAAAAAAAATTAAATAACAAAATTCAAATCAGAAAGTTTCAACTCGAAAAATTTTCAATTAAGAAATTTCAAATTAGAAAGTTTCTACTTGAAAATTTTCAAATAGAAAAGATTTAACTCGAAATGTTTAAATAAAAAAAATTCAACTCGAAAAGTTTCAACTCAAAATTTTGAAATCAAAAAAGTTTAACTTCAAAAATTTTAAAAATATTTTTTCCAAAAACTTTGGGAAAATTTGTAATACAAAAACTATTTCGTGTTTAAGGGAAGGAATGAAGGAAGAAAGAGGGGTGAAAGGGATAGTGCCACATATCGTGCTGAGATTGCAAGAAGAGGACCTTTGAGGGGGAAGGGAAGTGGAAGAAGGAATGAGGTGCTATCAATTGTCACATGGAGAGGGCCTTTGAGAGGGAAAAGAATAAGGTGTTATCATTTGTCACAGCCCAGTAGCAATTCCCAACTCCAATGCTATACGTTAGTCATGTCTACATCTCCACGACATTAAGTTTGGCAGAGGCGGAGGAGAGTAGTTCCATGTCTGAGACAAAGCGGGAAAGACATGTATGTTATGCATCGGAGAGGTATATTTGTTTTCCACCGCTATGAAATTAAATGTGCTGAGAAATAATGCATTTGAGTGGTTGCGTGTGTATCTATTTTTTCCACCACTCTGAAATTAAACTTGTTAAATGCATTGTGAGTGGTTGTGATGTGTCTTACATCGTGTGTAAGGTGAGGCAAGGTACCTTCAGAAAAAAGGTTTGAGGTAAAGGTCAAAATCTGTTTCTCCTCTTAGTTAAACCCAAGGCACAATGGGTTGGAGATGTTAAGGAATCTCGCTATCGAATAGTCCGGGGTTTTCGAACAGATCTGAATTGGAGAACAGAGAGACAAGAGAGACAGGTTTAGAAAAACGACGACATAATTCTTTATTGCTTTGTGGTTGCTTGTACAATGGGGGACCCCCTCCTCCTTATATAGTAGTCGCCTATGGTTTCGGCTAAGGGACCAACATAGGCCTTCAATGGGCCATGTGGTTTCCCAACACTCCCCCTTGGGCCCTTTGCCGCGAGATGCATATGCCTCATTAAAACTCCAGAAAAACCCAGTAGGACAAATATTTGGAGAAAGAGTACATAGCATGCGCTTATTGCGTTGCACAAATTGCCTCATTAAAACCTTATGCAAGAAAACTTCATGAAAAACTTGCTAAGAAAAAAGAGTACAATTCACCCAAACCTTAACTGCTAATCTTCGACATTCATGTTGGGTACTCAAAATTCATATTCGAGATTTATGTGGGAGTATGTGGAATATCTCCCCCTGAAATCTGCACTTCTCTAAGTCTCATCATTCCAATTCCTTTAACGCATCTTTCAAATGTAGATGCTGGGAGTGATTTAGTGAACAAATCTGCAAGATTTTCACATGACTTACTATGCAATATCTTGATCTCGTTCATCTTATGCAATTCGTGAGCATAGAAGAACTTGAGGTTGATATGCTTTGTGAGATTGCTCTTCACATAACCCATCTGTGCTTGGGCAACATAAGCTGCATTATCTTCATAGATGATCGTGGGGGTTTGCTCAATGTTCAAGCCACATGACTTCTGGATGTGGTGAACCATTCTTCGGAGCCATGCACATTCACGAGATGCTTCATACAAAGCAATGATTTTCGAGTGGTTTGTCGACGTCGAGACGAGAGTCTGCTTAGACGACTTCCAGGAAACTGTTGCTCCTCCACATAGGAAAACATAGCCAGTTTGGGACTTGCCAGTATGCGGGTCTGATAAGTACCCAGCATCGGCATAGCCGACCAAATTCAGTTCATTGTTTCTTCTGAAAAACAAACCGAGATCTTTGCTTCCTTCGAGGTAACGGAAGATGTCCTTGATCCCTTTCCAATGCCTTTTGGCGATCGCGAGGCGGCGGGCGGCGACGCAAGACGGCGGCGTGGTCGCATGGAGGCCGAGGCTTCGGCGATGGCGGCGCGCGGCAACCGGCCCAGCGCTACGGTGCGGCGAAGCGCGGCCGAGCCGACGGCGGCTTTGGCGCAACTGCGACGGAGATGGTGCGAGCCGAGGCCGAGCGGCGCTGCGTGGAGGCCGAGCTGGGCGGCGCGACGCGGCCGAGGAGGTGTTGTCACCGGCGGTGAGGCCGTCGGCGCGTGGCCGTCGGGCGACCGAGGTGCGGCGAGTCGGTGTCGAGGAGCGACGCGACAACCGGGCCGGGTTGCCGAGTCTGCGTCGAGTCAGCAAGACGGCCGGGTTGCCGAGGTGCGGCGAGTCAGCGGCGAGGAGCGGCAACAGACGGCGGCCGGTTGCGAGGTGCGGCGAAGTCAGCGACCGAGGAGCGGCGACGGCTTAAGGCCGAGGCGGCGCGACGCGGACCGAGCCGAGCGGAGGCGCCTTCGCCGGGATCGGGCGGTTACGGCGAGGCCGGCCGAGGTGACA
The DNA here is from genome assembly GCA_036346275.1 of Otatea glauca. Taxonomy (NCBI): domain Eukaryota; kingdom Viridiplantae; phylum Streptophyta; class Magnoliopsida; order Poales; family Poaceae; genus Otatea; species Otatea glauca. The sequence goes on along the minus strand of CM070721.1, from coordinate 6,293,354 downwards.
CGCGGCGGCGGCGGCCGAGGCGACGCGGCAGCGAGGTCGCGGCTTCATGCGCGGGTGGCTCTGGTAGGGCGCCGTGCGTCTTGGCTGCAGCAGCGGTGGCGACGGTGGCCGGGCTTCAAGCCGGCGAAGCCGATGCTATCGCCATCCCCTTTTTTCTGCGGATGATGAACGGTAAAAACTATAGATCTATGTCGTTGTAGCTTCTTGCCACGCGACGAAACACAAAACAGATGTGTAGGATAGATGCATGCATAGGATCAACAAGCGAGTTAGATTCAATCGCCGAAACCCACCTTTCTCACCTTTCAATCTGTTCGCCAGTAGAGCTTCGTGCTGATAACGTGTTAATGAACCTCGCTATCGAATAGTCCAGAGTTCCTGAACAGATTTGAATTGGAGAACTGAAAGATAAGAGACACAGGTTTAGAGAGAGCGATGACAGAATTCTTTATTGCCCTTAGATCGACATGGCCACTATCAGGCTTGACACGACGCACACTTACGCCCAACCACTATCATGTTCCCGGTGCCTCGACCTAAGATGGTCTCTGATGACGACCGCAACATATTCATGGTAGAAAGGGTCAAATTCAAATGTGGTTTGCATTACAGCAAGTTTGGGCGTTCCAATAGAAACTTGATCAAATGCAGTGATCATATTTTCCATAGGAGTCCATTAGCTGCATTTGAATTTGCAGATGTTTTCAGAATTGAGTCCAGTGACTTCTCACTTGCTTAGGTTCATAACGATTTTCTTGATTCTTGTATAGCATTTCATGCGAGCGGATATAACTAAAAAACAGTTGTAACTTTTTATAAGAGACCGTTTAATAAACAACTAATTTTTCTTAGCAATAAGCTGCAAAAACATATTCCGACCAGTTTTCAACTTTTAACTAGTTATACGTGGCTTCTACTATACCAAAATATGCTTAAAAGCTTAACTATTTAGAGAGGCTTACCAGCTTTTCATAAATTGAAACTGGCTTTAAGCTCCCGCCCGCCCTTAGTTATTCACTTGAAACACGCAAAAGTACGTCTTCCTAGATGACGACCGATACGTGGGTTCACTTTACGAGCTATTGGGGCTTGGAAGTCGCACCCTGTTTTACATCAATGCAAAAGCAAACAAGCACAAGATGAAACATCTGCTAAACCCAGCAACCAAGCCTTGAAAAACATAAGTGAAACAGCCAGTTAATTTGCTTTATTTAACAATCACTTCAGTGACTAAAAATGCCACCATATGTAGCAAGCCTCAAAATAAGTTTGCAAGTCATACATATTGCATATGCATGGAAAGATGGAAAAGTGTACAGGTACAAATAGAAATGAACAAAAAATGTTATAGCGATCTTGGAGAATTATAGAACGTCATAAAAACTCCAACCCTCACATTTTAGTATCTATGGGATAGCTTCTCCTGCTCCTTATAGTACATTGCATATCTGCATAGCCACATCAAAAAAAAAATCAGGCATCAAGCGTGTCAAATATTTGAAATGTTCAGCCAACTTATCATTTATCAAAAAAGGATGCTCAATTACTTGAAATGTGCAAGTCACTTATTTACAAGAAGTTCAATTGTTCAAACTGCATTTTGTAAATTATATTTTGTTCAAGCAACCATAGATCAACACTAACTCTAGTTCATTCCCTACTTAACGCATTAAATACACAGAAAATATTCTCTCTATTTTTTCCAGTTTCCACACACTGAATTCGTGTAAAGAGGATAATTTTGCTGCCAACATTACTATAAAAAAACATGCATGCAAGGATTATGTAAATGAGGCTCAGTGTTGTCACTAATTCAAAATCCGAGATGAGGGTATCCTGGTGTTATGAAACAAACATGTACACCATGCAAGGCAGAGAAAGGTTTCTAACTTCAGCACTACTATGCCCAAACTCATGGTACATCCCAGGAGGAGAATCATCAAAAGTTGCAAAAGCACCCTGAGGATGAGAGCTTACCATATTGAAACTAGTCAACCGCTTTGGATGGCTTTGCTTGGTTGGATAGGCTTAAGAATAAATCTAAACATAATAGTGCATCAAACTAGGACAGTTTCCCCCAAAAAAATTAAGCAATGTGCAAAACATGAACACCCTCAGATGAGATTTCAGGGCTTCTCCTGCTTAGTAAGTTCTTATTGCCAACCAGGTTGGAAATTATGCAATTTCAACAAGACTAAAATTAAATTACTGAACAATCCGGGTTGGGAGGATGTTAGGCTAATTTGATAATTCAAGCTATTTTGCAAATTCAAAGCTACAAAGGTCACAGAGACTCTCCAGGAACCACCTGAAAGACTTATCAGAGAAGAACTATTCGCCAGAAGGGCCCCAAACATTCAGCTTTGCAACAATAATCAATAAAATCCGGTTCTATTCCATCTAAGCTTCTAATGTAGCTCATCTGAATTCAAAGCACATCAACTAAACAACCAGGTAGAAGACAATTAGACAAGTATTATCTAACCAAATTATTACCTCGCATCAAGACCCACACAAAGACAATAACTGATGACTCGATTGAAACAACAATGTCGTGGTGAAGCAACCATGCTACATATATCATCCCATCTCGCGGTACGAACAATTCACATGGAATCAACTGCGTCTAAATTCCCCTCGGCATTTTTAGTCCCAAAATTGCACGCACACACCAACCCTGCCTAATAATTCTAATAAAATTGGAGAAAAAGAAGAACGGCCCGCGTCGCAATCAACCCTAGAATTTCCCCACGCGATCAAGTCTAATAAGGGGAACCGATCAAACCCTAAACAGATCTCGCAACCAAGCGAAGCTACAAGCAAACAATCCTAGACTCGATCAGATCTGCGTAATACAAGAGGGGGAAGGAGGGAGGGAATGCGTACTCGTAGGTGCCGACGACAGGGGCGAGGAGGAGCGTAGCGGAGATCCAGTTCTCCGACACCTTGTGGTGGATCTTGGTGGTGATGTCCTTCCACAGCCCCGGCATCACCTTCTGCTGAAACGGCGACAGCGCGTACACCACCGCCTTCATCCGCACCGGCGTCTTCCCCATCCTTCCTCGCCGCTTCGCCTTCCTCTCCTCTCTTCCTAGGGGTTGCTCCGGCTCCAATCACCTCACGCCGATGGAAGGTTGGCTTCTGGATCGTTCAACAGCTAGGGTTCGGTATATAGGGTAGATGTGGACCTGGGCCGGGCTTTGGTGGGCTGACCGGACACACATACTTGGCCCAGCCCAATATTTACAGTACAAACATATGGATTCTAGATAGTAGCGCACTGGATTTTCGACCGTCCGATTGCCTGCTTTGATTCCTCTCGGGAAAAAAAATTTGTCTGCCTTATTTTACCAGAATTCATGTGAAGCAGTTAGGGTGTGTTTGGTTGGTAGGATGAGGTTAAATAAGATAGATGATTTTGTACCATTTGATTCCATTATTTTAAGTGAATGGAATGGTTTAATATCTATAAGAAATATTCCTTAAAATTGTATCCTACCATACAGGATGTGATGGTTCCATTCAATCAATAAAACACATAGATGATTTTTTTTAAACCATCTCATACATGTACGACTTGATACAAGTAACCAAACACACCCTAAATTCCTGTAGGAAAAATTCTCGCATTTGAAACCGAACTTTAGACTCGGTTTGAAACGCAGGAATTGTACAACAAGCAGTTCGATTCTTAGAGAAATCGAAAACAATTCACTCGTTTTCAAATGGAGCCTTAGGCCATCTTTGGATGAATGGTAAGAGCAGTGCTTCAATACTTTCCCTTCTAATAGAAGTTGCGTAAATCTTGAAACAAGCGAAGGGGTAAGTAATCTCCATCTACCCTTCATTAATGCTTTAATATTTGTGCAACTGTAAAAAAGAAAAGCATTGAAGCACCTCTCGAGTGGTAATTCTTTAAGAGGTTTTAGAATTTAGTTTAAATTTGAACTAGATCCTACAATATTTCAATAAAATACTTCTAATCCAAAACCCTCTTAAGGTTAACATTGTAGCCTTAGCCTGGCCCAATTACTTGCAAACTTTTATTTTTTTCGCAAGGTAGTTAGATTATAAAGTAAGGCTTACATTTTCTCAAGGAAAATAGTAAGGGGGTGTTTGGATTAGGGGTATTTTATTAAAATGTTTTTAAAAATTTTAAAACCTGCTAAGAAATTACCACTCATCCAAGTAGGACTTAAGGCTTATTTTGGCACTGCATTTTTTGTTACAAGATCAGCATCACCGTCACAAATTGTAAAAGAATTATAGTTGCAGGGAAAATTCCACAATGATCGTAGAACGCACAAAATTTCGGGATAACTAGTGCTTCTATGCATCACCTCTAATACAAGTTGCATAAATCTTAAAACACACAAAGGGTAAGTAACTAAGTAGTGCTCACCGTCTATCTTTCATTCATACTTTAATATTTGTGTAACTTTTAAAAAGTGATGCATAGAAGCACCTCTCAGATAGTATTATTTATTCCCTCCCAACACAATACTGCTGCAGGTTCATCAATGAATTACCAAGACAAATTGCATTCACATCTATGGCATTACGAATCGGGAGACCACAGATTCTGTAGGCTCTACGCTGGACCGGACCTAAGCGCATAATCAAGATCCGCTATGAGGTCGTCTACGTCCTCGATGCCAACCGATATTCGAACTAGATCATCAGTTAGGCCGCGCTCCTCACGAACCGCGGAAGGGATGCTCGCGTGCGACATGAAGCAGGGCAGGCTGATGAGCGACTTCACACTTCCTGCATTTGAATGTAGATTGGGTGAGCAAGAATGAACCGCATTGCACAAGACTTTGAAAATATTTGGTCAGAAAATTAATGGATCTTTAAATTTCTAATACTCGTATGAGTATATTGGGTAATAAAATGGGTCAAACACTAAGCTTATTCCTGAAAGACAGGCAGAGTAGAGAAATGACAGTGACAAACAGAGAAGATCATCTGAATGCTCACCAAAGCTAACTGTTACGTTGAAGTACTTTGTTGTCTCGACAACATGCTTCGAGAGAGCCAATGAACCAGTTAGGAAACTGAGAACAGAGCCCGCTCCTTTTGCCTGCAAAAGAAGCAAAGGGAAAAAATGTTACAATCATAACTGCGTAGAAAGTGTCCCGAAGGACCCGAAGGTCCAATGCTAAATAGATGATTGCTTAAGCACTAATGTAGGGAACTTGAAAATTGCAAAGTACCTGAGAAAAGTGTAAAGATCGTCCAGGATGATCAGGAAGTCCCGCGTAGTTCACTTTCTTGACCCTTGGATGAGAAGCTAGGAATTCAGCAATCTTCTGGGCATTAGCCTACCAAAAAAAAAATCATCAGCCTCTTCAGAAATTGAAATGACTACAAATAATCGAACTCTGGAACGAATGTAATCAATCAAATCAGTACAAAGTTAATAGCAGGCATGTTATGAAGCACTTGAAAATTTGACAACAATAAATATATACATTACATACAGGTTGTTGTATTACAGAAAAGCTTCACCTGTTGCTTTTCCACCCGTAAAGCCATGGTTTTGATTCCTCTCAAGCAAAGCCAGCAATCAAACGGTGCCAAACCTGATCCTTCGGCATTTTGTAGAAATGCAATCTCCTTAGCCAAGCTGTCAGCAATTGGAACAAGTATTACTCCAGCAGTTCATAACTATTTTAGTTAAAGAGAAAGATCTATAATCTATTAATTTTAAGGTGTATTTAGCAGCTGTATTCAGAAGCAGCTCACAAATATTCATGCCGTGCAGTAATAGACAGGAAAAAGGTAATACATGATTTATTTCAAGAAAAGAAGGGTAGCAGGAAGTAGTGTTGACAAGAAGACACTAACATGTAACCGTATGTGGGAAATCATTAGTATTGACCATCATACAGACAGGAAACACAATTGAGGATAAAATGAAAACACTTATCATTCAAAAGAGCCAATATGATCATTAGTAACAAGGGAGGACCACAGAATGACAGAACAGACCTTTCACCCTTTACTGCAAGTATTCCAGCCATAAGATCACTATGCCCGGCTATAAATTTGGTAGCAGAGTGCATAACAATATCTGCAGATAGGACAATAGAATGTTGTGAAGTAGACTAATGGAAGATGCATGAGATGGAATGATGTTGTTTTCTAGTCAAGTAAATCTATGGTTCTATACCTGCTCCAAGTTCTATAGGCTGGGAGAGCACTGGAGACATGATGCTGTTGTCCACCAAAACAAGAGCACCTTGAGAATGAGCTATCTCTGAGATTTTCTGTGAAGTAAGAAAACAGTGGATGGAATAAGAATATTATCTAAGAGTATATACCTAGATAAATCAAATTTTAGATATATTCTTTGCGATTATTGCCACCCATAGATCAACAGCATTACCTTTATATCAGTAATCTGTTGACGAGGATTGGTGGGACTTTCAAGCCAAACTAGTTTAGTCAAGGGCCCAATTGCAGAAGTCACCTCACTAATTTTGGTTGTATCCACTCGTCTATCATGCCATAATACATATCATACTTGTAAATAAGCAGCAAAAGAACAACGACAGAATAATTTCCACTGAAAAAATGTAGACCACACTTACTTTACTACAATTCCATTTCTTGGGACAACTTGTGAGAGCAGACGATCAGAGCCACCATATATGTCTTCTCCGGCAACTATTTCTTGTCCTGAGAAATGTGCATTTCCCAATAAACTCATAAATGCATATAAGATTCAAAGACAATAAGCGTAAAAAATAATAGCCAACAAAACAAATGCCAAGTGCTCACCAGACTGAAGGAGGTGTGTCACTGCAGCTAGTGCTGCCATCCCACTGGTGAAGCAGAATGCTTGATCCGCCTTCTCAAGCTTAGCCATAAGGCTGAATGTGTGCTCAAATTTATTAATACCACTAAAGAGTACATATATTTACACCACACAAAATAAAAAAGAATAAGCAGTTGGACTAACCTCTGGAGAACATCGCGAGTAGGGTTGCCACTTCTAGTGTAATCATAAGTTCCATAGTATGTTGCTGAAGGCTGAAAAATAACTTCTAGGAGTAAGCTATACATCAGGAAACAAACAAGGAAAAGATAAAAGTGCAAATCATGAGCCATCCTAAACTTACAAGGTGTACACTATACTACAGTTCATCACAGCCAAACTGAACAACAATAAGCCCCACATAATTTTACACACTGATATCTGCATACTCCCATTCCTATATAATTAGAGAACAACGAAGATTCCACATGGTTAATTTCTCCTCAGAGAAAATGGAGGAAAATGCAATGAGTTCATTCAAAAATTACATCACGGTGTTGTTTCAGGGACAACCAAGACAGATGACATAATTAGCAAATCAAGATAACAAAGTTGGGTTTAACTACTAAAATTAGCAAATGTGGATTAAAGTTTGTCAAACTACAATTTCCATAAACTGGTATACTTGGTGTGCAACATTTAAGCACATCAACTTCTAGGCTACTAGAGCTCTTCAGACTTCCACAGGATTTGGATTTGTCTTGTAAATTTGGTAACTTTCAAACAGTTGCACCACACCAACAATTCCCACGAATACCTGAATATTCATTTCGCTCCGAACAATAAGAATGCAAACCAAAATTCTAAAGTCTCAATTGATTACAGTCGATACCACCACCTACTATGAAACATCATCAGAAGTAGGAAGAGAAACAATGCGCTTCCAAACAGCGACCAAAGTACATTGACAAAACATTGATGGCTTTAAGTTTTCCATGGTTGCCACTACTTGTTTGTAACCCTAAATTACCTGCTTGAACGTGGCCGTCTGGTACAGCGGCGTGCTCAGAGCCCCATACACATCGAACGAATTCTCGAAGCTCGTCAGTATCGTCGCCACGCTCGGCTCCTTCCTCCCCAAATCTACACACCCAGAAACAAACATCACTCACAATTACACCAAAACCACAGCAAAACCCCATGCCAAACCCACCAGAATCCGAAGAGCCGACGGCCCCCAGGGCCTCCGCGGAGACCGCGGACGCGCTCAGGTCGCGGTCCGATTCACCGGAGGAGCCGGTGTTCGCCGCCGGCCCCTTCGGCGGGACAGCCGCCATGCGGTGGGAGAGCGTGAGGCGGGGGGAGGGGGAGGGGAAACGGAGGGTTTGGGTGGGGTCGCCCTAGGGTTTGGGAGTGGGAGCGAGGAGGTTGGGTTGGAGTGGAGGAGGACGAGGCGGGCGAGAGCGGTGGTGGCGGCGGCAGCCATGGCCGGAAAGAGTGGGAAGCGGGAGCGTGATAGCGAAATGGGACGGATTTAGGGCAACTGACAGGTGGGGTCAAGAAGCAGTGCCACAGCTCGTTGTTTTTAAGAGCGTGATTGCGCCACAAAATCATGTCTAGGTTCAATGAACAGTATCTTCGACCAGTTATGGGAAACGATTCGCTAATCATCGTATCATACGGTACCTCACCTATACTTGGCAGAGCTCCTGGATGGAGACGCGTTTGAGCCGTTGGAGCGAGCCTCAGATTCTTTTCTAAAAAAGTTTATGGATAGATCCTTTTCGCGAAAAAAAAATACGATCAAGTCCTTTTTTCGGAAAAAAATATATATTACGTCCATGCTCTTTTAGCGTTTTTAGGAGTAGCGCTCGGATCCTTTTTAGAAAACTCGAAATTACGTTTAGGTCCTTTTGTAAAAAAAAGTTCATGTTCTTTTTTTTTTTGAAAAAAAATATGCATTGCATTTATGTCCTTTTTCCGCATTTCTAGCATTACGTTTAAGCCCTTTTGCAAAAACACAAGCTTATTTTTAGATCTTTTTCGCTCGTTTTCTCGATTTACTCGTATATAGAGCGTCAATCGCGCGTTTTGTCGATTTTCTCGCGTGGAGAGCGGCGCCCGCGGCGTGGCACGCCGCGCATAAATTTCTAGTATCATCATATAGTTTGAAGAATCCACGCGCTCTGGACGTTTTGAGCCGGAGGGAGCCGGCTCGGCTCGCGGCTCGAGCCGAGCCGGCCAAATATTTTTTACATCCGGGTCCTTTTCTAAATAAAAAAAATACAGATAGGTCCTTTTCAGGAAAAGAAATTACGATTGGGTCCTTTTTCCTAAAAAGATTACGTATTACGTCCATGCCCTTTTAGCATTTTTAGGAGTAACGCTCGGATCCTTTTTAGGAAAATCGAAATTACGTTTAGGTCCTTTTTGTAAGAAAAAAATTCATGTCCATTTTAAAAAAATGCATTGCATTTATGTCCTTTTTTCGCTTTTCTAGCATTACGTTTAAGCCCTTTTGCGAAAAATACAAGCTTATGTTTAGATCCTTTTCGCGTATTTTCTCGATTTACTTGTGTATGGAGCGTCAATCGCGCGTTTTGTCGATTTTCTCGCGTGGAGAGGGCGCCCGCGGCGTGGCACGCCGCGCATAAATTTCTAGTACCTCATTAAACTTAGAAGATTTGCCGCGCTGTGGTTGATTTGAGCCGAGCCGCCTCATTAAACTTCGAAGATTTGGCGCGCTGCGGTTGATTTGAGCCGGCTCTTAAGTCCTTTTTCCGAAAAAATAAATTACGTTTAGGTCTTTTTTGAGAAAAAATTTACGATTAGATATTATTTTGAAAAAGAATATATATTCCGTTTAGGTCCTTTATACGTTATTAGGCATTTTGTTGGGTCCTTTTTCGAAAAATCAAAATTACGTTTAGACCCTTTTTCGGGAAGAAAATACGCTCATGTCCTTTTTTTTGGAAAAAAGATATACATTGCATTTAGGTACTTTTTACATTTTTTCTAGTATTACGTTTAAGCCCTTTTTCGGAAAACAAAATTCTGTTTAGATCCTTTTCCAGGAAAAAAAAGTTTACGCCCTTTTTCCGTTTTTCCCGAGCCGGACCTTACGTTCCAGCGAAATCGCAGATTGTATCCTTTCAACCGTTTCACGTGTTTCCTTGATTTGCTCGCTTAGGGAGCGGCAGTCGCACGTTTTCTCGATTTGCTCGTGTGGGGAGCGGCGCCATGGCGTGGCACTCCGCGTATGATTATCTAGTTCACATACTAAAACGTTGATAATTTGGTACCAAAAGTGAATGCAAAAGGTGATTAATTTCCACTTATAAACATACACCATTTAACTAAATTAGTACTATGCGGATAAGTTTTATATGGATAATTCTTCCTCTAGTCACAAATAAATATTATTTTTATATATGTGCAGTTAAACTTTTAAAACTTTGGCTACCGGTAAGGGCGGAGCCACTACCGGTAAGGGCAGAGCCAGGCCTCGGGTGCTCTAGTGGAAGCTCTTTCCCCCTCCGAGTAGGTGAACTAGTGGAAGCTCTTTCCCCCTCCGGGTAGGTGAGCTCCGATCTTCACAACTTTACCGTACCTTCTCATAATCTTATTGAGAAGATCACCACGCACGACGCCTCCACACACCGTCTAGGTGTCGGCAAACACCAAGAGTAACAAGCCAAGCCCTCTAGCTTAAGCTCCACCAAGTACAACACATGTACAATGGTGATCACCGATATAACACATGCACAATGCTTCCCTCAAGTGCAACACATGCACAAAAGGCTCTCAATCATCTCCTAATTGCAACACATGCAATTAGAGCTCACTCTTAACTCAAGAACCAAATGTGGGGATGCAACACATGCACAATACCACCCAAATACTCAACAAGTCCAACAACTACCAAATTCCGGCCTTCAAGGCTCCTTTTATAGCCTCTTCAAAGAAAACTAGTCGTTACTCAGAAAATCCGGTACTATCGGCCAACTAGGAGTGGTGCTACCGCTCGGGTAGCAGCACCGGCCCTAAGCCCGGTAGCACTAGCCTGACAGACTCGGCCGAGCACCCCTCTCTGGAATTTCACACCGGCTAGAGGGGCGGTAGCACCGGCCGAGCGATGATACCGGCCCAAAGTGCGATATGACCGGCCTAAGGGAGAAAAGACAATTTCACACAGAAATTTTTCTCCAAAACAACAAATATCAATTCTTTGAGTTATGTGAGAATCAACACTCTTAACACTATGCAAAACACATTTGCATATGTTACTCACATACTCTAAAGAACAACATTTAAACACCGACTTATTTGCAAAACACATTCGCAAATAAATCAAGAACCTATGAAATCAATCCTTTAGCCATGTAAGGATCAACACATGATCCCGACACTTTGCAAAAGACATTTGTAAACGCCAACACAAGCTACTCGGCTATGACTTAACATTCTTGGGTAGGTCTAAGAGAAGCACCACAAAACAAGAATCGGTTAAGCCATATGTTCAGAAAAGCTACATGTTCTTTATCGGACATTGGGTCGATTCCTTTGTTATTGTTAATATATTTACTCCAACCTTCCCCCTTGGTGTGGATTAATTTGTGTTGAGGTTTGGCACTAAAAGCCGGTACTTGCTCCCAAACAAGCATTTTTGTACTGCTAGCCAATCGTACCAATCCCGCTAGCCCTTTAATGCCGTTGGCCAAGCCCCAAAATTTTTGCTCCACCCTTCTATGTTATACTTGGAAGCAGATAATGAAAGACGAGGAATTTCTTGCTCTATAACAACTGACGGATCGAGATTACCTACTGGGCCTAACTAATACTAATCATTGTTGTCGGGTATGGGAATGAATACCTGATGAGGGTCTATGTTCTCTGAGCCGATTGGGGAGTTTGCCAAGCCGATGAGAGTCCAAAAGCAAGATTGAGCTGATGAGATGGAACGTTGGTGAGTGTCGAAGCTTAACAAAATGAAGGAGAAAGTCGATAGTGAGGGGTTTGAGATCTTGAGCGCGTGAAAATGACAGAGGTATGGTGCAATATTTATAGGGGAGTTGAAAGCATCTAGGCACCCATTATGTTTTGGTTTTGATAATTAATGACAACTTTGTTATATGATCTAATATTTTTCTTGAAAATATTGAAAGTAGGTAAATTCCAAGTTTGATGACCATGGAAATATCAAGGAAGGTACAAATGCATGATCAATATGTCAAGATCGTGAAAAGGTATATTTATAAGGTTCTTTTCTAGTCTTTTGTCGATCTTGGTGTTTGGAAGAAAAATCGGTTTACTAGAATTAAGGCCGTACTATAAAGAGGGATCTTGACGCTTTTCTTGATGTCATTTAGGGTTTAAAGGCTCAAATTACATATTCAAATGATTGCTTGATAATATATGTGTTCCTAAATAGACAATCTTTTCAAACAAATCAAGTCTCTGGAAATCCGGTGCTATCAGCCCATGGCAAAGACGGTGCTCACAGTGCTGTGTATGCCGGCTCAATAGGGTGGTGTGAAAATTCCAGAGAAGTTCTTTTATGAGTTATGGTAGCCCGGTGCTACCGCTTATGGTAACCCGGTGCTACCGGATTATCGGTAGCACTGGATATGAACCCGGTGTGGAAATTTCAGAGAAGGGTTTTTTGAGCATTTTGTAGCCCAGTGCTACCGCCCATGGCAGCTCGGTGCTACCGGGCTAGCGGTAGCACCGGACATAAGCCCGGTGTAAAAATTACAGAGGGTGTATTTTTGGCTTATCTGCAGCCCGGTGCTACCGGACCAACGTTTGCACTGGCCCTCAGCCCAGTGCTTTAATTCTAGAGAGATCCTTTTTGGAAAAAGAAAATGAAATAAAACCCGGTGCTACCGGTTCTAGTTGGACGGTAGCACCAGACCTTTTTGTAACGGTCTCTAGCAAGTGCATTAGATGCACTGTTCTAGCCGTTGAAGTGGAGCTCGGTGCTCTGGGTCCTACATGAAGCGTGCTTAAAAAGCAATTTTGCCCATTTCGAGCTCCAACGGCTAGAAAGTTTGGTGGAAGCTATAAATACCTCCTCACCTGCATTCTAGAGCAACTCTTGGTCCTCATTGATGATATTTGAGATCTAGCAAGTATTCTCCACTCTTGTGTGCATTCAATTTTTATTTGTGAGTGTGAGAAGCAAAATTGAGTATTGCATTTAGTGTTTGAGCCTTTAGACATCGATATTTGACCTCAAGCAAGCGTCAAGGTTTATTACTCTTGGAGGTTGCCGCCTCCTAGATGGCTTGGAGGCGATCTTGCACGGTGAGCTTCTCAACGGAGATTGTGAGAAGTCCCGATAACTTGTGAAGGCCGGAGTTCGCCTACCCGGAGCAGGGAAGAACTACCCTAGTGATCGAGGAAGGCTCAAGCAAGTGGGCCGAAGCTTGCGTGGTTCAAGTCACCTCAGCGTGGAGTAGGGAGGCCAAGCAAGTCTCCGAGACCACGGGTTAAATCTCTTATCTCCCATTTATTTATGTTTGGTATTCTTGATTGTTGAGAATCTATTTCGTTAATAGCATACTCTTGATAATCTTTGTGCTCACTAGTATATTTGCTACTCTTGAATTGACATAGTATCTTGAGTGGTTACGAGAGAATTTAAGTGTGTCACTCTTATTTGTATCTCAATATCTTAGTGTCATTCATAATTTTTAAATAGTGTTGAAAGATTTAGAAACCTCCTATTCATCCCCCTCTAGTCGGTTATCCTTAATCCTACAGGAGTAAAACCTGGTGGCATTTGTCTGTAATTTCTTCGAACTTTCAAGCACAGTTATGTTGGAAATACATGTGTCGAGGATTTTACGGCGTGAATAAATGGAGTGGTTACCAATAGAAATGGTGACAGTGGTGCAGTAATTCATGCTTAAGCCTACAAAAGAAGATTTTTTGTAGATTCACATCTCCCAAAAATAGAAATCATTTGTTAGCACTAGACTTTGGCAAGTATATGACCGATTTGTAAGGCAAAGTTAAATTTGGATATCTAGCCGACATCGGTTTGAAAAAGGAATTTTATCGGCAAGAGATAGAGGCCGATAGGTTCATGGTTTGTGACAAATCGGAGAAGGATACGATCAGCCTATACACTATGAAAGGGATCAGAGGCAAGGTTCACATTGCCATTTTGCCTGCGAAATTCGAGGTCTGGTCGGCACTAGTTTGCCGCGAAAATCGTTCAAAATTCAGTAAAAATTGATCGGTTTATGAAAGTCAAAATAGATGGTCAAACCGATAGAAAAATCCGAAAACCGGTTGAAAAAGTCGAAAACCGGTCGGTTTTTGTCGAAAATCGAGGTCAGAAGGAAAAATGTCAAAAAAATGCAAGGAAAATTGTGAAAAAATTGGAAAAATTATAAAAAAATCCCAATTAATCTATGAAACACCTCAGAGAAATTTAAACAATTTTTTAAATCATTTATTTTTTCTAAAAAATTCAAAATAGCAATTGATGAAAAGGAACAAAGACACTGTCAGGTTTTTATAGATATTTAAATACTTTATTATATTCTAAAATTTTAATTTAATAATAAATAATGCAAAAGGATCATGTAATAAATTTTTCATAAATATTATACTTCATTTAGTGCCCATATAAAATCAAAAACAGAATAGCATATACAATGATAGTAGCACTTTCAGAATTTTTAAAAAATAGACATATCTGATCATCATCTAAAAATTTTACAACATCATTATAATTACGTTAGAACATACAAAAAAAGTTTAAGAAATATTAGATTTCATTTTGTGCCCCTAGAAAATAAAAAAATGAAGAGCATATATTCTGGTAGTATCACTATCACAATTTTTTGAAAATACACATGTCTGATAATAATCTGGAAATTTTATAGAATAATTATAATTTTCTCAGAACCTCACACAAAAATTTTCAAAATTTTTTAACATACTTTACTAAATTTCTTCAAATTTTTTAAATTTGCATTTGAACTTCACGATTTTTCAAGACCCTAATATGAGGCGAGCCAGAAAAACAACAACACAATCAATCAATTCGCATCTTCTATTTACTTTATGTCGACTAAGAGTAGCTTTTGTAATTTAGAATCTCTTTGTAATTCATTTCTGATCAATAAAGTTGTACATCGTCGATTATTGATCATCTTCGATTACACCAGTTTATCCAGATTTACTTTTCTTCGGTCTTGTTGCGCTTGGCCTTTTTCGAAAAAAATCACCTTTATCAAACTATCTAATCAGCCGTAACAAGCTGTTTAGATTTATTGTTACGTGTAATCTAATCGGCTACATTGCTGTTTGGATCAAATCTTAATTGAAAACCTAATCGGCTGAAATAGCTGTTTAGATTTTAATTCTCTTGCCGATTGCAGGATCAAATCGGCTAGCACGCCACAAACCTTTTGAACCCGGCGTTCGCGTGTGTTTGAGCCAATCAATCATAGTCATATTTTTCGACGCCAACAGTGCCCTTTGGAGTAATCATGCATAATTACAATTCTACCCTTGAAAAGAATGAACAGACCGCATCAATTAGTGGATACTGTAAAAGAGCTCCTTACAGTAGACTTGCAGTAAAAACTTTATCTAAGTAACCATCATGGCTGACGTACAAAGCTGTCGGAGCTGAAAATAATCAGCGAGTTGCTCTCGAGGGAACGAAGAGTGACTGAGAATCTAATATCTATCGGCTCGGTGCTCACCTTGCACATATCAGTGCTCGGAGCTCTCGAAGACGAGTTCAGAACTGAAGAATGTGTTGGTGTTTCGGTTAAAGTTTCAGGCTTCTGAAGAATCCATCAGCTTGGTGGCGTTTCGCTCCACTGAATAAACTTTCGATTGCAGTGGGCGATGACTTCACGTTTACAGGTACAAGCCTGCTCAAATTTCTACGCCGGCTTCTGAAGAAGTCTTCCGAATCAATGGCGTCCCTGAAGTAGTGCTCCCTGAACCCTGAACATTTCTTCAGGTTTTCAGCTCAGTCGTAATCAGGCTGTTCTTCTAGATTCTTGACTCGAGCTGGATGATTGGACAGGTTTAAGCATGTCCTGGAAATACAACAGTGATGTGGAAAGAACACATGGTGTTGCATTATTTTTGACTGGGAATTCAACAATCTGACTCTTCAGAGAGGAAATAGCTTCACCCACAGTAATCCATCTTGTAATCTTGTGGTTGCCAGTAGGACATTGCATGGTGGCCATCAGGTTCTCTTTGGAAAGACGCACTTCAGAGCTGCGGAGAAAGAGAGTGAGAGGAGCTAGCTGTTGTCACAAAATTTTCACCTACATGAACAAAGATAATAACTTAACAGAGAAAGGGGCATGCGATCTAGTAATATAGACTATAGTTATGCTTCGACATGGTTCATGATAACATATACAGATCACTTTTATCGGTCACAGGTGGTACCAGCTTAAGAATGATGAGAGAAAGTGTAGCCGGAATCATTGTGTGCAAAATACAGAGACAACTCCATCAGAGACTGTCGGCACACTGCACAGCAGTACGCTGCGGCTGCATGCTCTGGCAGCCGATGCTGAATTGCTGATCTAGGATAGATGCGTTACCCAATTTTGACTTTTCTGTCCCTCTCTCCACTTTTCTTCTAAAGTAAACTGTTTAAAAGTTGCATAATCATTAAAATATAAATAAAAATTAGATAACGATTACTTGTCTCTTTATTTGTTTTAAAATTTATAGAACTTATATCTGTTAGGATTAATCTTGGGCTAACCACCTAACTAACGAATTCCGTTTTTAGGGGATGAGATCCGGTTTTTGCGCCCTGATCGGAGGCATCAAACAATTTATTGGTTGAGGTCCCGAGTCATTAGCGCATATATAAAATGGGAGGTGCAGACGCCTAATGATTAACAAGTTTTGATCATTAGCAAAAGCCAGTCCTGAGATTTACCGATCCTAAGGTGTGCTAAGTGACCCGAAGATCTTCTACCTTCTACTGAGTTTTCATCGCCGATGGCTACACCGGCGACGGCTTCCTCCTTCTACGTTGCTGTCAGTGACCACTGCTTCTTCCTCTCCATCTCCACTGATCCACCTCTAATGGCTTCACCGAACGGTATACTTTTTCTTCCGCATTTTGGTGTTCTTGTTTTGACTATCGGATTAATGTTGTTTAATGGCTTAAGAACCCTAAGTTTAATTCTAACAATATCGAGAGAGTGTTGCATAGAAGCATTATTGTTTCTATTTTTCTTTCTCCGCAGATTCCTTCCTGCGCATTCTACTCAATAAACCCCTCCCAATGATCCAATCTCGATCGTTTCTTGCCCTGGTGACCTCCCGTTTGTTTATTGAGTTAATCATCTTGCCAAATCACATGCAAATTATAGGAACAAGGGACAACTGGACTTACGTAAAGATGGTTTTTTTGCATTCTAGACCCTGAAACATTTGGTTGCGAACAATCAGCACCCTCGAGAGTATAGGCGAGGGACAGCTGCACTCTCGGAATTAAGCGTAAAAATAAGAAAATCGCAGGAACCATGCACTGTGGTTTGAAGTGTACTAGAACTCCTTAAAGCATGTTACTTTGTGAAATGGAGAGAGAGGTCATGGTCACTACGCTAGAAGCATAGAATATGTGTGATGAAGTGTATTAAGGGAATATATGCAAATGCAAATCCAGAGTCCTTCCTTTTTGGACGCAATGGCTTCTCATAAGTTATGCATGACCAAGAGTGCTACGGAAGTATGGGATTCCTACATTCTAGACGACGTCTAACACGAATTCTATAACAAACAAAACAATACTCCTGCGATATTACCACGAAATTCACATTTTGTTTCCCGGACGGGGCCTAGCAATTCATGGAGCCCATTCAGATGCTAGGGACTAGGGTGTACAACTGCAAGTATACCGAGGACTTACCCGCAACTCTGCCATTTGATGCCCTATGTACCCTATCCCTATGTATTCACCTGTTTTCAAAAATATACCCTATGCATTCACATGATTTCAAATGCGTGAATTCAAACTAAATTCGGGTATGTTTTTCAAAACTTTCAGTTTTAGGATCTATAACAATTCAAATGAAACACATACCTTTGAAAAAATATACTCGAATTCAAAGATTTGAATGAATTTAGATTACATGCTTTGCTGATTTATATATATAATCAGCACATACCTACAATCAAACTATTATCAAAAAAGAAAACTCTAGTTTGAATTTCAGTTCAAAATTGTTTGAACTAGTTAGTAAACTGGTTAAACTCAACATCATAAAATTTTTAAAAATTTCGCATGCAAATACATAGGGGAAATACCCGTTTTAGATCATAGTGCCCAGTTAATTGTACTATATATATATATAGGAAGCCTTTTTCGTACTCTCAGAAGTACATACTCCCACTTCCAATATACCATTTAAACGAAAGTGTTATACTTCTTTATCACTTTCGGTATAATCCAATAATAATTCTAAGATACTCCAATGCACCATAGTTGAAAAAAAAATCATCGGAATCCTTTTTTTTTTTGCTATATACCTTTTTACATATGTAAAAGAATATATAAACAAATTATGCTATAAAAGGTAGACTTTGATGAAATTTTTCGTAGAACTCACTTTAGAGTATCTTATAATTAGTATTAGAGTATACTCAAATGGATAAAGAGGTATAATAATATCATTTAAACTGTATACTGTAGATGGGAGTACGTACTCCCAGGAGTATGTAACCATTTTCATATATATATATATATATATATATATATAGAGAGAGAGAGGACGGTGAAATGAGGCACCATAATTTAAAAAGCGTGAATTCAAGACAAATTGAGTATATGTTTTGAAATTTTCGGTTTTAGGGTATATACCCATCTATAACAATTCAAATGAAACACATACTTTGAAAAAATATACTCGAATTCAAAATTTTGAATGAATTTAGCTTACATGCTTCGCTGATTTATATATATAATCAGCACATACCTACAATCAAACTATCATCAAAAAAGTAAACTCTAGTTTGATTTTCGGTTCAAACTTGTTTGAACTAGTTAGTAAACTGATTAAACTCAACATCCTAATTTTTTTTAAAAAAATCGCATACAAATACATAAGAAAAATACCCATTTTAGATCATAGTGACTAGGCACAATGGTACCCTAGGTAATTGTAATATATATATATATATATATATATATATATATATAATTTTGAAACTTTGACTATATCTTTTTAAAGTATTTGAATTGAATACACGAAAGTCGTATGTGTAAATTTGTCTTGAAAAGTACTTTTGTAATACTATAATTCTATTAGACTTTATAAATACATTATAATAGAAATTAGTAATCAAAGTTATGTTTTGAACACTGTAGTTGTTTTTTCTTCACTAGCAATAAAAAAATAGTAGTTATTTTAGGCGTACTTTATCCAAGTATATGAAGTAAAATTCGAAAGATCAATTTGCAAATGACATTTCTGTTTGAGGAAACTAAATATATTATCATCATCTAAATTTCGATAGTTTGACAGTAGCAGCATTTCTAACCATCGAATTCGTTTAAAAAAACAATTAAAGTCCACAAGTATTCCTCTCCAGTCTCCACCGACGAGAGCAGGAGAATTAAAAGAAGAGGAAGGTGCAAAGAAAAGCAGGAGCGAATTAATCACACACTTAAACAGCGCGAAGAGAGGCGGTGTGGCCAAGCTAATGTGAGCTGATAATTAACTGGGCGCTAAGCTTCTACGCTAATCTGCCTGTGGCTGTGCGGCAGCTGCGCAGCGGCTTGCTTTGTTTACTTGGTATCGCGTCCCTGTCCGACCACCGTGGTTCGGTTCCGGGTTGGCCGAGCTGCGAAAGCGACCGCCCCTCCGCCGCCTCCGCCTCCGCCTAGTCTCCTCCTCCTCCCCCTCTCATCACCAAGAACTCAGTCGGTCAGTCCACATCCTCCTCCTATCGCCTCCGTGCAGGAAAGGTTCTCTCTCCCTTTCCGCGTGCTGTCCCTCCTCCTGGTTCTTTTCTTCCGTGGATTATTGCGGTGCGAAGGTGGGTGCCGTGTTCTTCTTCCCTGCAGCTCAATCCGAGCTCGTTTGGTTTGTTGCTGCTTAGTTTTGCGCGGGTCAAGAGCAGGCCTACCGTTGTAGATAAGATTATTATTATTATTATATATATTTTTTGGGTCTTGCTTGGGAATAGGGATGGTGTGTTGTGGCAAGAACGCTGCTTTCGATGATTCTGGTGGCTAAAGCTTTCTTTTTCTGGGGTGTCGTGAAGGAGAATAGAGTAATAATCTATTGTTTGTTGGCTTGCTTGCTTGCCAGAGTTCAGTTTGAATTCTGTTCTTGGTGTTTTGTCCTCCTTTGGATTACTGCTTGTCTGGTCGTTTCATGATTTGTGGCTGCTCAATTGGATCCAGCCTCTTGGGGATTCGGTGAGTGTCTAAGAGCTAGAGCAGGTGTAGTCTTCTTGCCTGCTTCAGTCCCAGGAAACTCTTGTTTGCTGGTGCTCTTGGAATTGCTGACAGAGTTCTTGGTAGACGTTGAATTATCCATTACGTGGATTTGAAGTCTGAATTTGTTTCCTTCATTTTCTGGGATAGTTTTGAACTTTCGGTGCTTTCCCGGAGAATCCGAACGTGATTCTTGCCTTGTCATATTCAACTTAGGGAATCCGCTTATGTTTCTTTGATCCATTTGTTTACTTTGTTATGGTTGCTTCGACCAAAACTGGTGAAGGCTTGCTGCGATGTAGTCTCAATAGCCTTTTGCAATCACAACAGCCCTACTTTGTTCTGCAGATGTTCTTGTGATTTTGCTCTGTAGGTGAGCAGTATCTTGCTGGACCTTGATATGATTGATGACCCTGAGCATTTTTTTTCCACCATTCTAGCTCAATTGATCTGTACATGCATTCGGTATATTACCAAAGATCATTGTGCGTCCCTATTCTCGTTTATCTTGCCGAATGTAGCCGTTTGGGTGCGTCAGAGATTTCGGTGGTGTTTGTTCGTCTGTTTCGTCCACTTCTGTTTGCAGCTCATTTGAATCCAATTTTTTTAGGTGAAGCTCATTTGGATCCATGGTTGTATAGATCTTTCGTACTTTTGCTTTAATGATATGTAGGAAGTCCTTCTATCTCCGTCGATTTGATCTTCTGCATGTTTTAGTGTCTGTGGTTGCGTGTGCAATGCGGGAAATCATATGTCGTAATTTTTTTTTTTGAATATTTGTCTCAGTTTGATACATGGGAGATCCCTTGTTTGCCAATGTTTCAGTGTTTTGGTTTATTGTAAGGATTCTGGTTTGATGCGCAGTACACAGTAGTGCCTTTTCTGTCCCTCCATTCCTGTTTGTTGAAACAAAGCTGGAAAGTTTTTAGGCCCATGCATTTATCGTCCAACTGTTACCTTGCAGTTAGTTATTTCTGTTATTGTAAGTTTCAACTGTAGATTTAATTGGACTGATTAAGATTTGTGAAATGTTGTGTCTGTTTCAGTATCTGACAAACCGCATTTCAGTTTGATTCAAGCGGACATTCTCATTTGTACTATATTTCCTTGATTCTTTGCTGCTCAATCAGGCAAACTAGGGTATCAACTTTGAGTAGAGGAGAATGGCTGGTGGTGGCACTCAGCAGAGCCTTAGGAAGTACCTTGGAGCTCTCAAGGACACAACAACTGTGAGTTTGGCAAAAGTGAACAGTGATTATAAGGTCAAAACATTTTTGTGACTCCTTCTAATGATATTTGGAAGTTTTCATGTTCAGACCTTTACTTTTATTTGCTTCACTCAATGGACATAAATTGTCCCTGAAACAGGAATTGGACATTGCAATTGTGAAAGCCACAAACCATGTTGAGCGTCCATCAAAGGAAAAGTACATAAGAGGTGGTGGCATATCCTGTCTCTTAGCTGAAATACTAGTTCAAAACCCAGTGCTGGCTGCCTACTTAGACTCATCTCCATTTTTTTTGATTTTTTGAATTTTTCAGCACTACTGCAAATCCAATTGAATAAATGTCAAAACAAACTATTTTTGAACAATATGAGGCCCCGTTTGGAATGCAGGAACTCCACAGGAATTTTGCAGGATTTTCATAGGAATCAGTTCAATTCCCGTAGGAATGGGGAAAATTCCCGCGTTCCAAACGGGGCTTGAATTGTCTTGTTTGAAATTCACTCATTTTCTGTTACATATTTTTGTGGGTAGAAACCTGGCATTGTATTGGCTTCACACTAATTTTCTTTCAAATTGTTAATACTTGTCTCATCATCTTTTGTTACTACCATAATTCACATGTTTTTTGGTTTGCAGAAATTTTTCATTCCATTTCTTCTGCAAGGCCACGGGCAGATGTAGCTTACTGCATCCACGCCCTTGCCAGACGTCTTTCAAAGACACGCAACTGGGCGGTATGGATTTTCCCCCCTATTTATTATAGTATTAAAGTCAAATACAATTTTGTCATCTTTGTTTTCTAATGCAATGCTGGTTAGAGTGCAGTAGTTTTTTACACCAAGTATCTTGGTGTAACCTTTTTAAAATTTGTGGCTATTTGTTGTTCATAAAACTATGCTGAAATTTGTAGACTTAACTTTGTGCATCACCCTAGTTGCTTTGTCAATGACATTCTTTGACAGGATTTATTCTTTCATTCTTTGTCTATGACTCCTGCATAACTTTTTTTTTCTTCAATTCTATGTGTATTTTCTCTATGAAGTATGAAGTACATAATCTTTTCTATAAGGAGCATCCAGCTGATGTGAAGTCGTTATAAAAGCATGTGTATTTTCTATGTGATTCGCTGAACTATAAACATCTTAATGGGACATTAGTTTCCTTTGTTGCACTTCCATTGTGTCTATAACTCTTATGGGTATATGATTCTAGTCCTTTTTTGTGAATTACTACGTATCTTTGACCTTACAAAAAGGAGATGCACAACTTTCTAATCAAGATTACATACTGGAATTGATGGTCAGGTCTGGCTGCTGGCAATTTTATTGTACTTAAATGATGCGAAAGGACTTTCTATCTCTACACACTTTTCCAAATCTAATTCGAAATTTAGGGGAAGATCCGAATTTGTTCCTGTTCAAACACCATATCTCCTCCCTTGCAAAGCTTATTTCTGAATGGCATGGACGCATGGTATTGTTAGATAGTATCTTTGTTACCTTATATACGAGATTGCTAGTTGTCTTGTATAGAGATTATTTGTCTTGTATAGTTATTGCCTTATATAGGCTTTCCTTGTATATCCTCTTGTACGTGTATATATACTGGCCTTTGGCCTCATGTTGAATACAAGTGCTATTCATAACATGGTATCAGAGCCACGTTAGGGTTAGGGTTTTCTTACGGGCGTTGCACTTGCGCTCTCCCGACCTCTCCTTCGGTTTTTCTTCGCCGATTCGTCCTCCTCGGCTGTAGCTCCCGGCGCTTCTCCGGCTCGCCGACGACGACTGAAGCGCGGGCCGTCTCCCATGCCGCCGTTCGCGAGTTCACGCGCATCACGCCGCCGAGCCCGTGGCGCGCTGGGGTTTCCATCTGCCGCCGCCGCCATCCTCGCGTCTCCGTCCTCGCTCGTCCGGATCGCAACCACCTCCGGTCGCGCGTCGCCATTCTTCGCGACACCGGCTCGTCTTCCACGCGCGCATCCGCTCGACTTGGCGCGAACTTCATCGCGCTCCGCCGCCGCCGTCGCCGACCGGTCGCCACCACCCGCGTGGCGCTGCCGCCGACCGACGAGCCGTCGCGTCGTCCGTGGCGTCTCGTGGCGTCTCGAGCCTCTGCTCGTTTCTTTCAGTGCGATTGGATCGGACTTAAATCGATTTAAGTCGGTCGGGAGAAAAGAAAAAAATGTCGCCACTGCGGGCTCTTCTTACGCACCGTATCTGTTCTCGTTGCGGTTATCTTTGATGGTCTCAATTATCGTGATTGGATTCTTCACATGCGCCTTCACATGCGAGGCGGCGTCGTGGGAGTTTCTTCTAGCGAGCTATCATGTCGCCTCGCCCCGCTCCACGACATGCTGTTATTCCTAAAGAGGCGTCTTCTGCGCTCAGCAGAAGGCCTCCGATGAGTATCTTGATCTTTGTGGAGTCTTTTCGGACTCAATTTCTGCATACAAGATATGGCTTGATGAAGATGCTCGTGCTACGCTATTCAGTTGCTAGTATGGAGGTGCATCTCATTGGTGATATTGTTGGTTTGTCTTATTTCGATCGATGTGGCGCATCTTCGCGATCACTATGAGCCTCTTGGGATTCTTTGTACCTTCTTTGTTGTACGACGGGAGCGATCGTTCTGTGAGGTGATTCTCTTGTTGCGAGTTTTATGCTCAATTGTCCTCGGTATGGCGTCAACTTGATTCTCTCGGACCGGAGGAGGTTCGCGCTGTTAGTCCGCCAGCGTCAAGACTCTCACTTGAGCTTCGCCGTATCTACGACTTTCGACACGCCCGGTGAATTTGAGCGGTCGTGCTCGGTGCTTGCTCGTCATCCGTGTGACCTTGTTGGAGGCTCTTGCGGCTATTCGATTGAGAGACTCGTCTTCGTAGTGCGGGCCTACTAGTATCTCCTTGATCCTGGCGGTACCTCGTGCTATTCCTCCATCGATGGCGCCTCCTCCCCGATGCTCGATTACCAAGTGCGAGGCTTGGCTGTACCTCACCGCAACAAGGATGGGCATGTGGAGCGGTTTGCTATCGAAAGAAAAGGATCTTGCTCGTCGCGGTGGCGTCCTCCTAAGGGCCTGGACTTCTTGGTGCCTCTCTCAGCGAGCCTGCTGGTTCGGACCCGCTCGGAGATTACGATCTTTGCTACGTCGCATGGCTGCGCACCGTCGTCGAGTCTGCGGCTCGCTACGTGATCTTCCAATGAGAGACCATCTTCCTCCTCATCGGTATCACACCATGGATTCTTGACTCTGGAGCTTCTTTTCATATGACATCCGATCCAACGAGTCTCTATTCCATCGATCCTCTTGTTGCTCCTATCATCATGCTGATCGCAGATGGTACCCTCTTCATTGCGGGACGAGGCACTCTTTTGTCTTCCTCTTTTCATGTTCTGCTTTGTTTCTCATGTTCCTAAACTCACCATGCACTTATATCCATTGGCGACCTCGATCATGGTGCCGTGTTATCCTTGACTCGACTCTTGTTGTGTTCGGGATCGCGGGATGAGGTCTCTGGTTGGTATTGGCCTCGCCGCCATGACTCTCGGCGCCTTTGGGAGCTTGGTAGCCGTCTTCCTTCCATTGCCTCTGCCGTCTCTCGTCTCCTCCATTGCTTACGCCTCCGTTGCATCGTCTCTTGGGTCGTTTGCTCGATGGCATCGCGTTTAGGGCATCTTTGTGGGTCACGTCTGTCTTCTTTAATTCGTCGTGATCTTTTAGGATCGTATGTCAGTGATACCTCCTTAGATTGTGCGGGTTGTAAGCTTGTAGCAGCTACAACTCCCTATCCTTCTAGCGAGTCGTATCCAGCGTCCTTTTGATCTTGTTCATTCGATGTGTGGGTCCGGCTCTTTTGTTTCAAAAGGGTCATAAATATTATATTCTTTTTATAGATGATTTCTCTGCCACACTTGGATATACTTTATGTCTTCTCGTAGCGAGGCCTTGTCCATCTATAAGAATTTTGCCACTATGATCCGTACTCGGTTTGACTCTCCCATTCGAGTTCTTCGTCTTGACTCGTGAGGGAATATCTGTCCGCGCCTTCGTACTTTTCTTGCTACGAGGCACTCTTTCTAAGTTTTCTGTCACGGTGCTCATGCTCGAATGGTGTGGTGGCGCAAGCATCGCCATCTTCTTGAGACGGCTCGTGCCCTTTTACTTGCTTCCATTGTTCCACCTCGTTTACGAACGGTGAAATTGTTTCCACTGCCACTTACTTGATTAATATTCAGCCTTCCTCTGCTCTTAAGGGTGGGATTCCGGTGGAACGTCTTTGTGGCATGCTTCCTGATTACTCTAGTCTTCGCCTTTTTGGGTGTGTGTGCTATGTCCTCCTTGCACCTCGTGAACGCACCAAGCTGACCGCTCAGTCTGTTGAGTGCGTTTTTCTGGGCTATAGTGCTGAGCATAAGGGATATCGTTGTTGGGATCCTGTTGGCCGACGAATGCGGATTTATCGGGATGTTACTTTTGATGAGTCTCGTCCCTTCTACCCTCGTCCTTCTTCCACTCCAGCATCTCTTGTCGAGCCACTTTCTTTTCTTACTTTTCCTGATACTCTTGTTGCCACTTTTCCTTCTCCACAGTTGGCATCTCCTTCTTCGCCAGCCTTTCCACACGAGTCTTCACATTCCGTCCCTCCCCCAGAAGTTTCTTCTGACATTGTTCCTTCGTATCCTCTCTACTACACTCGTCGTCCGCGAGTTGAGGATTCTTCTGATGTCTCTTCTTCTCCTGTTGAGTCATTTTCTTTTGGGCCTCCTCGCTACGCTCTTCGTGATCGTCAGTCTATTCGGCCTCCTAAGCGCCTTGGCTTTCTTTGGTCTTTGTTCTTGCCGAGCCGACTTCTTACCGTGATCTTTGTTGTTCATCATGAATGGCGACTTGCGATGGCGAGAGGAGATTGCTGCCCTTGAGCGCCTTTGAGTACGTGGGATCTTGTGCCCTTCCTCGCGTGTCCGTCCCATTACATGCAAGTGGGTCTATAAGGTTAAGACTCGCTCGATGGTTTTCTTGAGCGCTACAAGGCTCGTCTCGTAGCACGTGGTTTTCGGCAGGAGCATGGTCGTGATTATGGCGAGACTTTTGCTCCGGTGGCTCATATGACCACTTTGTCGCACTCTTCTTGCGATGAGTGTACGTTCGTCGATGGTCTATCTCTCGACTTGATGTCAAGAATGCCTTTCTTAATGGTGAGCTACGTGAGGAGGTTTTATGCGACCACCACCGGGTATTTTGTTCTGAGGGCATGGTTTGTCGTCTTCGTCGTTCTCTTTATGGCCTCAAGCAAGCCCTCGTGCTGGTTTGGCGTTTTCTTACGTGGTCATTCTTTGGCTTTTACGTTAGTACTCATGATCCTGCGCTCTTTGTTCACACTTCGCCTCGTGGGCGGACTCTTCTTCTTCTCTATGTTGATGACATGATCATTCTGGCGATGATACTCGATATATTGCCTTTGTGAAGGCACGTCTCAATGAGCGATTTCTCATATCGATCTAGGTCCTCTTCGTTACTTTACGGGATTGAAGTCTCTTCTACACCCGAGGGTTTCTTTCTATCCCAAGAGAAGTATATTCGGGATCTTCTTGATCGTGCTTCGCTCATTGATCGGCTGCTTCTTTGAGACTCTATGGAGCTCAATGTCCACCTTCGACCTCACGACGGTGAACCTCTTGATGATCCTACTCGCTATCGTCATCTTGTTGGGAGTCTTGTTTACCTTGGTGTTACTCGTCCGACATTTCCTATCCGGTTCATATCTTGAGTCGATTCGTTTACGCTCCCTTTGACTTCACTATAGTCATCTTCTTCGTGTTCTACGATATCTTCGTGGAACTATCTCTCAAATCTTTTCTTTCCTCGATCCAGCTCCTCGACTTGGACATACTCCGATGCTACTTGGGCTAGTGATCCCTCGATCGCGGTCTCTTACGCTTATTGTGTTTTTCTTGGTGGTTCTCTCATTACTTGGAAGACTAAGAAGCGGATAGCGATTTCTCGTTCGATCTTAGAGGTGAGTTGCGGCGATGGCTCTTTTGACAATGAGAGGTTACCAGCTCGGTGGCTACTTGAGGATTTTGGTGTTTGTTTCTACACCAACTCCTCTTTTATCGACAAGACAGTGCTATTAGCATTGCTCGAGATCCGATGAAGCATGAGCTCACCAAGCATATTGGCGTTGATGCTTCCTACATGAGGACAGTGCAGGATCGGTTGTGGCTCTTGATATGTGCCTTGAGCTTCAATTAGCGATTTCTTCACGAAGACACAGACTAGAGCTCAAGATGACTTTTATCTCTCCAAACTCAGTGTTGTTGATCCACCATGAGTTTGAGGGGGGTGTTAGATAGTATCTTTGTTACCTTATATACGAGATTGCTAGTTGCCTTGTATAGAGATTATTTGCCTTGTATAGTTATTGCCTTATATAGACTTTCCTTCTATATCCTCTTGTACGTGTATATATACTGGCCCTTTGGCCTCATGTTGAATACAAGTGCTATTCATAACACGTATATTCTGGGGTCTATATACTTTTGAACTTTGAAGAACCAAACTGTCAAATCTTATATGGTTAGAAGATTAATAGTTTGCCACAACACCACTTAAGCTTTCATTTCAATGGTGAATTGTTTCCTTCTTTTAAGATAATGCTTTTCATGTGTGGTGCATGATAACAGAAGTTATGAAGAACTTATGAACATTCTTTGCTTGATTATTTATTCCTCAGGTTGCACTCAAGACATTAATTGTCATACATCGTGCCCTTCGAGAAGTTGACCCCACTTTTCGTGAAGAGCTTATTAATTATGGCAGATCTAGGTCCCACATGCTAAACCTGGCCTACTTTAAGGATGATTCTAGTGCAGGAGGTACTAGTTGCTAGTTTGATCCTGGTATTGTCACTTCTATTAGAGCTTCTGATTTAGAATCTATCATGACTATTTGATCTCTACTTGTTCATTCAGCTTGGGATTTTTCTGCATGGATACGTACTTATGCTTTATATTTAGAAGAGAAACTTGAATGCTTCCGAGTGCTGAAGTACGATGTGGAGACAGATCCTCCTGTATGTAATCCAATGCTCTTGAATTTTCTTTCGAAATTTTGTTACAGTAACCATGTTGAACATGTGACGTGATTATTACTAGACCAAAATGTGCCCGCATAATATAGAAATGTGACCGTTTTTCTTTGAGCAACTGAATTGAACTTGTGCCGCTGTAAGGAAATCATGTGATTTTATATGTACTTCATGACTTCCTTGGTAAACTTTTATCAAATTTTCATATTTCCTTTTTTTTTCTCCTGGAACATTTCCTGCATCCAGCTAACTTAGTAGTTTCTTTTTTTAATGGTATTGAAGTTAGTTAGCATGAGATATTAAGTGGCAACTCTAGTCTTCCTAAGTATATGGACAATTTTGATCTCTGCAGAGGACTCGGGATCTTGATACTGTTGATTTGCTTGATCATCTGCCACCATTGCAGCAACTTCTTTTTCGGCTTCTTGCTTGCCAGGTAATTAGCCTTTTGCTTACTACTATGGCACTATGTATTTAATTTTACTAGTTTCTGTCTTCATGCGACATCATTGACATGTTAAATGTGAATTTCTGAAATTTTTGTAGCCACAAGGGGCGTCATCTTACAATATTATAATCCAGTATGCACTTTCAATGGTAAGTAGCATGCCTGTTTCCTTTCTTTCTACTTTTTAGATTGCATGCTTGTTTCATTTTTAAGCAGTATATAAGTGGTTGTTTGTCATCCATTGACTTTGTTTTATGCGTTACTGACTTACTGGAAGGTTGCTTTAGAGAGTGTTAAGATCTACACCGCCATTAGTGATGGGACAATCAATCTTGTTGACAAGGTGAAGTTTCTTTTGCTTAGCACTTGGGATAAATTTTTAAGCCTGCTAATCACTAGCTATTTTTGTTTATTTTGCTTATCCAACTTACACCTTATTCCCTATTGCAGTTCTTTGAGATGCAGAGAAATGATGCTATCAGGGCACTTGATATATACAAAAGAGCAACTAACCAGGTAAATTGCTATCCCATTTCTGTTGCTGGGAAAGGTAGGCTGACTGATATTGTTGGGTTTTCATCTTTTCTTTTTTAATTTCCGTTGCACAGGCTGAAAGACTATCAGAATTTTATGAAGTGTGTAAAACCATGCACATTGGGCGTGGTGAGAAGTTCTTAAAAATTGAACAGGTTTGACGAATTTTTTATTTGCAAGTCTTTGTTATTAGTGTTCTAAGTTAAGAAGCTACTGACAACATTCTATTGATAACTTCTGCAGCCTCCAGCATCGTTCTTACAAACTATGGAGGAATATGTGACAGATGCTCCCGCGACAAAAGAAAAGGTTTGGAAACTGTTAAAACTTGAACTCAGTTTTTGATACTGATGTTTATAGCTCAAATAAGATATCTTCATTTAAATATCAGAATGCCCACATCAAGAAGATGACGAGTCTAGTTCAAAACCAGTTCTGGCAAACTAACTATGCATTGTTTGCGTACTGCTGTTATCAGGGATTACTAGTTGGTTCTGTATACTTTCTGCAGTTGGCTCTTAAAATATGTTTCAAGAGACCCTTCCACCATCTTGTTCGTTCAGTTTTGTCATGATTGTTCATTTTTTATGTTCCGTAATCTTTATTGAGTTTGCTCTGAGCACATTTTATTTGTTTTTAGGCTGTACTGGCGATAGAATACAAAAAAGAGCCAGAGGAAGAAGAAAAGCCAGCTTCACCTCCTTCCGCTCCAGAACCCGAACCAGAACAAGAACCCGAGCCAGAACCAGTAAAAGAGGAAGCACCTGTAGCTGAACCAATAGATTTGCTGGTAACATTCTGTGCTGCTCACAAGCGCTCACTAGTCGTGGATTCCTGTGCTTAATACTTCCTGTGCTTGTTAGGGTCTGAACGAAACAAACCCTGCTGTATCTGAGATAGATGAGAGGAATGCCTTAGCGCTGGCGATTGTTCCAATAGGTAAATTTCTTGTGAACAAAAATCGGCCACCTTTTTCACCTCTTGAAGTTGGTCAAGTGAAAAGTGTGCCCTTTACTCTTGCTTATTGTGGCAGATGATGCACGTGAAGCTGCACCCTCTGTTACTGAAAATGGAGTCACAGGCTGGGAACTAGCCCTAGTCACTGCACCCAGTTCAAACGAAACTGCTATTACTTCAAGCAAAAAACTGGTACGCTACCCAAACACTTATCTTGAATTATTGATATGCGGCATTTTTCAGATAGGTGCAGCAGCACTAGCATTACTCTTGTCTTGCTAATCATACTTTGCTCAATCCCCCTGAAATCATACTGAAACTTGACTCATTGCAGGCTGGTGGACTGGACTTACTCACCCTTGATAGCTTATACAATGACGCGAACCGACGAGCGAGCCAGCCCACAAGCTACAACCCCTGGGAGGTCAACCCAGCCGCCGCTGCCGGTCCAATGATGCAGCCACCGATGCACGATCCGTTCTACGGCTCGAATGGGTTCGCCGTGCCCCACGCCGTGCAGATGGCCGCCATGGCCCAGCAGCAGCACGCCTTCATGCTCCAGCAGCAGATGATGATGGCCGGCCCTCAGGTCCACCAAGTCCAGGCCCCGGCGAACCCGTTTGGGAACCCGTCCACGCCCGCCAGTGCCCACCCTTACGGCGCCGGCGTGCCCCTCCACGCCGGCCCGGGCAACGCTTACACAGGGCTGATCTAGGTAGCAAGTCCGGCGGTCTATAATTCTTCCATGTTCCTTTTGCTCTCGTCCTCCTTTTCTTGTTGCCATTGTGATGGTTTGTAGCACAGGTAGAAGAAAGGGACCCGGGTTATAGCGTCGATCGTCAAGAACGAGAGTATAGCTGTGCAGTGGTGTCTGTCATGTCATCCGATCGGGGTAGGCGCTTGTGTATTGTATATGGCGTATTTTCATGCGCAGGTGAATGTCATTCGTGGAGCGAGAGGGGTGATACGCTGGGATTGGATTATTCATGGACATTGGATGCGACAAATGATAATGTGACAATTCTTTGTAGTGTACACGTTCATCCCAGATTTATCTGTGTCTGTGAGAACTGACAACCGTCTGATCAGCCAACAGTGTGAATCTGCACCGTCTGATCATGCTTGTTGGTCATAAAGAAGAGCCCTCTCTCTGTCTCTCGTCTATATGTTGTTGACGTTCTACCGTTCGTGATGGAGACATAACCAGGCATGTACATATGCGATATGTCTCTGTCTCCATCGTACAACCACCAGGAGCATTTGTGAACGCACCCAAGCTGGGAGCTTTCGTTTTTTTCTACCCTAGCCCAATTTTTTTTTTTCAAGTTTGTTCTCCCTTCGAACGAAATTGTAAATATGGCTACTTCTCGACCGTGGCAGGCATCTACAGCTATTTCAAAACGTGATAGGTGACTTGCTGCGATATCATACTATGGCACGTGACTTGTGTATCTCCTAATTCTTCTAAGATCAAGAAGCTATCAGACTTAAAATTTGGTTTGGACAGAGATCAATCTAAAACAATAGATCAAAAGGCGGAAAAAGAGCCAAAGAAAACCACCCGAGCTGAACCTTCTCCACGGGTGAGAAATCACATCGGTAACTAGAATCGTGGCCTTGGTCCCTGGACCGCACCTGAACGTCGAAACCACCCTGTTGCCGCCACGCAACGTGACAGCCATCCAACCTGTGCGCCGGCACCGCACGACACGAACCCACCGTTTGGCTCGGCGCGCCAGAAAAAAAGCGGCCTTGCGACCCACCTGCAGAAACCGAATGCAACCCGGCCGTCCGGCATCGCCCCCGCGCGACCGCAGCTGCAGGGGTGGGTATTTTTCAACTTAGACCCAAAAATCGAATCGAATTAACTAACTTTTTGTTTATTCGGTTTTTGATTTCTAGTTCGGTTTTTATTTTAACATTATTTGGTTTTTGGTATACGGTTCGGTTTTTGATTCTGAAAACCGATTTGACCAAACACTTATTAACCATTCCTCGAAGATCGTAATTCCCGATCCCACCAGCTACCGACGCTATCCCCAAATTCCCAAGACACCAACGCAGTCACGCATCTGCTGTCGTGTCGTCATCGTCGCTGGCTTGATCCCCCAAGACGCTCGCAAGCCTCCGACCTCTCCCTTCTACCACCTTCTCCTGGGGTTTCGGGGGTAGATCAGGGGTTCTTTGAGGCGATTCGGGGGAGGAGTGGTGCGTTGCGGGCAGCAGCGAGCCAGTGCCTTCGGGGGTTCTTGGTCGACCGCGTGGCCGGTAACTGCGGCCTCCTTGATCTCCTTACCTCGACAGCCCGACCTTGCGAAGTTGCTTCGCCATAACTCTCTCTCAACCGCCGCCTCCTCAAGTTGCTGCCACCCTCCCGGTGAGCATCTCCACCTGTGCAAGCTCACATGGCTCTCCCCCTGTCGCCACCCTGCACCCACGACAGCCACCCGCCTGGTGAGCCTCTCCACCTCCTCTTCTTTGGTGTCTATGTGATGCGAGGGTTTGGACGATTCGGTTAACCGAAAAATTGATTTAATCGAATCGAATTTTTTCAGTTAAATCGGTTCGATTTTTTTATTTTTGTCTGAGAATTTCGGAAACTAGTTTTTAAAAACCAAATTATTTTTTAACCGAATAAAAAACTAAATACCCAGTCCTAGACGGCTCCACCCAACTAAGACAGTGCGCAGCACAATCGGGCGCGACCCGAATCCGACCCGAGAGCCGCACGGGAAGCGGGCGGAAACACGGGACGGGAGCCGTAATCCTCTGAGCCTCTCCTCTCTCTCTCTCTCTCTCCCTTCTCCCGCGAGGAGTCCCAATCATTGCCTCCCCCACCACCCCCACCCCCACCCCACCCCACCCGAGCGAGCAAAGCAAACTACTCCGCAAGCAAGAGCAGAAGCGAACCGGGCGGCCGCAGCCACCAGCACCCGCGCCGCGTCGCGTCGAGCCGGACGGAACCCTAGCGGAGTGCGAGCGCGGCGGGCGGATGGCGCGCGGGCTGCGCGGCGTCCGCGATGACCTGTCGGAGCTGGGGCGACACCTGCTCGACGTCGCCTGCTTCCTCCACCCGCTCCTCGCCCCCGCCCACACCGACTCCCCGCCCGCGACCCCCTCCCGCCGCCGACGACCCCCCTCCCCGCGCCCGGCCACCCCGCCCTACCCGTCCCTCCTCGCCGGCATCCTCGCCGACCTCGCCGAGATCGGCGGCTCCCTCCGCGGCGGCTTCTCCCGCCGGGCCCTCCCCGACCACCCACAGCAACTGCCCCTCCCCGCCGCAGCCGCCACGGAGTCTCCGCAGACTTCGTCTCAACCTGTTTTCCCGCCGCCCACTGCTGCTGACGTCGCCGACGATGTTGTGGGAGCAGCGCGTGCCCTTGCGGCGCGGCCCGAGGCGTGGATTGACTTCCCTGTGCTCGCGCTCGATGAGAGTAACGCTTTCTTCTGAATTCTGCTGCGATCGTTGCTAATTGTGCATATATCTAGCTCCGTTTCTATGAATTGCGCGTCTGGTGTGGTGTCTTGGAGTTGTTTTGTGGTATTGGTGCCTTTTTTTTAGCAATTTTGTTATTGGTGTTGCTTAAGTGGAGTTAGGCGTAAAGATTGCTGATTTGAGAGTTGTTGGATTTAGCTGTGATTTTACTAAAATTGAAAGTGAAGAAAAAATAAACATGGAATTCATCTAGGACTAGGGAGTTCGAAGTTTAGTGCTGTGTGATGGACTGATGGGATACTGTTGCGTCAGCGTAAAAAATGATGATTTGTAAGTTCCTTGATGTGAATAATGTTGAATGGAACGGACCTATGAAATAATAAACGATTGAGATTTTATGCAATTTTCTGGCTTCAGATTTCAGGTATGCTCGTATTGTTGTTGTTACATCGGTTTCAGGGTGTAGTAGTTTCCCAGTGGATGTCATGAAGTGAA
This sequence comes from Otatea glauca, assembly GCA_036346275.1. Lineage (NCBI taxonomy): Eukaryota > Viridiplantae > Streptophyta > Magnoliopsida > Poales > Poaceae > Otatea > Otatea glauca. The sequence goes on along the minus strand of CM070721.1, from coordinate 6,258,952 downwards.
AAATGTAACGAGAAGCATGAATTGAAGCTAAGTGGGCATCTTAAGTTTGTTTACAGCTGCAGAGTGTGTAGCACCTTTTGTTGCTTAGGTTGTGCTAAAGGACTGTAAAGTTGCTTGGAATAAGTAGGCTGGAACAAAATGAATAAACTCTTATGATTTACTATGCTTAGGTGTAGGGAGTTTGCTTTATGATGCTATTGATTACGTGTTCCTCAAAGCTTTCATGGTTTTGTTCTGTTGCATGTTCTATCCATGATTGCTTAGAATAATCCCAATGTTTGCATGCTTTCTGTGCCAAATTTTGATGACTCTGTAGGTGAATAGAAGGACAGCTTTTATGTTGCATCAGCTTAGTTAGATAAAATCAATCTCAGCTTAGTTAGATAAAATCAATCATGTTACTCATTTAAGAACACACAGGGTCATTAATAGAAAGAACACAGAGTGAGAAGAATAGTACAGGCCATAAGGGGTTAACCTCTCAGTATTATAGCTAGACTTAGTTTAAATTAGATGCATCATTGTAAAATTGATGAAGAATTGTTTGATGTTTATTATAGCTATAACAGGGAATGTTCACATAGTAGGTAGTGAATTGTTAGAATTGCAGATTGTTTGTGCTGTGCTTTCTACTGGTTCAGTTTCCAGCCATTCTTGCTTTTCTCCTCCTTAGGATCACTTAATTTTACAGAATTATATCATAATTTTTAAAATCTTGAAAAATGTAGGTATACTATTACTGAGACTTGTTTTACTTAGCTCCCCTTTGGAAGAATAATTTGCGGCTATTGTTTTGCTGCACTATGACCATAATGTTGTGTTTTCTACTATTTGCAGATTCTACAATCTCTGATATACAAAGATATCATATAGAAGCCATTGAAAAACTTGTCCCTGATTTAGCATCTCTACGAGATAGGCTCTGCCCTTCTTACATGGATGATGATGTATTCTGGAAGATATACTTTAGGTTGCTTGAGCCGAACCTAAATGAGCATCATTCAGAGGTATGTTAGGGCATACATTTTCTATGCATTGATCTCTACTAACATACTTTCCACGGTAGAACAGATTTTCTATGCTGGTTTAATTCCATAGGTTTCTGGTTTTGACCTCAGGTGTTATTGCAGCATGGCCTGCAAGCAAATAGATCTAGAAGCATGTTCAGACTAGTTTCTCTTTCCCTTTTTAGTTAATATATACTATTACTAGAGTCTAGTTACTCTTATATTATTGTTATTATGGAAAACCCCTACTTCTAAAGAAGTCTAAAATACTTGAAATACTCTTTTATTGTTATTACGAAAAACACATACTTTAAAGAGGCCTAAATTACAAGACATACTATTTCACAAGTTATCTTGTTCTTTTTGAACTAGGGATATCAACACCTCATTCTATTTACTTGGAAACCTATCTTTGTGACTTCACAAGTCAAAATGTAGCAGATCTTTGCTTTGCACTCTGAATTCTGGAGCATACGAGGTTGAGCTGCTCCAATTGCTTGGCATATCTCGTGAGTTTGTTGGTTATTGATATAGTTAAGCTTCTAGTTTGGGCAGCAAAAAGCATTTATGCATAGAGGAGTATTTCTGATCTGATTGTATTTACCTGTTCATGTGATTTATTGTGCTCTAGATGTATGTGTCATATATTTTCAAACTGACATGATAAGATTAGTCGTGTCTAAATGAAAGTGCGTGCACCATTGCGTTACAGTTGGGATAAGAAAGAAGACTAGTCCAGCTTGTTTCAGCAAGTAAATACTAGGATTTACTTTGGGAATCAAATAAAAATATTAGGTCAGTGAGTACTGGTTATAAGGGCTACTACATACACCACGTTTTTGTTTAGAAACCACCATACCAGTGCTAGCAGAATGGTGTGTACTGACACGATGCCATCGTTAAACAATGTGGATCAGGTAGTAGCTATTAAATTCTGATCTTTGCTATACTCAGATACATATTGGATTATTACATGACAAAAAAATGGATTGAATCACAGAATTCATATATTTTCAGGTGTTACTGTTTCCTCACATGTTGCTTTAACATAAAGTTGAAGATATTACATCTCCACTTTGACAGACAGCACACAACGAAAGTGAAATAAGCTCTATAGTTTTCCGTTATTACTGTAGGAGTGTAGAAATCTAACAATAAAATTAGGTAGAATGTGGGATCTATACATGTTGGAAAGCACGTGCAAGTCACTAGTACTTTGGTTCGGAAGCCAGTATTGAATCTACATGTTGTCAGAACAGTATAGTGGTTTTGCCAGAAAACTTGTACCCAACTTAACATCTTGTTGAATTTGGTAGGCAGATATAAATCATGCGCAATTTCACCAGTAACTGTAACTGGTGTTGGCTGATTGTAGACATCAGAACGTTCACTTGAATGACACCTTTTTAGCCACTTATCCAGCACATGCTGTTGTCTCCTCTTAGTGGTAGTGTCATCTGCAGTTCTGCACTAGCATATTGGAGGACCTCTTCTATGAAGCATTATGTTACTTTTTGACTATCCCCTGGAGGCAATATGGTACCTAGAATTTGGGGCTTATGCACATTTTTAAAGAAACATTAATAATACACTGAGCTGTCTGTTATGGATACACTGACTGTATTGCTTATTAGTCTTAGCAAATTGTACTTGCAGGAAGATAACCAGAATGTAACAGGTTCTGTGCAACACATCAATGAGATTGAGTCAGATTCTGCGCCTCATGTCTGTGAGATAGAAAGTGAGAAAAGCATTCACGAGGGTTATCAATCTTCAGATGGCCGTGCTTTGACCAAAACAAGATCTGAGCAAAGCATTGACCAGTGGGTGTTTGCAAAGTCGAAGTCTGAGCAAAGCATGGATCAGTGGTCCGAAATACCTTCCGATGTAGAATCTTTTAGAGAAGGCAAAAGATACCTTAGCAGCGAGGAGCTGAGCGACGTTGATAGTGCTAATGTTGTTGTCATGGACAAATACATGGATTCACTTGTGTCAGATAGGAGGAATCTCCCCTATGCTAGTTCCTCTGTCCGGCAGGACTCAGTAAGAAGAAAACCTGCCTCTTCTACTGACTACAGCCACCGGCCTCCACAACCTACCCAGCCTGCATCGCTGTCGAAGAAGGAATCATGGGATGTCATTGAGGATTCGGAGTTTGAGATACTTGACAGTTAGTAACAGAGATCTTTGCGATCTCTGGGGCTGTTTATCCTTCTATTTTTTCTTTATTTCCCTATCCTTCACCTGGTTTGTAAATGACGACTTTCAGGTGGTGCCAGTGATCGCAGGATAAGATCTTTAGAGGTGTTTCTATGTTTTTCTTTTTCACGGTTGCTCAGATATTAAAGCATGAATAAATGGTAGATAATGATTACTTATCTTTTCGTTTGCTTTAAGATTTATGCAACTTGTATTCGGAGGAAAAGCATTGAAGCACTGTTGTAAGATCTTTACCAATATTTTATCACATTGTGTGCATATCTCTATATGTATCTTGAGTATATCCTCACATCTCACATGCTGTAACAAATAAAAATTGTGATTGATATGTCAAGATTGAGGCTAGGGTACTGGTCTCCTTACTGTGGAAAATTTGTGCTCCATACCTACTGGTGATTTTCTGAGAATTCTTTGGTGTAGAGAAGATTAAAAGATTAAACCTGTGGCGCATTGCTCTTGTAGTTTTCTTGCAATTGAGATCATAATTATCATGGTTGAGGCTACCATCTAGGTTAACAAGTTAGATCGTTATAAGAAACAGTAAATTCTAAAAATCCGTAGTTTTGTAATATAGATTCTCCTAAAATCTATAGTTTTCTAGTAGTTTGTAAAAAAGATCGATAGTTTTGAAAGTAACTTTTATTTGTTTGATCTACTCCTTGTGGAAGGATTACCTTTTGGCCCCATTCAAAATTTCGGAATTTTGAGAATGTCCCGCAGGTTTCAATCCAACTGTTCACAAATTTGACTGATTTTTGACACAAAATTTGTCGACCGACGCATAGTCAGTCCCTTTTCTTTTCAAACCTTAGTTGTCGAGACATACCCTTCGCAGCTTTTCGGTAACATTGTTTTTGGCCAGCCGTTGCTAGTCCAACAAGTATGTTTTCCGGTCATCTTGGTGAGCACAAGGGATCGAATCCATCAACAACGTCTCGTATGCCAATGTACCTAATATTTCGCAAAAGAGGAAGTGAATTGACATTTTCCTTTCTAGAGCCGAATGTACGATAGGACCTTCGAGTTAGATCGTTTTCACCTACGTGGATTGAGCCGAGATCGCGATTCATGAGCGGATTTTGGTGGGGTGTTGGTACGCACCGACACCCTAATTTTTTTTGAAAATGTTGGTTCACCTTTTCGATGTGTCCAAATTATTCATTGAATCGATTTCGATTTTGGTAGTTTGGGATTTATAAGATCTTAAAATTATTTGTATTATACCTTTACCAAATTTTGAATATATGTAGTATTGGATTTATAATGTTATGAAAATATTATACAAAATTTATAGAGTTATGCGTGCGAAGTGTATATCTCCATTGAAAGTTTGAGTAATGTTTCTATGCATCACCCTCCTCATACAATTCGAGTAAATTTCATAAAACCTAGGTTTTGTTGTTGTTGTTGTACAAACCCTCGGATATTATGGCTTATGTCACTTAACGTTAGGTATTATGATCACAATATTTCACAAAACCCAAGTATTATGGTCACGACGAAGATGAGTTTCTAGAAGTGGCGTGCCCGACTTGTAGCTATGGTGGCTACATGCCAACCTCGATCCACGAGTTCTTTGGAAGACTCTTCCGGCCACGGCTCCAGCTCCGGCGCGGAGAGGTCCTGGCGGCAGCGCCTTGCGCGCGCGCGCCAAGAGCACCGGCATACGGTTAGATCTCTTCATCAGGCGTGCGGCGCAGGGAGACTCTCGGGACTACATCCGGATGTTTTCCGCCCGGTTACAGCGAGCTCCCGACATCTCCGGCGCCGATGTCGTGGGAGCCTTCATCTGGCACCTCTGCAAGGCCTTGGTGCACAAGTGGTGCCTCAAGCCCGGGACCGCAAGGAGCTCCTCGACATCGCCACCAACCACGCCTCCGGCGAGGAGGCCGTGAGGGCTATTTTCGAAGGAGGAAAGGCCGGGAGGCCGGCGTCAAGCGGGTCTCGCCGACCGCCCGACAAGCAGGCGGCGGAAGAGAAATTGATGGGCGGCCCATGCGAACCATGGGTTCTCCGTCAAGCACAAATACCGGATGCGAAGTCTGGCGCGAGTTCCCGAGCCGGCGTACGCCTCATGATCTTCGGAGGACGGCACTCTTCGCCGACAGCGTCGGCTCAAGCTCGCTATCGCGAGTCCATCGTCGCGCCGGGCGTCCCCAATATCTTCGGTGGTCGGAGTTCGATCGTAGGAGTACCGGCGGTGGTCGACCGTCGTTGATGGGCGGGGCGGCGGACTTAACATCCTCTCGTTGAGGCGTTCGGCGCTATGGGGTCCGCGCTCAAGCCTCGTCATCCGGGCGGCAAGCCCATCGCTCGGCGGTCGACTGCCGTCACCTTCGGGGCCGGAAACTTCCGCGAGACCCTCACCTTCCGGTCGTGGATTTCCCGGCGCCTACGCCATCTGGGGAGGCCATGCTACGCCAAGTTCATGGCGATCCCAGCCTCGCCTACCAAGTGAAGATGCCGGACCGTATGGAGTCATTCTGCGGCATCGTCTTTCGACTGCCTTCAGCTGCGAGCCGGCGTTGCGAGCTCGCCTCAGCGGTCGTTGCCTCTGCGGAACTCAACAAGCTCGGGAGAAGCCGCCGAGTCGTCCCGAATCCGGCAAATCGGGCGGGATCCTTCAAATCGCCGAGGACACGAAGGAGGTCGCGGTCGATCCTGCGATCCGACCAAAACCGTGTGGAGTCGAACCACGCTCCCGCCAAATAGGAAAGCGCTCGTCGACTTCCTCGCACTAACAAAGATGTCTTCGCATGGAGGTCCTCCGACATGCGGGCATTCAAAGGAGGTCGCCGAGCACTCCTGAGCGTCAGGCCGGGCTCAAAGCCGGTCGCCAGCGCTGCGTGGCCGCCGACGAGGAAAGCGCGAGGTTATAGGAGGAGATCGCCAAACTCTTGGCGGCGGGTTCGTAAAGAGGTGCGCCACACGAGTGGCTAGCCAACCATACTTGTAAAAAGAAGAGCGGGCAATGGAGAATGTGTGTTGACTATCACGAGTCTCAACAAAGCATGTCCCAGGACCCATTCCCTTACCTCGCATCGACCAAGTCATCGACTCCACGTGGTGCGAGTCTCTTTCCTTTCTACGGATGCCTACTCGGGCTACCACAGATTGCGCTAAAGGAGTCCGAGCCATTTCGCGACTTCCTTCATCACTCCGTTCGGCTCGTTACGCTATGTCACAATGCCCCCGGCTGAAGAACGCGGGCGCTACATACCAGCGATGTATGCAAGCGTGCTTCAATGACCGGATCGGCCGCAGCGTTGAGGCGTATGTCGGCGATATTGTCGTAAAGACCGGAAGGTGGCGACCTTATCGCCGACCTAGAAGAGACTTCGCGAACCTTGACGGTTTCGCATAAAGCTCAACCCAGTGCGTCTTGGGGTCCCCAAAGGAAAGCTCTTAGGCTTCATCGTCTCGGCGAGGCATTGAGGCCAATCGGGAGAAGTGCGGCTCGAGGAAGCCAGTTCAAGGGTTTCGAGCTTCACCATAGCTACCGCGCTTACAATGGCGAGGCCTTGACACGGAATACGGCTCCCGAGATTGCAAGCCGATGAGGCTCGGGGCTCGCCTGCAACAAGGCGCCATCGACCCGGCTCGGCGAAGCGCGCGGCGTGGCGTCTGCGGTCGGCGGATATCAACAAGCCCTGCGCGCTACCACGACCGCCAAGTTCGAGGGCGATCCTTGGTTTGGCGACTTGGTTCTGCGTCGGGTCGGACAACCAAAGATAAGCACAAGGCGCCACAGGAGGTCCTTTCACCGTCGTGGAAGTTCTCCGGCTGGCACCTTCGACTCAAGGGCCTGGATGGTCGCATCCTCCTAATGCTGGAACATTGAAAAGTTAAAGGCGATTCTATCCTAAGCTCTTTTCTTTTTCTGGTATAAGTCTTTACCTTTCTCCCAGCAGAGCACACAGTCGCCACGTGACGACTCGGGTGCCCGTGGGCGCCCGTTCGAGCCGCTCCGGATGGTGTCGTGTCTTGGTCGGTGACCCGGTAGACCACGAGGTCTATCGGCGGTAACCCTCTCGACCGAGTGGTACGGCCTCGCCCCGGCTATGGTTGCCCGAGAGCACTCCGCGGAAGAAGGAAGCACTGAGTGGGATGACCTTGCAGTCGATTGGGAACAATCTTCCCACACGAACTCGGCTAACTCACGTACTCATGTGGGTCGGTGACCGACTAGTCACAGAGTCTATCCCGGCGGTAACCCTCTCGACCCGGCGCTCGGCCTACGCCCCGGCTATGGTTGCTAAGTAGCACTTTGCGGAAGAAGGAAGTGCGAGTGGAAAAACCCTTGGCCGATCGGGAACACTCGAACCCCCATGAGTGCGCGTAACTACCACATAAACAAGACTCCTACCCTCTTGGCCCTCTCAAATTGACCCGACCTACGCATAAGCGACCCGTGGTCCTTGAGGCTATGGTCGGTCAAACCCAACGCAAAGGAGAGCAAAGAGGCAAAAGCGAGACTTACAATTACTTACGATCGTTTACAGCAGTCTTTGCAAAAAAAAAGGGGGCTAACTTCTTTCTTCCTCTTCTTCACGGTGGCGGCCAAGCACGGAGGAGGACACAGCATCTTAGGCGACCTCGGGCGGGGCGTGGTGGCGATCTCGAGCATGCGGCTCGACACGGAGCTCGAACACATGCGACCGCGTCGTCGGTCCGGTTCGGCGATGCCGCTACTCACGCTGCGAGGTCGATATCGTCATAGTGCGAGGCGGTGTTGACGGTCGCGGACGAAGCTCGGTAGCTGCGCCCGCAATCCTGGCCGCCTCCACAAGCCCGGCACTCGGGCGGTAGCGAGGGCAAGTGCGCTCGGGCTGCCCTGTGCCCAAGACTTGGCGCGAACCTCTGGCGGCCCTCTGGCTTCGATTCGGCGCCCATCTCGGCCCTACCATCCTCGGAGACCCTCGGCGCCGCGAGCCTTGTCCCGGCGCGATCGCCACGTCGCGAGTCTCGCCGCGCATTCCGAGCCTCCATGGCGGCCTTCGAGTTTTTCTGCACCTCTGCGAGTTTTGGCGTCTCGGATGGAGTCTCTCACAGGTTACCCCAACCAAAGAAATCAATGGAGGAGTTGAGATACTTACGATCGCGAGTCGATCAGTGCCGACTTTCCCTGCGAGACTCGTAGGGCGTCCTCAAGGAAGCCGGCTCTTCCGAGCAGTCTCTGCTCGGACCGAGCTTGTGCGGCGTCCTCCGGGCACGATCCGCTCGGCCGCACATGGGTCGCTTACGCTGCATGCCACCCCTCGGTGGCGGCGTCCTTGGCCTCGGTGACCTCGCCGGGGAGGATTCAAGCTCCACCACCCTTGCCCTCAGGCCCGGCCCCAAGGCGCTCGTCGTAAAGGGCCTTTGAGGCCTCCTCGACCCTAAGCGGAGTTTTTTCGCCTCCGTCGCCCAATGTTCAAAGCCTCTTGGGCAAGGCGAAACTCAAGCGCGGTAGACCACTTTCTTCCACTGCGGCGCCTGGCCCGAGCATCCGGCGGCGAAGGAGCACGGCCTGGCGCTTCGGGCAGGCCGCAAATCTTTACTAACAGACATTTCGTCAAATGCCCGGCGAAGCATGTCGAGAGTTACAAAGTACAACTCCTTGCTCGATTTACCAAGCGGCGGGTTGAATCCCCGACCATCACCTCCAGCGCCTGTTTGAAGACTCTAAGGCTAGGGTCGAGACCCTTATGGATCGGCCCTATCTCCTCCTCCATAGCCGTGGCGCCTGCCAGAAGGCGACCCTCTCGCTCCTCGGTGGGTCCATGGATCCGGCCACAGGAACATCCGTGCCGTGACCTTCGCTGCATCGCTCTTTCGGAGGCGGCGCCGACCGAGCGCCATGGCGAGAGGCGATGAAGTCGACCTCGAGGCCCCTTGGGCGGGGTGGACGCCTCGGCATCGCGCCCGCCGGCCCGTGCGGCCGGCCCGCTACTGGCCAAACCCCTCGGCGGCACTATCTCGGCCGGCGCGCCGTGGGTCGGCGGTCGCTCCACCTCTACGCGGCGCCCGCCATCGGCCCATGGCGGCGGCGTCGCCGTCCCCTCTGCAGGAAGACCCTCGCGTCGGTCGGCGGCATCCGGCGGCGTGGGAGCTCTTCGCGGCCTCGATCTCCCTCCTCAAAGGAGGCGCGTCCTGATCGCGTGCTCCATAAGCGCCGACGATCGGTACCACGAGCCGCCGTGACCGCCACTTGAGAAGTGGCTGCAGCCACGCCAAATCACGCCCGTGTGTGGCGCCGTGACGTCACGATATTTAAAAAGTCGCGGCGGCTTTGCTACAAAAATGTTCAATGAAGGAAGAAATACTTGCGAAGCGGGCGAGTCGCGCTGCGCGCGCTCTCTTCGTCGACCCCCCACCAGGCGGGTCGGCTGGCCGCTTCCCGGCTACCACCGGTCGGTAGCGTCGACAAGCTGCGGCCATGATGTCGCCCTTCGCTCGAGGACCGCGGCGCGGGGCTCTTGTCGAGCCAACTCGAGCCACCACTCACGGAGGGTCGGGAAGGAATGCACTGTAGTCGGGAAGCTCTCCCACTGCTCGGTGAAGTCGTCCCCACCGCGGTGGACTCAAATCGTCCTCGCCGCGCATGCCTTGCCGCGCGCTCCTTTCTCTTCTTCCTCCTCTCCTCCTACGCCTTTTGCGGGAATCGGCCTCGGCGGTCTTCGCCGAGCGCCCTCGCTTCTTTCTCCCGGGAGGCGGTGCCGGAGGACATGCCTGCGAGCCTAGAGGATACAAAAGCGGCCGTCGGTCGGACACTAAGCGAAGAAGAAAGAAGCGAAAGAAAAATCCACAAACTCACGGTTGGGAATGGCCGCGAGAAAGGCCGGGTGGCGCGCGCCACCGTGGCGCTTCCTCCGATGCATTCGCCGCCACGGGCCTCCACCTCGGGCGCGACCAACTCGGCCACCTCCATCCTTGCGGTCGGACGGCCCTCATCTTGGAACATGGGGTGCGGCACGGCGCGGGGGCCGCAGCGCATCCTCATGAAGGCGTGCCACGACAACATCCCGGTCGCCCCGTTTCCTCAGAGCCACGATCTCCTCCACGATCGGGGCCACCTTGTTCTTTTCCTCTTCTCGGCGCCCGGTCCATTGCTCCGCTGCGACAGGGCTCGCGAAAAAGCTTTGGGCGCTGTTTTCAACGTTCGGACATAGATCCATTCGGGCGCCATCCCTTGTTAGAGGGCGGCAGACTGATGTCCGGTACTCGGGCTCGGCCCGTTCAAGGCGGAGGGCAGGCCGCCCATGGCGCCGTCGCGTCGAGCGGCTGTCTTTCCAAAGCCTCGCTGGAAGAAGTGCATGACGGCCCAATGCGGCTCAATCCTAAGAAGGCCTCGCATGAGGTAATGAAAATGGCGATGTGAAGGACCCGTTAGGGTTGAGGTGGTGCACCTCCACCTTGTAATGGAAAAAAGCCCACGGGCGAAAGGGTGGAGCGGCGGCGGCCGCGCTCAAAAAGCGAGGCGGGGACCACAACCTCGTCGCTGCGGCGGGCGGGATAACGGCCCGTCGGCACTCTCGGCCAGAGGTGCCTGCGGCAGGAGGAAGCCCTTCTTCACTAGGCCGGCGCGCGACTCTCTGTCTTGAGCACTCAGTCCACGACATCTTGGCGGGAAGCGGCGGAAGGTGAGAAGAAGAGAGTGAGGTTTCCTTCTCGGCTCTCTGGCGTTTTTCTTGCTTTAGGGACGGGAGGCGAAGAAGGCGGCGTGGCTACCCGAGGCACCCCAACAACGTACTTATAGGAGGCGGCGGGACGCCGACGAACGCCTCCTCGAGCGAATCGTCGCGTCGCGCCTCGTCATCACGCCGGCACAGTAACTCCGATTTCCAATTCCACTCGCATTTAATCTGTCGCGTCGGTTGCGAGTCATAAAGACGCCGCCGAACAGCGTGTCCGTTACCTCTTGGTCTCCGCCTTTTGGCGGGGCGGTTGTTCGGGCGCGCGCGAACCCATGGGCGCTGCGGTCCCAAGATGCAAAAAGCTTTGTGGCTTGCGCGAGGCGGCCGAAAGTCGTGGTTCAAAAGGCCTAACCCACCGGATGGGCGTAGGCGCCCAGTGAAACGAAGCGAGGGCAAGTCACGAGTGAGCCCCACGGTGGGTCCCGGTTGGGTCGGTGACGACCGATCACCTTACTCGCGTCGAGACCATACTTCACACTCTCCGGGAGCTCATCGATGGCGACGGACCCGGTGTGCTGCGGGTGGTGACGACCCGGAGTCCATCTGAGATTGAGTAAAGAAAGGTTTCTTATGGGTCGCCCCGGCGAGGCAGGACACCTACTCGGGACCGTCAGCTCGGAAGGTCCCCTTGGCGGGACCTCCCGAGACCCACTCGGACTACCGTTACTAGCTCCAAAAGCGGCGTTCAAACCAGCGCGAGTGCGCGCGTCGCTCACCCCCTCAGTCCCACGCTGCGGATGGGGTAAACTTGTGGGATAGACGGCGGCTACTCCTCTCGCGGCTTCCCTCGTGGGACGGGGACTCGGGATGGATACCCGCGTCGGCTACGGCGTTAAGCGAGCACTCGGACACGGAACCTCGCGGAGGCATCGGTCGTCCCTTGCCGACTAAGGCGGCGTCGGCTACGACGTTAAGCGAGCACTCGGACGCCGGAACCTCGCGGAGGCATCCGGTCGTCCTTGCCCGACCAAGGCACTCGGACGCCGGAACCTGGCGGAGGCATCCGGTCGTCCTTGCCGACTAAGGTCGCGTCCGGCTACGGCGTTAAGCGAGCACTCGGACGCCGGAACCTCGCGGAGGCATCCGGTCGTCGCTTGCAGACTAAAGGCTGCGTCCGGCTACGACGTTAGCGAGCACTCGGACACCGGAACCTCGCGGAGGCATCCGTGCGTCCCTGCCGACCAAGGCACTCGGACACGGAACCTCGCGAGGCATCCGGTCATCCTTGCCGACTAAGACGGCGTCCGGCTACGGCGTTAAGCGAGCACTCGGACACCGGAACCTCGCGGAGGCATCCGGTCGTCTTGCCGACCAAGGCACTCGGGCACTAAAACTTAGAAGGCATCCGTGATTCGCATACCTCGAGAACGTAATCTGGGCGACGTCGAATGCGTTGAGCACGCCGGCAAAAACCGGTAGGCCCCGTTGGCCCACCTAGTTGAGCGGATCGGTCAAGCTCAACCCCAACCGAGTCCCGAACTTCGATTGGAGGTTGAGGCTCTTGGCGAATACTCATAAAGCAGGTGCACCACGGCCCAATTGCAACAAGCAAAGCCCGGAGCGGCAAGCGGCGGCCTCGAATACGGCCCGGCCTAAGCGAGCCGTCCCGGCACCGCTACCCAAATGCCTCGAGACCATTCAGGAGACCATTCCCGCGGGATCCCGACTCGACTTCAGCGGGGTTCCCGACCCCGCGGCGGGGCGGGATCCCACGCTCCGACTTCAGTGAGGTTCCGACCCGCGTGGGGCGGGATCCCGCGACTCCGACTTCGAGCAGCGTCGCGATCGAGTCCGTGTCAACCTAAGGCCACGTGCCACGACGGTCATTAGTAGCGGCGGCGGTGGTCCTTCCCAGAGCAGTTTGATAAGCTGCGAAGCCCGTCTCTGTCCCATCAACCACCACCCGGTGCAAGGACACGCTCTCTCCGAGGCAACTCCAACGTCACACACGACTACGTCGGCGCCCACATGGATCACAGGAAGCGCTCGCCACTTCGGAGGATTACCTAACCGCTCGACCGGCTAGACCACCGACCAGCGCATAGGCTCGTGGCGGCGACGATCGGTGAGCGATTGGTCGACGGCGGGCAAGACCGAAGCCCCTAGAAGTAGCTCGCTGGCACTTCGCCAATTCTCGATGTAACTGCCCGCCGTCTTGAATAAAAGGGCGGGAACCTCCTAACAGGGCAAGGGGTAAGAGCTACAAGAGAGCTTTTTCCTCTTCTTCCTCTTCTTTCTTTTCTTCTCCTTACGAGAGCTAAGTTTAGATCATTCTAGTGTTGAGGCTCCACCTCTCGCTTGTAAAAAACTCGGTGCGATCATCCGCACTTGATGAATACAATACCAACGCCTGAGCTGGAGTAGGGACCTTGGCCGAACCGGTATACATCTTGGACTCAGGTCTAACCATTCGAGGAGCGAGAACGCATGCCCTTAGACTTACAAATTTACTTTAGCTTAAAAAAGCGCCGACATATACCTTTACCAAATTTTGAATATATGTAGTGTTGGATTTATAATGTTATGAAAATATTATACAAAATTTATAGAGTTATGCGTGCGAAGTGTATATCTCCATTGAAAGTTTGAGTAATGTTTCTATGCATCACCCTCCTCATACAATTCGAGTAAATTTCATAAAACCTAGGTTTTGTTGTTGTTGTTGTACAAACCCTCAGATATTATGGCTTATGTCACTTAACGTTAGGTATTATGATCACAATATTTCACAAAACCCAAGTATTATGGTCACGACGAAGATGAGTTTCTAGAAGTAGTGGCGTGCGAGGTCCTTCGGCATACGGTTAGAGGCGTCGAGCAGGGAGAGCAGCTCGCTGTCGTTGTGTGCGGTCGCGATTGTAGAGGAGTAATTGTAATGAGGTGGGGTTTTGCGAAATGTTATGGCCATAGTACTAGGGTTAAGTGACACATGCCACAATATCTAGGGTTTTATGCAACAACGACCGCAAAATTTGGAGTTTTATGAAATTTACTCTACAATTTACACAAATCTTAAAAGCGAAGGTATAAGTAATCACCATTCACTGTCCCCATGGGTGGTACTAGAGGTGGCAGGATCCCAAATAATTGAAAAGTACTACAAGATCACCTCTTTAATGGATCAAATTTGTCGATTGGATTGGTTTCAATTTTAAAGGTTTACTATTTTTAAGACATTCGAACTATTTGTATTGAACTTTTAGCGAATTTCAAATATATTTGTTGGATTTATTATCTTAAAAAATTATTATATGAAACTATAAGTTATACGTGCAGAGTGAACACCTAATTTTCAACTTTCGCCGCTGAACGTCCCGATCGATCGTAACAAAGTTGTTTCGAGCAGGTAAAAGAAGGCAGCGTACCCTAACTCGTTGCTTTTGCGCACACACGACACACCAGACCAGAGACCACTACACTATCACGTACACCTACCACAGTCCTAGCACATCTGCACTTTCTTGCCCTCTTGGTACCAGCGCCTCCTCGGCGTCCTCCTGCAACCTCGTCATCCTGGTCGGACGCGGCGCACCTCAACGACCCCCCCGCGTCCGCGTTTCCCTCACCAGAGGCGGTGAACGACGGATCCGGCCACGACGCGCCACCTGTTGGGCGCGAGCTGGCCCGGGGCGAGCCCGAAGTGGGCGGGCCTCTTGCAGAAGAGGGGTGGAGCGGCAGGCGCGTGCCGCCCTCTGTCGCGTCGACGTACACGTAGGAGGCCCCCGGCGGAGGCTGCGCGCACGAGGATCGGTCGCCGGGGCGGTGTGGCGTGAACTTGTCGGGGATGGAGTAGCTCCCGCAGATGGCCGCGGCCTTCAGCTGCCCCCGGTCCGGCCGGGTCCGCACCCACGAGGTGACCCACTCGGGCAGCGCTGTCACCGAGGCCGCCCTCCTCCTCCTCGTCGCCGTCGAAGTCAGCGCGGGCGCGGGTGGCGCCGTCAACGTTGGCATTGGGCAGGAGCACGCAGACGCGGGTGGGATCGACGAGGCGCGATGGCGGCGGAGACGCAGAGGATGCCATCGCGCCTCGCCAAGTACAGAGCTCCAACAAGCAAAAGGCGTCTCTGTGCAGTAGTATGCACATCCAAACTCCATGACCCACTCTGGGCCTGACTAGCTAGGTCCAATTTGCTTGGGTAGTTGGGTGGGTCTACTAACCCTTACAGCGTTCTCTTCCTCGCATGGTGTCGTGTCGAAAGGGCAAAAAAACTGTTCAGATCCCATCCAATCATACCTATCATATAGATTGCAGAATCCCCGGCTGCTAACGTTTTGAGCCGGAATGGGGCTGGCTCGGGTTGTGGCCAAATTTTTTTCATCCGAGTTCTTTTCTAAAAAAAAATATGGATAGATCTTTTTCGGGAAAAAAAAATTACGATTGGATCTTTTTTCCGAAAAAAGATTGTATATCACGTCCATGCACTTTTAGCGTTTTTAGGAGTAGCGCTCGGGTCCTTTTTAGGAAAATCGAAATTACGTTTGGGTCCTTTTGTAAGAAAAAAATTTCTTTTTTTTTTAAAAAAAATTATGCATTGCATTTATGTGCTTTTTACGCTTCTCTAGCATTACGCTTAAGCCCTTTTGCGAAAAACACATTCTTATTTTTATATCCTTTTCGCGCGTTTTCTCGATTTACTTGTGCGTGGAGCGTCAGTCGCGCGTTTTGTCGATTTTCTAGCGTGGACAGCGGTACTCGTGATGTGGTACGCCGCGCATTAAATTTCTAGTTCACATGAGAACTAGCATACGGACTGTGGTATCCATAGTAGTGGACGGACTGTAGCCATCGAACGCGCAAAAAAGATGAAATATTGTAGCTTCTACGGTCCGAAATGGATCGTGGGCCAACAAACAGACGTCCGGCCGTACTTCAAAACTAATAAGGTACTAGATTAAGCTCCGCACGTTGCCACGGGCGATCTCTCAATTTTAGTTCAGAAGGAAAATTCTTTCAAGAAAAAAAAGCTAAGAAATTAAAAATATTGTAGGTCAACTTTAAGAGAGAGGTATTTTTTTTTTGAAAAAAATGTTTATTGTAAACATGAAAACACTGTAGGTACTATAGCTAAGTTAATGTAGAACAGCAGTGATAGATGGTTACGTAGTAGATGTCAACTATTACTCCCAATAATCTATATATAGATAGATATATGATACGATCTGATAGAAGTAGAATAGTCTTTTCATAGTGACAACTCACAACAATGATAACAAAGTTTTTTTTTTGTCATGGTTCATTCTTAAAAAAGATTGAAGCTGTGCTTATTTTGGTCATGCGGACTAATGGCATTCTTACAACAGCTAGAGAAATTAGGCAGAGCCGCACGCTACGCTGTGCCATGTGAATTTTGGTCTGAGGGTTCTTTTTGCAAAAAAACAATGGAGGATCTGTTTGTGATTTTGGTATTCTCTAGAGCTTTTTCGCAAAAAAATGATGTGGCATGGCTCTCCTCGCACGAAATCTTCCGGATATAAGAGATAGAATATATTGTCATGAAATCTCAAATAAAACTCAGACAAAAAGAACATACATACGAATGTTTCCGGAGTACACCCCAAATGCACCCTCCAATGAACATTTATTTTATTATTTAACTTTTTTATTTATTTTTATTACTAATCCTCGTCGACTTTATTTTCAAATCTAATGTTTTAGCCTTATAAGATAAGACAACCACGTCATGATGTAACTCTAGTTAAATGCCATTTTTTACCACACCACTTGTGGTGGAGTGGCCAAACAACATTGTGAGGCCACCTGTGGAGTGGTATAATTTGACAACGCTATGGTAACTGGTGTGGCACGTCACTAGTGGTGACATGGCCAAATTGGTATGAATTGGGAATAAAGTTGGTAAAGTTATTAATACATTAAATTTCACAAAACTACACTTATTTTTACAAAACTACAACTTTTAGAACTAGCTTCAAAATCACATTTATTCTTGCTAATCATTTCAAATAACCGTACTTCCGTCACCTACTACTATTCTGACAAGGTGGGGCACATGTCATTGAGAATATAACACCTAACCCATTACATGTCCATGCGGAAAAGTGTAGTAGCAGATAAGGGAAGATAATGAGCAGGCTCAACTTGGCTCGACTCGGTCAAACTCATTAAGAAACTTGGCTCGGCTCGACCAAAGGGCTTGAGCTAGCTCGTTAGGTTGTTAGGTTCGTTAGGGATGGGAGGATGATAGAACATGGAGGTGAAGGAGGCGGCCGAGGCGTCGATAGCCAAATGCCGTAAGTGGAGGAGGCAGTCAGAGTGTCGGGTAGCCGGATGCCGGAGGCAAAAGTGGCGGTGGAGAGGAGGAAGGGCCAGGAGGATGCCGAAGGAGAGGGGGTGGCTAGGAGGTTGGAAGATGATGGCGGCATCGCCATTGGCGATGACCCTTCACGAAGTGCGTGAGGCTGCTGTGTTTGCATGTGTGCTGCTGTTACATGTGCGTGTTGTTAGGGTTAGGGTTGAGTTGTAGATGGGCTATGGCCCATGAGCTTTTTCTGTTGCTAGGCCACTGCCGGCTGGGTCTGAATTTCACTGAGTTTAGCGAGCCTAACAAGTAACTCGTAGCTGTTAAGCTAACGAGCAAAACATGGTGCTTGGCTCGACTCGCTTACAGCACGAGTTTGAGCCGAATCGAGTTGAGTGCTTAAAGAGCTGAGCCGGCTCGCGAGTTTCGATTTTCTTTTTCCACTCTTAGTAGCAGACAGCTCCTTTATCACTTCCATCTCAATGACATGCTGGTCCACTGTAGCAGAGATGAAAGTATGGTTCTTTGAAATGATTGGCAAGAACAAATGTGATTTTGTGAAATTAGTTCTAGATAGTATAGTTTTGTGATAATTTTGTAAGGATTATTGTGGTTTTGTAAAATGCACGCTTATTAATAAAATATTTTTCAAAAAGGTAGTTTAATAATAATAAAAAAAGTTCCTCTAGAATCTGGTCCAATGACTCGTATTTTTCTCTGCGTGGCCAACCAAAATGAGACCCGGGTACTTTACTACCCTGCCGGCGGCAAACATCTCCATCTATTTCTTCTGCCTCCATTACTGGAGTTATCGAGACCTCACCAGTCATGGCCAAAACGGCGGCGGCAACTCCTGCCCTCCTGGCCAATGGCTCCGCTGCTTGCCTGGACGCGTAGTGGCGTCGTGTGACAGGTAGCGGGCGTTCACCATGTGAGCACTGAACAAGCTCGAGCGCTCGACCACACCGACTGCATGGTTTTCTTTGTTTGAGGGAAGAAGAACAACACATGTACACCAAGTAGTGACCAAAATGGACGTGAGAATTGGGTTCTCGTGCAAGGCAGAATATTTCGGCTGGCAGCGCAGAGAAAATACGACTCATCATCTGTTAAGAGATTTGGTTTTCTCAGATATCCAAATAGTTTGTTACATACAAGGATTCCGTGTTGAAGTCATCCTCATCTATATGTAAATTGAACTGAATTAGTGGATTGTCTCGTGAGGTTTTTTCCTCCTCCATAAGGTTTTTTCATGTTATATCTTGTTGCCTATTTTGTGGTGCTAACACTAACAAATGCAGTCTCCTGATTTGCCGTGTTAACCCTAACATCATCAAATCGGAGGGTGTATTTTGGGTTACTGCAAGCCCCGTGTGACTGGTTAACAATGTCAGAGGATCCGAGTCCAATGTAATCTTACTATTTGCTGTTGTAGCCCAATGCCAAAAGGTACAGATCCAATACATGAAACATAGCAGGATAACGGAATATTAACATGCTTGCTAGATCACGAATTAGTTGGCGAATTTCTCTATCACGCTCCGTCTTGATGCGCATGAACATTGAAATGATGGGACTAAAAAAAAGCCTTTAATAGGTCAAGGTCCCTTTGAAACGCGAGAGTTTTACAGAAAACTGTATAATGCCCGTGTGTTAGGATTAGATGCACGGTAAAATAAATAAAGACAGAATTCAACGTGAAAAAACCCTTTTAAGAAAAAAACCCACAGAAAATAATACACTATAGTATAGTGCCCGTGCTAACGCTACGACAGCAGTACACCCGCTTATCAATTAAATGATAAGATAAGTATGAATATAACACTTAATAATAAATAATCACAGTGCCCGTATGCGAGTACAAAAATGAAGATATAACACTCAATAAATATTTTTCGCTAAACGTTTCCCGTATGCTATTAAGACTTGTTCACGTATGTATGTACGCCGACGTCGCCGGTCGCCGTTGCCGCACGTAAAAGCCTCGCGGCCTCGCCGAACGGCTGAACGGCTTGAGGTATAGCACCTCTGTCTCAGCGTTTGGGCATTCTTTAGTTACGAATTCCCGGGACTTGCGCAAGGAACACGGGAAAGGAAGGTATGGATTTAGTTTATGGTTTTTTAGAGGATTCTGTTACAAGAATAGAACTCCCGTTTGACGCATGGGAGAGGAACCAATACATGAGAAGATAAACAAGAGAAGAGAAGATGGTGTGTATGATAAGGGATTAAGGGGTTGTATATGTACCACATATTTGAAGGAGAGCCAATCAAACAAGGAAATAAACAGGGAGGATCCGCATGCAAGGAAACTAGACTTTAATTTTTTACTATCCTGGCCTCGTGATCGTTTTTTTTCCGAATATGACCCTTCTGGAGACTTTTTTACGGATCTAGCCCTATAGAGCCTAATTTCAGCGCACGGAGAGCGCTAAATTTTTTTAATTTTTTATCCACGAAACCAGCGGTTTGTGAGTGCTACTTAATTTTTTTTCAATTTTTTCTCGCGGAACAAGCGGTCGGCGAGCGCTGTTTAATTTTTATCTTTTTTCCCCTGCGGATCCAGCGGTCGGCGAGCGCAGTTTATTTTTCAATATTTTCCCAGAATTATTTAGTGGACGGCCACCGCTTGAATTTTTTTTCATTTTTTCTTTCACGCTTGAATTTTTCAGCGGCTGCCAAGCATTTCTTTTTTTTTTTGCCAAAATTATCAAGCGGACGGGCACCGCTTGATTGTTTTTTTATTTTTTGGGAATTTTTTACTGTATTGGCATCATCGTTATAATTTTTTCTGAATCAATTCTCGCGACGATGAATTTGGGATTGTAGCCTCAAGCCGAAAAAATTCAGCGGAGCGGTGGCGCGGTATTATTTACCAGCGTCTAGGCTCGAATTTTTACTATATTAGTATCATCGTTATAATTTTTTCCGAATCAAGCTCTAGCAGTGATGAATTGCGATTGTAGCATCGAGACAGAAAAAAATCAGCGGAGAGGTGCTGGAATTTTTTTCCCGTGGTTGAGAAGCACTATAATTTTTTCCCATGCCCGAAATTATCCGGTGTCGGCGAGCTTGGTTTTATTTTTTTCGTATGCGAAATTTCTCATCGTTATTGGATAATTTGGACGTGGGAAAAAATTCCTGCACCTCTCCGTTGAATTTTTTCGTCTCTAGGCTACAATCGCAAATTCATCGCAAATTGAGAACAATCTCTAATGAGAAATGATTCAAACAAAGTTGAAATCTAAATATTATATATATTTGAGTTCCGGGAAGTATAAGCATTCTAATAAAATTAGTTTCATTCAATTCTCAGTTCTTATGAAATATTTTTATATGTAGCATATCTTTGGGCCTTTTCTTTAAATTTGAATTTGAAATTCACCCGGTACTATTTTTTAAAATATTTTTGCATATTATGGAAGAACTTGATTTTAGATTATTTTAGAATTTTCTTTCATTTTATTTAGACATATAATGTAAAAGTTACAAATACTTGTATGCTTTCGGGTAATGGAAATTCTAAAGAAAATAGAAAATACGCTTTCGCAGAACAGAAAGCGTCTTTCCTCGGTGGCGCGTGCACTTTTACACTGGCCAGCAGTCACTGACCTTGGGGCCCGTCTGTCAGCAAGAGCAAAACAGGGGACTAGCTAGGGCTGGCCGCCAACGGAGCTACGGTCACGGATGGGCCCGACCGAGGGCACCATTAGCACCAGCTCGCTGACGTGCAACCGCCGGTGGACTTGGTCATCGCCGGCGATGGTCAAAGATGCTTCGCCACTGAGTGAACCCTGCGAGTGATGCTTCGCCACACAGCTTCAGAATGGGCTCTCCTCTGATCGCCGCCGAGGGCCGCACAGGCTCTCCTCCGCTCGCCCCGGCCGCCGCATCGATCTCCTCCTCCGCGCGCGCTCGCCGCGCCGCCTGGCCGTCGTGTGCAATCTCCGCCACGCTGCCCGTCTCCGCCGAGTGCGGCCTAAGCGTCGCCGTTCGCGGCGTCGTCGCCGATCGCCGGCGGGCTCTCCTCGATCACCGCCGAGGGCCACGCGGGCTCTCCTCCGATCGGCTGCGAGGGCGCGGGCTCTCCGCCGCTCGTCCCGGCAGCCGCGTCGATCTCCTCTTCTATGCGCCCTGGACGCCACGTGGATCTCCTCCTCCACGCGCCCCGGCCGCCGCATGCAATCTCCCGACCGCGCTGCCCCGTCTCCCTATTTCCTTTTCCCATCACGTATGTATTGGTCATTTCTCTTTCCAGAAAGTTTGTTTCTTTTCCTTGATTGTTTCCTTTTCCTTGATTTCCTTTTCCAAAACACTTGTTTCCTTTTCCTTGATTGTTTCCTTTTCAATAAAGATGCTGGATGGAGGTGCTGGGAGGAGGTCTGTTGTGGGCCACAGGGATGATTAGACACACTAAACAATGACCATCGGATGTGGGTGAGTAAAGCTGAGGAAAGATCTGAGGGGTTAATTTTGATGGAGTCAAGTTTCTTGGGATATTTCGCTGGGTGCACGAAGGTTGGACCATCTCTAGTGGGATGCACTATTTGGGGTGGATGTAGAAAAGAATGTTTAGGTGCATTATAAAGGGGTATAGATAATATTCCATCGTTTACATGTAAAGGGTTGGCTTATACAACCAAAAAAGTCCAGTTATAGAAGATTTGAACTAACAACCTATTTAGATAAAATCAAAAGATATGGTAAATTGAAATATTGAGTTATCTCCAACATCATGGGATATCTATAAGATTCCCGCATTTCAACAACGAGACTATTTCTTAAGCACCCAAAAGTAAGGCGAGGATCCTCTCCGCTGTATCAAGTGATGGATGGTCGGACAGTGATCAATAAGGGTCACCCCGTTCAAAGATTGGTTAGTCTATCGTGGGATCATCTCATAAATTTTAGTGAGATAATATCATCTCCCATTTTGTATTAAACTTATGCTTACGAGGGAAGAGGGGGTGATGGATCAACCCATTCCATCTTTCAAAACAAACAAATAAGTTAGATTCACACCGTCTCATCCCTCTAACCAAACAACCCATAAGAGCCACACTGTGCAAAACTCAGTGCAACCATAGTCAACTAGTATAGTGCCCTATCTTCCGGTTTCCTTTTCCCAGCACGTAATATATGGTATTTTCCTTTTCTAGAACGTTTGTTTCCTTTTTCTTAATTCTAGGATATTTGTTTCCTTTTCCTTGAGATGATGCTGGAGGTGGGGGGAGATCTGTTGTGGGCCACAGGGATGAGTTAGACACATTAAACAATGGCCATCGGATGTGAGTGAGTAAAACTGAGGAAAGATTTGAGAGGTTAATTTTGATGGAGGCAAGTTGCTGGGGACGTTTCGTTGGGTGCATGTGTAAGTTCAAGCTCTATTAGTTTTGGTGATTGGTTTAATATTAATGTTTAATCATTGTTTAATGACAAATCTAATCATTATGAGACTAACATGTTTAATTGAGCCTTATTCTTATTAGTCTCATATTTGGATGGAAAATGGAAACCTAAAGTATGCACTTGTATTCACTCTATTGACTTAATGCATAATTAGGATTCAAGTTAAAGTATGAACTCTTCCTTTGCTTTAGTCCAAATATGTGCATTATGTTCTAATTCATATACTACATGAATGCACACATCTAGGGGGAGTTTATAATTTAACTTGTTGTTTCAATAGTATTGATCCATGTCTTATTGCTAAATAACATATAAAGGATCAAGACTTTGAAACAATCATTTGAGTATATGAAACTTGTGTAGTTATATATATACTCATATCAATTTAAATGAAATTTAAATTGAGTTCGATTGTCTTTCAATCAATAAAAGGATATTTCATCATGTGTTGATGGTGTTCCTTGTTGATTAAAGACAAGCAAAAAATTCTTGAGTATAATGAAGTATTAGTTGCATTAAAGTACTCAAGACAACAATTAATCATTCAACTTAATTGGGGTTGTGCTCAATCGATCTTAGAGGCATCCATTATGTGTTAATGGAGTGCGGTGATGATGAGACAACCGTGTTTGTTGGACTAACATCTTCCATGAGTTGTGAAGTAGGTTGAGTCCAAGAAAATGAAGAATCAGGAAGAAGAAGAAGTCATCATGTGTTGATGAGCTTCAAGAGGTGATCCCGAAGTAAAGAGAAGAGCTAGAAGGTTCATCATGTGTTGATGACCAAGAAGAAGAAGATGTGATCCTGGAGAGAAGATGATTGGAAATCATAAAAGCTCCAAATGGATCGCTAGAGGCAAAGGTATAACTAGTTAAGGCTAAGGATGTGTTCCTAGTCTTTTATCGGTCTCGGTGTTTGGTTGGGAGACCGGGTTGCTAGTTAGGTTGCCGTACTATTAAGAGGGGTTGAGTCTTTTAGCTTGAGCTTCATCATGTGTTGATGAACTCAATCCGGTTCACTCTAGCTCACTCTCTTGTTTGGTGTTTGCATGAAGCTAACCATTTGGTATGTGTTGCAAATGGGTGAAGCTTGTTTGTATGAGCTAAGTATTTGCATGTGTTGCAAATAAGGGTGTTCATACTTGCATCTTAATTAAATCTTATTTGGTTTGGTTTTTGCATGAAGCTATGGATTTGCATGTGTTGCAAAATGGGAAATAGCTTACGCAATATTGTTTATGTGGTTATTGCTTGGAGCTAAGTTTTGCATGTATTGCAAAAGGAGAGAGCTCAAGCAATTTGGTTTAAAGTGGTTGCATGGAGCTAGAGATTTGCATGAGTTGCAAATAGAGAGCTCATGCACTTGAATTTGTTGCGGTTGTTTGCATGGTGCTAGAGATTTGCATGTGTTGCAAATAGAGAGCTCATGCTTTGATGTTTTAGCTTGTGATTGGGTCATGTATTGATCATCAAAAGGCTAAGCTTGGTTTAGTTGCAAAATGTGTTTTTGCAAAGTGTTGACTTGTTATTTGCGAATGTGTTTTGCAAATAAGTTGGAGTTGTTATTTGCCTATGTGTTTTGCAAATGAACTTGAGATTATGGGTTTCGATCCTAGAGCATGTGAATAGGGTTTGCAAATGTGTTTTGCAAATTGACTTGATCATGTGTTAATCATCACATGGCTAAGAGGATTGATCTCATAAGTTCTTGGTTTATTGGCAAATGTGTTTTGCAAATAAGTTGTGCTTAATGAGATTCTTTGAAGTATGTGATTAACATGTGCAAATGTGTTTTGCATAATGTTGTGATCATGTGTTGATCCTCACATAGCTCAAAGAATAAATCTTAATGGTTTGGAGAAAAGTTTTTGTGAAAAACCGTGTTTTCTCCTTATGGCCGATCGTACCGCCCATGTAGGGTCGGTAGCACTGCCTGACCGGTAGTACCGCTTATGGGAGCATGTACTGCAGGTCGATCTGGTGCTACCGCCCATGGTATCCCGGTAGCACCGCCCCTCTGGCTGGTGTGGAAATTCTAGAGAGGGGATGTTTTTGGGTGGTTTGGCGGTCCGGTGCTACCGCCCATGGTAGGCCGATAGCACCGGTGGTCCGGTGCTACCGCTCCTCTGGCCGGTGTGAAA
Organism: Otatea glauca; assembly: GCA_036346275.1. Lineage (NCBI taxonomy): Eukaryota > Viridiplantae > Streptophyta > Magnoliopsida > Poales > Poaceae > Otatea > Otatea glauca. Next base: position 6,234,243 of record CM070721.1, on the reverse strand, counting down.
AATCCAGAGAGGGTGTTTTTGTGTTCGGCTTGTGCCCGGTGCTACCGGGGTGAAGGCCGGTGCTACCGCCCATCCTGTAACGGCTAGTTTTGTAGTCGTTGGCGAGGAGGCCGGTGCTACCGGTTCTAGTAGGGCGGTAGCACCGGGTTTACTGAGTTTTTCTAGATTTCGCCCCCAACGGCTAGTTTTGCCTTAGAGGCTATAAAAGGATGCCTTGAGGGGCATTTGCTAGTTGCTGAAATGAAGTGTGAGTTCTTGGGGGTGAAGTGCATGTGTTGCCTTCTCCCATTTGCCTTTTGAGCTAAGAGTGAGTCCTAATTGCATGTGTTGCAATTAGAAAGTTTATTGAGAGGCTCTTGTGCATGTGTTGCACTTGAGGAGGATCGTAGTGCATGTGTTGCACTTAGGAGGTCACCGGAAGTGCATGTGTTGCACTAGGTGAAGTTAAAGCGGAAGGCTTGGCTTGTTACTCTTATTGTTTGCCGACACCTAGACGACGTATCGACGTCGTGCGTGAGAGCTCTCAACGGAGATTGTGAGAGGTCCCGGCAAAGTTTGTGAAGGTTGGAGCTTGCCTACCCGGGAGGAAAAAGGAGATACCACTAGTGGATTCGAGGTGGGTGCTTAATTCGTGGAGCCGGTTCAATTCGTTTGGGCTAACCTCAACGTGGACTAGGGGAGACCGGCAAGTCTCCGAACACCACGGTAAAAAGTACTGTGTCTCTTGTGCTTGCATTGTGTTTGTTATTTATGTTCATGCAATTTATATTCATAGAATTAAATTGATTGATTGCTTGACTTTAGGATTGCATATTTTTGTTAGAGACATAATTAGTTAGTGCACATAGTGAGCCTAGAGAATTTAGGCTTTGATTGTCAAAATCTTAGTTTATCGCTTCCGCATTAATATTTGTTAAGGTTTTAGCGTTAGGAAAACTAGGGGTGAATTGCTTTGTAGAAATTAGCGAGAGAAATTTTAAAAGCCGCCTATTCACCCACCTCTAGTCGGCATACTCGACCTTTCAGCATGAAGGTTGAGCAATCTCTAGTGGGGTGCATTATTTAGGGTGGACGTAGAAAAGAATGCTTAGATGCATTATAAAGGGGTATAGATAGATATGTTGACGGTAAGACATTTGGTCTTCTTTGAGTACGTACGCAAAGGACTAACACGTCACAAGAACGGCTCCAACTCCCAAAAGATGATCGAGCTGATCAAGGTGGCGGCCCTCCCGGCGGCACGACCAGCCGCGCGGCGTCGAGGTACGGGTATCGCCGGAGCGCGACGCGCTTCATGTTCTCCATGCCGCGCTCGTACCCCTCCAGCGCGTGCTCCGCGAGCCGGCGCACGTGCTCCTTCGACCCCAGGAACTCGTGCACCGCTGCGGCCTTCGCGCTCTTCACCTCCGCCGCCGCCGCCTCCTTCGCCTCGGCGAGGTTGGCCTTCACCTTCTCCAGCTCCTCACGCAGAGCGCTTACCTCCGCTGCGGTGTCGCGCTCCTGCGCCCTCAGCTTCTCCTCCAGCTCCAGCGCGTAGCCGAATGAGAACGACGCGTAGTTCGCGGCCTGCGTTGCGCACCCACAAGATTACCTGATAGAACGCATGCACCAAACGATTTTCCATTGCATCAGATCTATGTATATACATCTAGCAAACCTGGAGCATTGTTATGTAGCTCGAGGCGACGACGTCGGAAGGCTTGGCCGCCGCGAACTTGAGCTCCCGCGACGGCGTGACGATGTCCTGCAGCAGCTGCCGCGAGGCCTCCAAGTCGGCCGTGTCGCCGTCATGTTTGTCGGGGACGTGCCGCGGCTTTCGATCTTGGTCGCTCTCGGGCGGCTTCTGCGCGGGGAAGCCTGGCGGGGAACACGCGCCGAACATCGAACTGCCGTGGGCAGCAGGCGGCGTGTTCAGCTCAGAACGAAACATCCCCTCCTTTGCATTGCCCTCGTCGAGCTTCCTCTTGTTTCCCGATAACGGCGACCACCCCGGCGTGTCGCTGTCCGCCTTGATTTTCACCTTCGCCGCCGCTGACGCCTGCGCGGCCGCCTTCTCCGCCCGCATGCTCTTCATCATGTCATAGACCGAGGTGTCCATCCCTAGCACACAACAGTAAGTCCTCTGCTCGGTAAACTACGGGAGTCAGGGAGTGTTCGACGTTTACCTTTGGCACCGGTAGTACGAGTAGAAGCCGGTGGTGGTGGTGGTGGTGGTGCTGATGAGCCTGCGCCAGTGAGGTTAGAGGAGAAGGCCGCAGCAAGAGAGCTCTCGCAGAGATAAGTGCGGAGATCAACCGCGGCGGCGCCGTGAGCACGTAGGAGCTTCCCCACCGATTTCTTCTCCTCGTTGGTGAGTACTGGCTCAGTGGTGGAGCTCTTGGACGGCTCGCCCCACACCACGGGGCACGGCCAAGGCGACGGCGACGACAGGAAGAAGAACTCCTCCTTCCACCCCTTAATGCAATGCGGCAGCCCCGTGAAGAGCATCCCGGCGGCGTCCTTGCCCCGGAAGCAGTACCAGCCCTTGAGCTTGAACATGTACAGCGAGAAGAAGTGCCGGAACACGGCCAGCGAGGGCCGCACGCCGGCGAAGTGGCAGAGCACGACGAAGCCCACCATGATGCGCCACCCGTTGGGCGCGAGCTGGCTCGGCGTGATCCCGAAGTGGCCAAGCACCTCGCAGAAGAAGCCGTGCAGCGGGACGCGCATCCCGGCCTCCAGCGCGTGCGCGTACACGCAGACGGCCCCCGGCGGCGGCGCCGAGCACGCGCGCCTGTCGCCGGCGGGGCGCGCGGCGAACTCCTTCGGGATGCCGTACTTCTTGCATAGCGCGTCGAGTGATTCTTGGCTCCGATAAGACGAGGCGAAGCGCTCGGCCAAGGGCCTTGAGAGCGCGGCAGCGGTGTCGTTGTCGTCGACGTTGGCGCTCGGGGTGCGGACGCGGATGGTGGTGACGAAGCGAGGGGAGGAATCGCCGATGATCTCGATGGAAGACGAGGAGGAAGCGTCGGAGGAAGGCATTGTGCTTTGCCTGTGCAGTTGTGCGTGCACTCCTCCGTGTCGTGCTCGTGCAGAAGAGTCGAGGAGAGAAGTGAGGCGACGCCGCGACGGTTGGTCTTGCGAGGCGCCAAGCCAACGGGTGCCTCATGCCTCCCAGTTCAGGCTTCCAAGTTCCAACGCAATGCGCTCTCTCTCTCTCTGTCTCTCTCTTCCAACGCAACGAGCCTTCTGCAGTTCTGCTCCTCTGCCTTTATTAAAGGTGGTGAAATCCCGGCCACGGCCAACAGAGCCGTTTGCGCCGGCCCGAGCCGAGTCACGAAAAAAAACGTTTAAATTTTTTTAGAAAAAAAATTATAGTCAGATCTTTTTTAAAAACATTACGTTTAGATCCTATTCTAAAAAAATTATATTACGTTTATATCCTTTAGGCTTTTTAAGCATTACGTTTAGATCCTATTATGTCCTTATCCGAAAAAACAATGTTTATGTCCTTTTTTTTGGAAAAAAAACCGTTTAGATCAATTTTTCTATTTTTTACGTACGGAGCGGTGGTCGCGGCGTAGAACGCCACGGTAGCTCAGATATATTTATATCCTTTCAACCGTTTCGCCGAATAAATGCGAAAAAAACACAATTACGTTTGTATTCTTTCAACCGTTTCGCGTGTCTCCTCGATTTGCTCGCGTAGAGAACGGCGATCGCGCGTTTTCTCGATTTGCTCGTGTGGGTAACGGCGGTTATGGCATGGCACGGTTGCTTACCTAGTTGCTTTCTATGGTTCTCGGTTCTCAGTTCTCACTGGCTCATGGACCTCATGCCTTGTCAGTTTGTCGCTGACTTGTATAATTTACCGCTTGATATCTCGATTTATCCATAAGTGCGATACTTCAAAGCTAGCACTGTAGGTGCCCTGTTTGCTTAGGCTTAGTTTTTCTGTTTTATAGCTTAAAGTCAGCTTTTAAATTTAAACAGTTTAAAAGTTAACTATTTTTGTATGCGATAGAGGTGGATAATTTTATGTTAACTTTAGTGGTATTAGTCTAAAATCAACCCTCAATAAACAAAAAAAAAAGAGACTCTTTTCGGTGACTTTTGGCTTTTAGTTATATATAGCCTTATGTCTTTTAAAAAACCTAGATAAAAAGCTGTCTATTTATTTAGACTTTAGCTTTTTTTAACTTTTAAACCGGTAAAAAAACCCAAACAAACCGGACCACAATCATCCTAACGAGTTACTTCCTCCCTTCCTAACCACAATCGCCCAGGAAGATCGGCCCGATGCCGACGTACGGTCGTCAGCGACCCAGCCGCGCCCAAACACAACAGCTCAGCTCAAAACGGCGGAGGCGGCCCCACAGCCAATTAAACAACGATACCATCTCGTTCTCTGCGCCCAGTTTGCCAACTGGCCCAACCTGTCTCTCTGCCAAATAATACCCCACCCTTTCCTTTTCGTCTTCTGCCCCCTCTCCGCAGCGGGAGGACTCCACGCGGCGGAGGGGAAGGAAGGAGGAGGCGGAGGAGAGGTTGGGATGGCGATCCTGTACGCGCTGGTGGCGCGGGGCACGGTGGTGCTGGCGGAGCACAGCGCCGCGGCGACTAACGCCGGCGCCGTCGCGCGGCAGGTCCTCGAGCGCCTCCCCGACGGCGGCGCCGACAGCCACGTCTCCTACACCCAGGACCGATACGTCTTCCACGCCAAGCGGACCGACGGCATCACCGCCCTCTGCATGGCCGACGACGCCGCCGGACGTAAGGACACCACCGCCACCCCCCTGTTCCTCCTCCTATTCCTCTCCTCCTCCTGCTCTCTCTGGCTCTCTCTATACCGCGTTTCTTGAAACGATCGGCGGGGGGAATTTCTGAACCTGGTTGGGGTTTGGGCTCCGTAGGCGGGCGGAATCTTGGAGATCCGGGGAGTTAATAGGGTTTTGTCGGTATGCGCGTCTCCGATGTCTGTTGCTGCATACAGGGTGGCCTCTGGGGATTGGTAGATCGAAGGGACAAACCGGTGAGATGCAGTCGGATTGATTTGCAGCTAGCCAATTGTCATGCGACGACAGATGGAGTTGACGAGTTGAGATTTTGGACTGGCTGATCGAGTTTTGCAGCTGTTGACTTCGGGACAAAACGCTTTTGATGCTGCAAAAGTGCTGGTATTTTTGCTGGTAAACCAGCGCTAGACTATATAGTCTAGCTCCGTCCAAGAGCAATTTGCGGAAACCAAGAGCAAATTTGTTCAGTTGTGTGTACCTGAGAGTTTTGTAATTCGTAAAGGTTGTGATGTGAATTGGGTAACAACGTCCTTATTAGCTTTGATTTATTGCAGGGCGAATCCCCTTTGCGTTCCTTGAGGATATTCATGGAAGATTTGTTAAGACATATGGTCGTGCTGCACTAACAGCTCTTGCTTATGCGATGAATGATGAGTTCTCAAGGGTCCTGAGCCAACAAATGGACTACTATTCAAATGACCCTAATGCAGACAGAATAAACCGCATGAGAGGCGAAATCAATCAGGTATTCTACTTTTTTTTCCGTTGTTCTTGTCTGAAAATGACTTGCATCCAAAGCTTGATTTTGCACTATTTGCATGTATTTTCTGGAGTACAATTCTTCAAAACATTTGGTCAGAAAATTAAAAATAAGCACATGCTATGTTTTGCGATCTTGTAAGCTAAAAGTGATTGATTATTGATTCATGTATGGAGTACATGAACCGGCATCTTTTTTTTTAATTGCTCATTGTTTCCAGATATTGTTGTTTTAGGTAAAACCATAAAAAACATAGTCACAGATCTTGAAGATCATTCATTACTTCTATAACAGAGGCATGTTGCCAAGAAAAGTTCTAGCATTCACATTTTAAAATGATATTTAATATGTTTTGTTCTCTTGCAGGTCCGTAATGTTATGATTGATAATATTGATAAAGTCCTTGAAAGGGGCGATCGTTTGGAACTGCTGGTTGACAAGACTGCAAATATGCAAGGAAATACAGTTCGATTTAAACGACAAGCTCGCCGTTTCAGAAGCACTGTTTGGTGGAGAAATGTTAAACTCACGTATGTAATCTTCCTACTAAGAATTGTTTGATACCATGTTTTAGCTTCTATCTTGTTGTTTCCTTTTCTGTTTGCTTCCATGAGTGCTATTGCGTTTGGTTCATGAACTTCTTTGCACGGAATTTTTACATCCACCGTTAACCTGGCTTAATTGTGATCCTTAACACACGCACGCGACGCTATATATATATATATATATATATATATATAGGAAAAATACTTTCTACTCCTGGGAGTAGTTACTCCCACATCTGAAATACCACCTAAACGAATTTGAAATACTTCTTTATCACTTTGGGTACACTTATATACTAATTATAAGATACTCCAATATTAAACATACAAAAAAATTGCAAGGGACTACATAGTTTTTAGCATATTTTGCAAATAACTAGAGTTTCCTTTTTTGATGATAGTTTGATTGCAGGTATGTGCTGATTTTATATATAAATCAGCAAAGCATGTGATCTAAATTCGTTCAAATATTTGAATTCGAGTATATTTTTTCAAAGGTATGTGTTTCATTTGAATTGTTATAGATGGGTATATACCCTAAAACTGAAAGTTTTGAAAAATATATTCGAATTTGGCTTGAATTCATGCATTTAAAATTATGGTGCCCCATATAGAGATAGAGAGAGGGAGGGAGGGAGAGAGAGACAGAGAGAGTATAACAGCTGTGATTTTGTATATAAAATAATGCACTTAGCAGTAAACTCTTTCCAACATGGTTTCATGCAGTAGATATGAATGCAAGTTTACGGATATGGTATATTGTGTGTTGTGTTCAATAAATACTGCGATATGCATATGTCATCAGTTATAATTTTGTTTAGTTGTTCTGCATAATTTTCAATAGTGCATCCTTGTACTTGTCTTGTTAGTTCTGTCAATAGAAGTCTAAGAAAGAGTAAAAAATATTCAAACATAGATTATCCTCTGGCTAAAGCAAAGTTTGGAAATTGTCAGCTGTATTGATGAGATACAGAATTGTAAAAAGTGGGGGCAATTATTGTATGTGAACAATGAGATGATTCTGATATCTGAAATTTGGTCTTTGGGGGAGCTGTTGTCTATTCTTTGTTCTGAATCAGATATTTATCTTATAGTGGGGGGATGCTTTTGTAGCCTTTTACTCTATGAATTTCAAGCATAGGTTTAATCTGTTTCTCATTTTTATTATGTCAAGCAGCTTTTGACTTGGCTTACACTTCTGAACATTGAATATATATATATATATATATATATATATATATATATATATATATATATATATATATGAAGGGTGTATACCTTGAAACCATCCAGAGTGCAAAATTATCTCTATTTTGACAAATACTTAGTATGATGTTTTGTTCACTTGACTGCACTTTGAGGCTTTCATCTGCAATAAACATATCTTTTCTTTCATCTGCAATAAACATATCTTTTCTTTCTCTCTCTCTCTTTGCAGGGCCGCGTTGATATTCCTACTCCTGGCAATCATATACGTTGTGCTCGTCTTCGTGTGCCATGGCTTCACCTTACCAACTTGTATTCGTTAAGGTAGACCTGCGCATCCAGTCTTGTGTGCTTGTGTTTGGCTTGTTTCCCTCCAGGGGAGCAACTATTCCGATACCATTGCAATTGGTTTTTTTTTGTGTAGAGAAGGGAACTTGCTATTTATTGTGTGACTGTGAAGAGACTATGCAAGATGTGTAATCTTTGCCCCCCCAATAAACCCGCCTTTTGGAAATTGTGCGACCATACGAAACAACATCAGTGCTCATCACTGTCACTGGTTCACTGCAGCTGTGTCTGCTGCTAATAATGCGTGGTTCTGAAAGAAGTCAGCTTTCATGTCGTGTTTATTTTGTAGATAGTATTATTATTGGGGCTGTACATGAGTTCAGTTTACTGTTGATGTTGGCAAGATCATACAAGGCGTGTGGAGCTGCTGAGAAACGGTTTTTTCTTTCTTTCTCGAGCAGCATCCCTCTGCTGATCACATCATCCAGGCGAAACGAGCGTCGGATGTTGACCAGATCAGCCGCTTGAATTTAAAATAATCATTTAAATGATAAAATAATTTTATGTTGAACTATATATACCCTGTTTGGTAGAGCTTCAAATCCCAGTTTGACCTTAGATCTAGAGTCTGTAGGTTAAAATAAAGTGAATAAAGTTTATATTTTTAGTTTAAAATGTAAACTCGTTTAAACACTCTTAATGTACATATAGTTTCAACTTTATAAATTTCTAGAGTTAGGAACATTTTGTTTCATAAATTTCACGGATTTTAGTGAAACTGAAGCGCCACGTTAATTTCGAAAGAGCAAGTCCCACGGAGCGCAACGTTACCGCGGAGTTGCGTAAAGTACAGATAGATGCTCCATCTGCCGCGCGCGGCGGCGTCCGCCGTTCACGTCCTCCCTGTGCCGTTTCCCCGATCCCCACCGCTCCACGCCCGTGCCGCGCGGTGCGGCTGGCGTCTCCTCTGGCCGTGCTAGGCACCGCCGCGCCGGTAGCCCAGCGTCGGCAGTCGTGTGCAGGAGCCAAGAGCGCACGGACTCGTGGAGCCCAATAGCCTGAAGCCATCGACCTGCAAAGGCAGACGTGACGAACTGACGATGTGATGCGCATATCAATCAACATTTACCAGGCAGGGTTGCAATGGTTCCGGCATTTTTTTTGTCCGTTTGCTGGAATTCTTTAATGGGAAACAAAGAATTTTTTTAAATAATACATTTTTTAAAAGTAAGTGCGACATTAATACGCGGATTAAAAAATTTGCAAAAATAATACTACGTCGTCGTACCGGTTGGTAAAAATCAGATAGTCGCCAGATGGTGTGGCGAAAATGGTATTTTCGCCAAACGGTGTGACGAAAATAGGCTAATTGCGTAATTAAGAACGTCTGACAGAGCAAACGGCCGGGACACCCTATTATGGCAAAAATAGGGTTGTTGCCAAACGGTATGACGACAACCTATTTTTGCCATACCATTTGACGAAAATAGGTGGCTTTTTAAAAATAAATGCGAAATATTTTCAAATAATAAATTTATTGATGATAATTCATGTAGTTTAAAAGGGTCAATAAAATCCACCTATTTTCGTCAAACGGTATGACGAAAATAGGTTGTCGCCATACCGTTTGGCGAAAACCCTATTTTCGCTATACCATTTGGCGAAAATAGGGTGCTCCGGCCGTTTGCTCTGTCGGACGTTCTTAATTATGCAATTAGCCTATTTTCGCCACACCGTTTGGCGAAAATACCATTTTCGTCGAACCATCTGGCGACTACCTGATTTTCGCCAACCGGTACGGCGACGTAGTATTATTTTTGCAAATTTTTTAATCCGCGTATTAATGTAGTAATTACTTTTAAAAATGTATTATTTAAAAAAAAATCGGAAACAACATAACAATGGAAGAACAAGGCAGTTCACTGTCATGGCATAAGTAAGTTTGGTGCTCTGGTGGATAAACTCCTCTGAGGTTATGCTGCTGCTGATCGTGAATGCAGAATTCAGTTTGTCACTGCGGTTTCATCTCTTCTCCAGGATCATGTTGAAGCATGGTCATCTCTGCAGGGACTTCTGATCCGTTGACATTCTGCTCCAGATTTTTTTCACTGCTCAAAGTGGAAGAACTGAAGTTCTCGGCATATTCGCTTGAAGAGCCATTGAAGAAACTTGCCCTAGACTCCGTGTTCGTTTCAAGAAGATCAGTAACCAGATGGCCATAGATTCTGCCAGCTGACATTCCACTCTCGCTTCGGCAACCTTCAGCACAGACTGTAAAGGAATTAATAGAAATGGAGTTTTCATGGACTGTTTCATGTCTGCTTCGAAAATTTTGGTACTGCACCTCCTGATGCGACACAACTTTGCTGCATTCTTGATCATCAGGAGGCGTTCAACATTGACTTCCATTAGATGACAAAGTGTAGGTAGTATTTCCATGATCTTAACATGTCACTCAGTACATAATTTCGTCATCTTTCTGATCCAAGGAGTTCTTGTGTTCACTATATCCATCACCTGTACCTGTGTCCATAGTGCCAGAATATTCTAATTAAAACAGATGAAGTATCACCACAGCGTTTCACATTTATTAAGAATGGGCAACGTTGGCCTTAACTACGCTTGTTCGTGATTCATAATGGACAGATACTACTCTTAAGTGTCACTACCCATGAGATCAAGCATCGGCGACTATGAGAACATCCTATTGATTCAATAGGATAGACAGATGTTACTGACAGTTCAAATTATTACACATCAAAATTGGGTCGGTTTTAACATCCTCTCATAAAAATTTCGTCCTCAAATAATTTTTTTTATTGTAATCGTTTTGGTTGGAAGTGATGCTATGCTTGTTGATTGGATAGACACATACTAGTTTTCATATGGAATAAACTTAACTAATATGGTCTACTAGATTTAACATTCATAAGGTGTAACGTTCATACCTTATTTTATTTCTAGAACAAAGGTTGGAGTGAATGATGGTGCAACACTCTAATTAACTAGATACGTACGCGACGCCACGCCGCTCAAGTGCGTGACGCCACATGAGGGTGATTTTCCAGAACCTGGATATTTTTTTTGCAAAAGGGTATGATCCGGATCTGAGTACAATTTTCTTAAACCGCGAGGGCTTTTTGACTGAACTTGCAGAACCACGAGTTTTTTTTGGCAAAACAGATGGTGGGAGGACCTAAACTCATTTTTGAGTGGTCTTTTGCGAAAGAGCTGGTGAGGGACTCAAACATAATTTTGAAATTTTTGGAGGGACCTAAACACAATTTCATAATTTCCAAAGGGCCTTTTTGAAAAGAAAAAAACAGCCGGAAGGTGGAACCGAACATAATTTCAAAGTTTCTGGAGGACCTCTCTGTGAAATTGGGTTCATGGTATCATGTGGGTCATGGTTACCTACCATGATTTTGTTGGAAAACCACGTGGCCCAATGAAAAACCCACGATGGTCCCTTAGTCGAAACCCGAGACGACTACTATATAAGGAGGAGGGTTTTCCCCATTGTACAAGCAACCACAAAGCAATAAAGTATCCTGTCATCGTTCTCCCTAAACCTGTGTCTCTCTTGTCTCTCTGTTCTCCAATTCAGATCTGTTCGGGAACCCCGGACTATTCGATAGCGAGGTTCCTTAACAGATTTTACTATTGTGATCGAAAGGTTATTAACTACTTTTCTAACTAATCTCATGCTACACTCTGTATACCCCCAAATAAACAGCGAAACATAGTTTTTTTTTGTTTGGAAAATGTGGGAGCACGGACCAGGGTAAACAATATCGTTTCCACCTCGGTTTTTGATGAGTGAGAATCAAACGAGTTTGAAATCTGATCAAACAACGGAGCGAAATTCGAACGAAATGTTCGAAAACAGCTCGAAAAGCGGCGCATTTCGAGCGGTTTTTTCGAAAATTGGCGGCAGGTTAAAAAAAAAAATGTAAACAAAATTTCTTTAGGGAACTTTTCTCCAAACTTCGTTTTTCAAAAAAAAAAGTGCACTAGAGGTCATAAAGCTATTAATAGTAATTTTAGGAAACTTTTGGATAATATTTTTTCAAAATTTCCATTTTTTAATTTAAATTTGAACTTGAGTGGTAAACCAAACGGTATGCTTTTCCGAACTGGCGTAGTATAAGCGAAATTCGTGAAATCCGAGTGGTCTTCGACGAAATTTGAAACCCTGGCGGAGACACAAGCAAAAGATATTACCTGAGTGGAAGTTAGATGTAGATGTATTCAATCCTAGAAGATTGGACTATATGTGACAAGGGAATTTGATCGATGGAATAGCCTTCGAGCTGGAGTGTTGGAAGGTGAATTCCCTAGTCAGAAGGGGTTGATGGGTATACTCTATCAACGATTTTTTTTAAAAATAATACATTTTAAAACAATTTTACAAAAATAATACTCGAAAAAATTACAAAAATATACTTCGTGCCAATTGATGTTTGTTTTGTTGATGATTGTATTGACTGATAGATTGTTTTACCGTGGATTCATTTGATTGACGGGTTGAGGCTTCTGTCACTAATTCATTTGGCGACGGAGGTGTATTTTTGTAAAAAAATTGGACTGTTTTTTGTAAAATTATTTAAAAATATATTATTTTTAAAAAATCCACTACCTACACGCTCTGCATCTTGCTATCCTACTGCTGAAGCTGCAGATACTGACCCTAAAGGAAATATGTGTCTTAGTAGCTCAAAAATAGTGTGGGATGACCGGTCATAAGTAGGGTGTTTACAGTGTGTGAATGACTATCAGGGAAGTCTAGAATGATTAAGCCCTAATGACCTTGGAAGAAAGAATTGGTCATGGTGGTGGGAGTAGATCGTGGATACAGTGGTATACACAGGTGATTGAAGTGATGAACAATAATAGGATTGAATGCTGATGGTGGGTGTCGAAATGGAAGTGGAAACCGGTTACGTACCTGCGACGGCTGTGTGTGTTCGTCATTTTTCTAGCTCTGTATTTAATTGTTTTTAGTAAATTTGGTTCCTTTGAATGCAATTGTAAATATAGTCATATCTCTAAATACGGAACTGCCAGAAGGTAACATGTCACCTGCCGTTCTCCCGTATAGTAGAAGCGCCTATTTGGGACCTCCGTAGGCGCTTCCACGGTGTAGGAGCGCGGAAGTTAACACGTGTCACCTTTTAACGCTTCCGTGGTTGGAGGTAGGGCTATTTTTGTAATTGTGTTAAAATAAAGTCAGATTTGCAAAATTAGAAGTTTACCATAAAGTTAGAAAAATGATGATTTCACAGTAGAGCACTACTGCCTGATCTAGATTATAAGGCCACTGGGCTGAATTAGTAAATGCTAGCCTATGGCAGGTGCAGAATATGGCCAGACACGCATCATACGCTACACCTGTCAAGTTTGAAAGCAACCAATTTATCAGATCAAAGCAAGGACAACCAAATTTGGGTGTACCACTAAATGGCTAATATCTGACAAGCAAAAATAGGGAGAAGAAATCCAACAGTCAACGGGTCCTGTGGCAGATAAGTCCCTAGGAAAAAAATATTATTTGGACCATGAGACCATTTGGAATTTCAACTGCGCGTTCACACCATAAAATTTTCACGACTAAAATTTATTTAAGATGATTCAGTGTGTAGAGAAGCTAATTTATGCAAATTGACGAGCCTACATGCACAGGTGGCCCCTACAATCTTGTAGAGAATGATTTCGTAAAAGTTTGGTATTTGGAATTTGAACCTCACGTTCACATCACAATTTTTTCACGAAATTGTCCGAAATTTGTGAAAATGATTTAGCATGTAGAGAAGGTACTTTGTGCATATTGGTGGATCTAGATGCATAGGTGGACCCCACAACCATGTAGGATTCCAACGGACACCTAAACAGAAAAATTGGATTTCCAATGGGCTTGAATCAAATTCGATTTCAACTATAATATGATTTGGAATCCAATTGAATGAATTAAATTCAATTCTAGGCAGCCAAACAGGGTGTGAGTAATTAGGGCAAAATTGGCGGTGGGGCATCGCAAACTGGTGGCATTTGCCATAGGACACGTCTAATTGCGGTTTTGTTGTAGTATACTGCACTTTAGTGGTATTTTACCGGTAGACATTTTGGCCAATAAAATATAATTTCGGGGCTAAGGAAGAGAGAAAAGGATATTGCAAAATCGTTTTTGCCCCTCCCATATGGTGATGGTGGCGATTCATGGCCAGACGAAGGGTGCATCTTAGAGAACACAACAAGGCAAACTTGATGACGTGGGTGTCGAGGCCGACAGCTACCTCTAGCGAGTGGTGGAGTGACAAGGCGACGGCAGAACTCCATGGCGGCAACGAGAAGGGGAGCACCGGGTAGAAGCAAGACAAGGAACCCGATGATGTGGTCGATGTCGGCGAAAACTCGCCAGTGGTGGCGAAATTGGACAAAGATGGGTCGGCGACGAAAGAGATTGAATCTTCTCGATTTGTGCGCATGACGAACCAAACTCAATTTAACTTGAGGAAAAAGTAGATCAGAGCCTAGAGCACAAGATGATGTGAATGGAATTGCGATTGGCTCACCAAGGTGTTGAGGAATAGGATGGGAGGGGCAAAAGTTACTTTGCACTAGCCTCTCTCTCTCCTCAGTCTAGAGATCATATTTCATTGGCCAAAATGTCTTCTAACGAAATAGCACGAAAGTGCAGCGTCCTACGGCAAAGTCGTAAATTGGGAGTGTCCTGTGGCAAATGCCACCGATTCGCGATGTCCCACAGCCAATTTTGCCTTAAAAATGATCACCCTCTCTTCCCTAGCTTGTTCAATCCAAGCGGCCCGTCATTCATCTGAGGGCCTGAATTGCATGCACTACGCGTACAGCGATATCTGACTGCCACCGCTCCGAGTCTGATTTTCCTCCCTTGGCAGAGATATCCGAGTTCATATTTCATTTGATTAAAGAAGGGATTAGTGAATTGCTTCAACCGACTGTGATACTTAGGAATTCAACGGTTCTTCCCGATTTTCGCATGCCCTAATGCCCTAATTCTGACGGTGCTATCTACTGCTTGAGTTGTATGTGCGTAAATATATACTCCCGATTAGAAACTGTCCTCGACTATGTTCTAATCTCGACCACAGTATATTATCCTGGATGGAAGCAAAGTTAGTATAGAATGCTACTAGTGATAACATACACCGGTGCATAGCAACAGCAATAACAGATTCATATCTAAGCATCACAAGCCTGCCACCTGCATGACTGGATCATATTCATATCTGAACATCACAAGAACAAATGATGGTATAGTAACCATACAATTTCCCTTAAAAAAAACAGGAAAACAACTTGCAGGTAAACATTCATGTAGCGGATACCATCTAATGAGTAGAGTGCCCACGAAATGCTAGACAAATATTAGAGTTGTACATAGATCTCTTTACAGGGTGAAAACAGCAATCATGCCTGAATTTTGTTGAACTGGAAGATAAACACTGTGATAACTGATAAGCCATATTTACATTAGCTCGAGCATTGTGTGGCAAAAAGCATATTGGTGCCATCCTAGGATATACTAAAAAATTTCCCACTGGAACTCCCTCTTGAGGCCAAAACATTGGTGCTACAAACTGTCATCATCAGCTAGTGAAATAACCTATCTTAGTACCTGTTCACCATTGAATTAAAAACTGTTCTTCTATTTTCATTCCACGTCAGTGAGAAGTGCGCAGGTCAGCTTGATACCTGATTGAGTCACCAGTGACTGACTATTCCTGGAGGTTAGTAAGTCCTCCTGGGAAAGACAGGCTCATCAGTTAACTCCTCTTTGCTGAAACATCTCCCCCCTTGCTCTGAATGTCTTGAACCGAGCAACGAACTTCTTGCCTTTCTTGGGTAACTGCTTCTCTGTTCTGTTCTAGTTCAGCAAGTGCAGGCCTCTGCAATGCTTTATCAGTAGTAACCGAAATTCCATCACCATCAAAGTTAAAGGACACCTTTTTTGCCATAGTGCAACTCCTTGGGGATGAGAGATCTGAGTATTCATCAAACTGGACCTTGCGTTTGCACTCCTTGCCCTGCATGCTAGATTGCCTCTCTTTCATAATGTGAGCAATTGCACTGTTTTGACCTGTTTCACTTTCAGAAATGAACCTTTGGTTCAGCACAGGTGAATCATAACCATCATCCTCATTGCATTTTCCATCGAAAGGTTTGGGATCTTGATCTTCATAGCTGATGCTACTCAGTAATGCTGAATAGAAGCTTACAGTTCCCAAAATATCTGACAGAATTGCATCGCTGTCAGACTTACAATCATCTAGCTCAAGTGGTATATAATCAGCATTCAGCTCTAAACTTTTTTCTTTGATATCCGGTGCTTTGAAGATCACAGACTTAGGCCGAAGGTGCAAAGGAGATTCACATTTATAAGCAGCATGCTTGGCATTCTGTTTGGCATATCTGAAGGAACTGAGTGGAAATGAGATTCTGCTATTGCAAAACATAGAAGATGAACGACTAGGGCAGGCATTACTATGTGTGTGTAAACTAGACTCTAGACCAGTATGAGCCAGAGAGGTCTTGTAATCCCATATAACTCTTGATTTTGGTTTCTGGTAAGGCTGCAGCCTGATCCTCTTTGGAGAAAACAGGTGCACAAGATTTAAAACCTGTACTAAGAAAAACTGCAGATCAGCAGCAAGCAAGTTCTAATGACATTAAAGAAATCACACCACAAATTTGAAATAGCAAACCTGTTGGCATGATATACCAAAGAACGACATATGGGGATGGAGTCCTTTGATGGCATCGGAAAATTCAGCTTCAGTCAGGGGCTTACAGAACCAAACTCTTCTGAAACGAACCTGAATGTCAGTGACAAGTTAGAAAAATAAAAGAACCTTCATTAGTATTTTTCCACATGATAAACCGAAAACAAAACAATAAATAAGACTATAGATTCGCAAAAAAAATTATCAATAGGAAGGAAATCGTAAAGCAATGAATTTCAACTTAAGAAAGAACATGGACCAGATAATGTAGATGGATAAAACCAGGAGAAATAAACCAATACCAAAAGCATACTTACCTGGGCTGGTCGAAACTTCCACATTGAAGGAAATGCATTGGGAAGAATGTTCAGTGCTCCATCTGAAGTTGCTTCAAACACTCCATAAAGTTTTCTCTCCTCACGCTCAAACACAAAGAGAAGCATACCAGCTCTGATCTTCTTTATAAATGTTGCAGCATAACCCGGAAGACAAAAAAGGTTATGCTGGAAGGACTCCCGCTTAGTGACATGACTGCAGAGCATAATAGCACCACCATATACTCCAGGTTTGTTAAATGTGTACGGTTTGTGGTGCTGCAGATTCCTGTAAAATGAAAACAAAGATAATGCGACAATGCAAAAACTTCACTGTTCAGAAACCCAATATACTCAAAGAACACGTGCAGTTGCTAACTTCCAGAAGATTTGGCTGTAATAATGAGTGAGCGGCTCGCATTTGGTCGTAACATTTTAACTCAAATTGAGAATGATCAAGATCCTGGGGAAACAGTGACGGCACGAAACAAAAGCATAGAAGTTTGCATTGACACCAAAAATTCTGTTTACTTCCCACCCCTTGAAAAACACCTACAAAATGCTAGCAGAATAAGCATCGATCAAGTACTAGCACCTCTCAATCTCCAAAACTAGTAGAGGTGTTCCAAGAGAGCAAGCATGAAAACTGGGACAAAAACTATGAGAATAATGAATAACGTGCTACAGTTTCTCCAGTAGAGCTGGGAACAATTATCCCTGATCACAATAACAACAGAAAATTCTTCAATAGAGGAATCAAAACCTCCCCTGATCCTGGTGTTTCCTCTCTTCCGCAATCCTACCATAGTACCATCACCAAGAAACTAAACAAGCCAATAATTCTCCAAAATTGCAAATGATCCAACTAAACGCAACGTGTACCTATAATACAATTTGAGGCTCCACAAAGTGTAATCACTCTAGGATGGCTGCAATTTGCAAGCATATGCTATTCTGCGACCCAAGGTGGTGCCATGAGTAAAGACAAAGATCCTCCTAAACCAACATACATTTGCATCGATGCAGCACGATTCACGAAACAGTAAAACATGGTGAGATGGTACCCACCACTTCTCTCCACCTAGAACAGCCAGGAAATGCTTCGGTAAAGCATCGCAACAATCACAAATCGCCTAGAAACTACAGCAGTCACATCCAAGAACGCGCTAAATCGAAGTAAAAAGCGAGATGAAGGTGGGAAAGGCCATTACTCGGCACCGTGCCAAGGACGGTGGTGGAACCCTCCTCTCCCCCTCCAGGACGCACGGCTCCCCGCCGAGCCCGGCGTGCGCGGCTGCGGCTGCTGCTGCCTGTGCTTCCTCTTCTTCCCCGCCTTCCAGTCGACCGAGACTTCTTCATCGCGCTTGATCGCGTCTCCATTGCCGTTCGCCGCTGCCTCTTCCTCCGCTCGAGCGCCTTCCCCCTCGATCTCCTCCTCCTCTCTCGCTTCCCCCACCTCCGCACCCTCACCCACGTCCACCTCCATCTCCGCGTCCACCTCGGCTTGCCCCACCACCGCCTCCCATTCCTTCCCCTTCCTCTTCTCCGCCGCCTCCGCCTCCATCTCTGTCTCCTCCGGTACGCGCGTCCTAAAGCCGCTGCTCTGTGCAGTTGTTGAGGTTTTGTCGGAGTGTTTTTGAGAAGAAGAAATGATTAGTAGATGGTCCCAATTGAAAAAAAAGGGAATTTACTATTTTTGCCCAAATCTGAATGCAGGCCCAATACGCACTACTAGGCCACATCCCTCTTCTGGCCTAATTATCCATTAACATAGAACTGCTCGGGTTAATCAAACCGATCTAGGGATGAAAATTGAAGTCCGGGCCGTACTGATTTATCGTGAAAATCGTCGAAAATCGAAGTGTTTTGAAATCAAACGTTTTGAAAAAAATCGAAAATCGACTGGCGAATCGAATTTTTTTTCTTCCGATTTTTTGAGTGATTTTTGTCGATTTGCATAGAAAATCGCTCGATTTTCACCGATTTTCAACCCGGTTACGTGACATAAATTTTCCGAATGTTTTAAATTTGTTTTTGAATTTGACCGGTTTACCGATCAGTTTAGGATTTCAAAGCGGCTTGATTGGTTTTCACGAATTTCGAGATAAAGTGAACCCTGGAACTGCTGCTTTTTCTTTGCAATTTCCTTTTCTAGAATCCTTTTATCTTTGGAACATATATATAAAAAGTTTTCACTTGGATCAAGATTTTTTTTTTGAGACTCACTTCAAGTGAGACACTTGTATCATGCACTAGTACTTGCATAAAGACAAACACCTAAACTTTGCACCGCAATTTCCTCTCTTAAATTTGAGCAATTAAGCTTCTGGGAGCAATAGACTGCTTTCCAGTGTCTCTGGTACTCTGGTTACTACTCCACCCTGCACATTACATTGCATCCAATTACTCATAGTCACCCTGCTCCATGTAAAAGGAAGTTGTAGACTAACATTTCCACTTGCAGAAGCAGCTGAAGAATCAAGAATACTACTTGACATATTTGATTGGATAACATTTACATGTATAGAGGATTACAGAAGGAGAACAACGGAGGCCTTTTTAGCACTAGATACACAGAGCACTTCCTGGCTGAAGTAGTTCATCAATCAGAACTATCCTCCAATTCATCGCATATGGTGCCTGAAAGAGCAGACTCAAGCTTGAGCGCAACACACCGTTCAAATTTACAATGGACCATCCAAGCTCAAGGAAGATGGGCTCACCTTAGAGTTTCTTTTGTCCCTCGACGGACTTTGCAGCGGATGGTCGGGAGGCCTAGGCGCTGGTGAGCCTCATAGCGGTGGCATCCGGAAAAACCTGAAGATTATGTTGGGAGCATATACAGCATAAGGAAAATGGGTATAGGTTTTGAAGTGGTGAGAGGGGAAGTGACCAATTGGTGGGGTCAGGACTACCTACCATAGTAGACTCCATCAACCTCCAGCACATCAATCTGTAATGTTCAAGAAATAGAACCAAGTAAGCACCATTGCAAAATGATACCACAATATTAAGAAACAAAGTTTATATTCTTTGCAGGACGATAATCTGACGAATGAAATCCAACAATTTTCTTTTGTTCCTTTAAGGAAAACAAGTGCATTATCACTTTTCACTCACTGAAGTTGGAATCGCCACAAACAAACATAATCAAGAAGCTCCACAAATCAGACAAGCAAAAAAGAAGATACTGATATACTAATTGGACAAGTGGAGAACGGTGCTACCTGCACAAAAACTGGCTAGTGGCTAAATTGCTCGAACCATAAAAAGGAAGAAGGTAAGTTCTTTTGCATACTGGTCTACTAGTTCAAAATTACACATTGATTTTACATTGATCAAGTGTAGTAAGCAGCATCGTTTTAACAGCAACCAACACTAAATTGCACGTAGATTTTGGATTGTGGGTGCTCATAACATCAATATTTCTATCAGAAAAAGTTGATTCCAGGATATGGCACCCTCCCATTGAACTAATACCATTTCAGAGTATAGCAGAGCTCATAAAGCCATCGATATTGCTGCAGGATAACACACTTCACAAGTCAATTGAGCTTAGAAAAGCTCATTCTAGACATAATAGTGTAGTTCCTGTTGGAGAACAAATGGATCATAATTCTGTTGTATACAAAATATGCATAAACAGTCTAAGGTGAATATAAGCGTGTCTAACCCAAACAGTCCCCGAATAATAGTTCATCGGTAAATAGCATCTTGGATGAAGTATATATGCGCATACTTAAGTGAACTGGTACCAATTTTGGCAAGAACTCATTTCATGGAGGAAATATTATGTCTAATTTCAACCAACCATTAGTTAAACCTGATCAGAAAGCTGTTTGGAATCAACTCGATTCAGTATAGGTGGATTTGGCAAGTATTAATACGGATATAATTCGATTCACATATGCTGAACTCCAAACTAGAAAAAAAATCCAGTTCCAACAGAACCTATCCTACTAGATCATGGACTAAACAGATAATTTATTAATTTTACCTATGGTAAAAGGAATGTGAAAGGCAAAGATATATGTATGGATTCGCACAGGTACTTGGAGGCCGATGACACGGATGCTGTCCATGAGCTCTTGCACCTTGGCAGGATCATTGGCACGCGTTCGCATTAGCGGCCTACGGATCTTGTCCAATGAGATCTCCATAACCACAGGGCCCTTCTTCTCCGAGTCGCTCAACGGGGCCTGTGCAGCTACACCTACATCATGAAAAAAAATGATCCGATTTCAACTTCAGTGTAAGTTCAAGTGGAGCCATTGAACTACAACCATCTGAACTACACATGCCCGAACTACAAGTTGCTAAATATACCATAAAGAAATTCGCATGCAATGTATTCAGCAACATGATCCATCTTAAGAATCCCAAATAGACACCGAGTTACATGAGATTTTCCTCCAAATGGATCTCTTCTTTTGCCAGCTCAAGCGAAGGCAGTTTGAATTGAATCAGGCTGGATTCAATTGAACCGCTTCTGCTTTAAAATGAACCAAGAAATCGACAATTTTCTTGGCATGGGATATTAGGGCACAGTAAGACCAGCAGCACTAGATTCCACCACTCTTTGCATCCCATCTTACCACGCAGTTCCGGTGACTCTTTATCGAAGAGTCGAGAGATACCGAACTTAGACTGAATTCGAGAGCACCAATGGCTAAAAGATTTCGAGGGGAAAAACATCAAAGGGATGCAAGAAAGGGGAGCAGGTACCACCTACCATTGGAGGACGAAGCCGAGAAGGCAAGGCCCCAGCTCCTCCCGCTCGCACTCCTCCTTCCCCGGAGAACGGAGGCGCTGGGGAAGGCAGGGCGGTGGAGGAAGCCGGAAGCCATGACCGTCATCGCCATATCCAGGCTCGAGCTCGAAGCCGCCACTGGTACTCGCGCTTGCGCTGCTAGCACCATTTCTTGGAAGCGAATTTTTTCGTGGCACCTCGCACTTTTTGATTTATAAAAATCTAGCCTACGTGCCATGAAATATTCACTGTTCTAATCCTTTAAATTTTTATTTTTTTAAACTAACCTTATACAAAATAATTTATAAAAATAACTCTCTGACCTACCTTACCACGTCGAGAGAGCGGAGGCAAGATTCCGTAGTTTAGGGTGCGTTTGGTTGGGTGAACGAGGAGGAACCTGTACGGGATGGTTCAAGATAGATTTTAATACATACGTTTGGTTGAGTGTATGGAACCATCTCGTACGGGACGGAGTGGTACAGATTCTAGGAATATTCTTCAAATATGTTGTATCATCTCGTACCTTCAAATTGGTTGAACCATCATGTACCATCCCGTACCACTAGTGATAAAATTTACCATACTAACCTCATCCATCCAACCAAACATCATCTCGCACCATCCTGTACCATTCCATCCAAACAACCAAACAAACTCATGTATTATTCCATTCAGACAACCAAACACCCTTCCTATACCATCTCATCTAGGATCATCCCATCCATCCTGTATGATCCCATCTCATCCCATTCAACCTCGTTCACCCAACAAAACACACCTTTAATAGCGCACAATCTTATTTCAGATTTTTCCATGGATGGCCAGCGGAATGCAGCCAACGGTATAGAAGAAAAAAAATTGACCGAAAAGGCAAAAAAGATTGAATGCATTCAATGCTGCAGGGGACGTGCAAAAAGAACTTAGCACAGTATACAATCCCCGCGTCTCCTGCAAAAAGAATTCAATGGTGAGCTGACCCCACCGCAGGAGACGTGCGACTGAGGTTCACAAAACCGTTTTTAAAAAATCGTTTGAAATTTAAAATTCAAAAATTGAGAAAAAAAAACACTCAAAAATCGTCAGAAATCGAAGGGCTAAGAAAAATATTGCAAAAAAAAAATAATCAAAAACCGTTTGATTTTCACCGAAAACCAACCGACCAATTAAATATTCCTTAAAACCGGTTATCGAACGGTTTACGTCGCATAAATTTTTTCACATTTTTTATTCTTTTTAATTAGACCGGCTTTAAATCTCGAACCGTAACGGTAAAATCGAAAACCACGGTTTTTGAAACCCTGCGTGCGACTCGCCCCTCGCGCGCCGAGCACACAGCAGAAGCAAGATTTCGCTCTACTAGGCCGCAATATCTTACTGCCGGTGCCTATTTTTGTAAATTATTTTGCGTGCCGGTTAGCTTTGTAAAAAAAATTAAAAAGCTATTACATTGAACTGTTCACATGCTAACATAATTACAAAAATAACTCTTTTCTCCACTGCAGAAGCGTCGACAGATGACACACGACATGTACTGCCGAGCCAGTGCAACGCCGTACTTAGCACTACAGCAGCACGCCCTATCGAGTCGTCCTACCGTGGTAGATATAGACTATGGTTTCAGACTCTTGACACGTTATATGACTGTGATAGGTGACACATGTTAACGGCTGATTCACGTGAAAAAACTATTTTTCTAATTACCTTTATACGGGCCAGATTAAAAAAAGAAAACACCAGGAGGTAGAAAAAAAGAAGATAAGATTCCCATTTCTTGCCCCTCTGCTTCTTCCCCGAGAGACCGTAACGTGTCGAAGTGTCGCATCGATCTGC
This sequence comes from Otatea glauca, assembly GCA_036346275.1. Taxonomy (NCBI): domain Eukaryota; kingdom Viridiplantae; phylum Streptophyta; class Magnoliopsida; order Poales; family Poaceae; genus Otatea; species Otatea glauca. Next base: position 6,211,010 of record CM070721.1, on the reverse strand, counting down.
GCCATAGGAATTTGATGGGCCTACTTTCATTGGATATTAGGCAGCATCTGCGGCCCCTTGATCCGTCACGGTTTCTTGGGCCTTATTGGGCTTATTGGGCCTGTTAGGCAAAGAGCTATGCATCTACTAGGCCCGGTCGTGTAAGGCGTGTAGGTACTAAACCATAACAAATCGGATTTTTATTTTTCTTTTTTTGTAAGTTACCATCTGCAAATTTAATTTTTTTCTTTCTTTCAGAAAAATTTTGATGCTAGTTTTGATAATTGGTTGCATTTAATAAATTTCAAATGTATTGAAAGCCAATGCATTTATTTGCATAAGCCCGGAAGCGCTCGCATTATTAACACACAACTCATGCATGGCGAACAGATCACTCAACCCTTGTGTGTACCTCGCGTCAATGGAGATAGGAGAATTTGGAACCTTCTGAAAAAGAAAAACATTAACGCAAGATCTCCACGCATGGAATGCGTGGATGCAGTAGATCCGCATCATCATGCAAACCGATTAACATATTATGTGTTCATAGGCAATATGAGAAAAAATACCTTATTTAAAGACGTGTGGTTTTTCCACAGGAGACGTGCCCGCTGAGGAAGGAACGAACGAACCAGGTCTCATATGGTGAGAGTTTCGGGCCGGGCTTTTTCGGGCCAACCCAGAGCACAACGGGCGAATGCCAACAGGCAAAAGATAGCGACATGATGACTAAAAGTAAAGCTGCTGCCAACAGACGAATGCGTACGGGCAAGTTAATGAGAGCCTGAACGCTCGCCATAAAATCCCCTCATACACTCATTTATTCAGCACACGAATCCCTTTCTCTCTGTTTGCTCTCCTTTTCTCCCGTGATAAAACAAAATGTTTGGCAATAGTAAGAGTAGAAGAGCAAATTCTCGCTCTCCTAATCCCCCACGTCGGGATCAAGAGATCGATCTGCGCCAACTCTCTCCCAGCATAGGAGACTATAGCATGGATTACCGTCATATGGACGGTACGCACGACATCGAGGATGCCTCTTACATTCCTGAGGGGACGAGCTCCGCACCAAGCTCTGATGTAGCATATTGGTGCAACCAAGAGGGTGTCGATATCCACACCAAGCTTTGGTATCCGGCAATCGACGGGTATAGTGCTGGCAACATATAGATAGAACCGTCGAAATTGAGGATGGGCATGAGGTAGCGTATATTATTTATAAATATTGTCAAGCTAAATTATCTGCACGTGCATGTGGAGGAATAGATCACCTAAAATGACACATGAAGACATAATTGAAGAAGATATCGGTCAGACAAATGCCAAGGGAGGGCATCTAGACACAGCTTAACTTCAACACTGACGGTTCGGTACATGGGTATACAACGCTGAGGTAGCTAGAGATGAAATTACACGTTATATAATTACAAAGGTTTTTTCACTTAGAATGAGTGAGAGCTCTAGTTTTGAAAGGATGGTGCAACATAGTTTTTGCTCACAATACCAATACGTTAATAGAAGAACAACTACACATGACGTATACATAAAGTACAGAAATAAACTAGTAATATTGAAAGAGGTCATCACAAGAGTTAGTTAGTTTTTCTTTTGCCTTGACCTCAGATATATGGACTTCATCCTATCAAAGAGCAGTCTATCTTAGTATCGTCGCACATTACTTGGACGAAGACTACATCCTAAACAAAAAGGTAATAGGATTTAGACCAATCGATGCGACACACACCGGAAAGACTATCGTTGCATATGTACTTGAGGTTACTACTGACTTTAAAATAGAAAGTAGAATTATTTTCATCACTTTTGACAATGCATCAGCTAACATGACGGCCATAGAGTATTTCTCACCACACCTGGAGACATATGTTAGGGTTTCGTACTCCACTAGAGATGCATATGCCACATCATTAATCTGATTGTGCAAGTAGGTTTGCATGTAATAAAATCTAGTTTGGTCAACATATGCGATGCTATCCAATTTGTTACAGATTCGACTGTAAATTACGCTCAGTTCTTGTAGTACTGTAAGGCCAACAATAAACCACCAAAAAGATTAAACCTTGACATGAAGGTTAGATAGAACTCTACGTATACTATGCTGGCGCGGTGCAAGAAATATGAACACATTATCACTGTCTTCATCAATTGTAATTCTGGTAAGCAGTTGGTTAATAATGTGGATTGGGAAGTTGCTCGTCATTTTCATAATTTTTTTTAAAAAATTTACAATGCAACCAAAATTTTATCCGGTGTGTACTATCCAACTTCTTGATTAGTCATCGAGTGGCTTTAGACTATTGTTAATATTTTCAAAGAAAACATAGATAATTATATTTTACAACCCATTCTAGAACCAATGGAGAATTTTTTTTAATATTTTCAAGTTGTTCCACATTTCTATTGTTTTGCTACTATTCTAGATCCTCGAAGAAAATTATCTTATTTGCAAGGTGCCTTCGAGGGAATAAGTGAAACATTCGATCTTGATTTTTCTAAGTCCTATACTCATGTTTATAACGAGTTTTTTAGAGTTTTCGACAAATATTATGAAAAGCTTAGCAGTAGAAGTGAAACAAGAAGATCTACCTCAACAACGCAACAAGTAAGAGGAAGTTCGACCACTTCAAACATATGTAAGAAGATAAAAGGCAAGGCGTCTAGTTCGTCTTTCGAAGCGTCGAGCAGGTTACAATAGAATCTACAAGTAGAGATCAACCACTACCTCGACATGCCTTTTGTGGAGACTGAGCTTGACATCAGGGAAGACAATAAACTCAGCTTGCTCTTGTAGTGGAAGAATCACCAACGTATTTACCCCGTACTATCGCAATTTGCATACGATGTACTTATGGTTCCGATGTCCACTGTCTCGTTGGAAGCCATTTTTAGTTCGGTGGGAGGATACTTCAGCTGAAGAGGTAGTCTTTCACGCCTAAGATAGTTGAGGCAATTACATACCTTAAAGACTTGGAGTGTGCAGATGAGAGGACATAACATTAGATGGAGGATCCGGAGATCACGGACGCGTTAGCTGATTTTGACTACCTCGGCCTTGAGTAGTCTATATATATGTACGTAGTTACTGTACTCTTTTCCATATCGGGGATACCCCACAGTTGGGTGTAAGGTTTTTAACGAGGTAGTGACTCTGTACTTGTTCAAAAATGAATAAAATTTACTTATTTTCCCTAATATTTGTGTCCACTGACTCTCTGACTCATTTCCTCTCGTCGCAATAGTGCACATGGGTCAGACCTGGGCTGGCATGGTACGAAACGCAAATAGACCGTGCCTAGGCTCGTTGAAGGGGAGCTAGGCCGACACTGCACTACACGGTGGGCTGGTGGTGCCGTGGCAGCACGACACAATTTAGGCACAAGTCCTGACGGACCCGTTCCGGGTCATCCTGGCACAACACGATGCCCACCTCTAGACATGAGATTTGGGTGTTGAATCAAACACATGTTACTTGCTTATGTACTTCCCCCTCTAAGTTTATAGGTGTATTTTCTCTTGAGATATAGACTAATGAGATATTGAAAATGACTGGACTACCTCTAATTATTATTTCTAAGCACTATATTCAATGTATATATGTACAGAATACAAATAAATCTGGATATTTATTAGGTGTATAAAGAGAACATCACACTAATTTACATTTAAATATGAAATACAACGTATATTTATGAATAAGATCATTAAAAAATACGGCCGTAAAGACAAAGCACTTACTAAAGTGACGTGTCAATGGCACGCGACCTAGCTCAGCCACCACCATGACAGAATTCTGCGTGCATGCTTAATTAGGGAGCGGCGGTGGCTATGCGCGGTACGTGTGAGCACTCTGATGCATGGCTAGCTTATTATTCATCAACGAACTACTTGTTACAAGTTAATTATACTGCCAATGTTTTTTTAAAAAAATTATAATCTGTTGTCTTTATATATTTTCTTGAAATCTAGTGCAATTATTTTCCTTCAAAATAATCAGGCGAAAATCAATACTCTTACATGCTTCTCTCTCTCCCAACACTACTACAGAACTGGGCATCACAACCGGCCTATTAGAAGCGGTTTGGTGCGAACCCGTTGTGATCTTCGCACCAGAAGCGGTTCGTTGGCAACGGTCCGGAGAGGGCTTCCAGAAGCGGTTGGAGACACGAACCGCTTCTGAAGGTTGCGTTCTAGAAGCGGTTCTTTTCTCAAATCGCTTCGATTTTCGAAGCGGTTTGAGAAAAGAACCGCTTCTAGAACGCAACCTTCGTAAGCGTTCGTGTCTCCAACCGCTCGAAGCCCTCCTGCAGCGCATTTAAACCCTTCTTCCTCCATGCGCCACAGAGGTGCGAATCGATCGAGCAGAGAAGGCCGAACACTATTTGTTCTTGGGAGGTGCTGTCCAAATTTTTAATTGGAGGTGATTAGCTCTAAATTAAGTGTTTCAAAGTTAGTAACATCATGTGAACATCCTTCTCACCTAGATATTGCTATTTTTTCAATGGATGTGGAGAAATCTTGAACTTTTAAGCATTATCGAAAATTTGTTTTCCGTGCCTTGTTTTATTGTTGTATGAAGATGTAGATGGAGATCTAGTTCAAAATATGACATTACAAGGTAAAGGTGATTGGAAGCTTTAGATCTATGTGGTTGTTAGCTTTAGAATCTTAAATATCACAATATTGGGAGAGATCTAGGTACAACATTGCAAGGAAGTAATTATTGGTGTATGAAATAAAATAGAAAAACATGTAGAAGGATAAAAAATAATTACAAAGGTAGGAAGGGATACAAAATAATTAGAAAGGTAGGTCTTTAATTGGATGACGGTGTGGGTGGAGTTTTTTTTTGTTGGGTTTAAATGTTACGAAATTTAAGTTAGGTTATAATTTTTCTGACGGAATTTGTTATAATTTTTAATGAAATTATAACTTGGTATAGATGAATCGGCAATGGATGTACAATGCGGACCGTCGCTCGAGAGAGTTCATTGATGGCGTGCAGGCTTTTCTCGATGCGGCCGTTGCATTCTTGCCTCCAGGCAGCTTCATATGTTGTCCGTGTGTAGATTGCAAGAACGAGAAGGAGCACTCCCAGCGATGGCAAGTTATGAACCACTTGATCATGAGAGGTTTCATGCCAAACTTACCTGTTGGAGCAACCATGGCGAAGTTGAGGTGATTAGCCAGGAAGACGATGAAGAAGGCGAGGAAGAGGAAGATGGATTCAACAGTATCCCGGACGACACGCACATCGTTACGTGGAAGAAACACTTGGTGACTTTGGTGATGATGAGCTAGACCGGATCTTTGCGTGACGGAGAGGGAGACTACAGATGAAAGACGATCGAGAAGTTCCAGCGCATGTTAGAGGACCACAGAACTCCTTTGTACCCAAAGCGTGGGCAAGGCCACAAAAAGCTGCGTACACTGCTGGAACTCATGCAATGGAAGGCTAGAAATGGTGTGTCGGATAAGGGATTCAATGAGGTGTTATCACTCGTAAAGAAGTTGCTTCGAAGATAACACTCTGCCGAATCTACATATGAAGCCAAGCAAGTAAATCATCCTTTGGGATTGGAAAGTACGAAGATACACGCATGTTCTAATGATTGTATCTGTATCGTAATGAGTATGCCGATTTGGATGTTTGTCCGGTGTGCGAGAGAATCACGGTATAAGGTGAAGCGTGGCGATCCGGTGAAATAGATGGGGCGTAAGAAGAAGAGACCTCCGGCTAAAGTGTTGTGGTATTTCCTGTGATCCCCGATTGAAACGTATGTTTGCTAACAAAGCGCATGCCCGGATGATGCGTTGGCACAAAGAATAGCGTAAGGACGACGGGATGCTTAGACACCTGCGCAGATGGCTCACGGTGGAGGAAAGTCGACCGAACGCGTGCGGACTTCGCAGATGAGGTGAGAAACATAAGGTTTGGGTTGAGTACCGATGGGATGAATCCTTTCGGAGAATTGAGCGGCGACCATAGCACGCCCGTTACACTATGTATCTATAACATTCCTCCATGGCTGTGCATGAAGCGAAAGTATATCATGATGCCATTGTTGATCCAAGGCCCCAAGCAACCCGGAAATGACATCGATGTCTACCTGAAACCATTAGTTGAAGATCTTGTGACGTTGTGGGACGATGGTGCAAGGGTATCGGATGAGTACAAAAGGGAGTATTTCACCCTACGTGCATTGTTATTTGTAACAATCAACGACTGGCCTGCTCTCGGTAACCTGTCCGGCCTAACTATCAAAGGATATAGAGCCTGCATCCAGTGCTTAGATGAAACGGACGGCACGTACCTGAAAAACTCTCGGAAGGTTGTGTACATGGGTCACCGTAGGTTTCTTCTTACGAGTCACCCGTTGCGGAAGGAAGGCGGGAAATTTAGCGGTCAACTGGACCTTCGTGCAAGGCCTCAAAGATCGTAGTGGGCCACGTGTGTTTGCTATGGTAAAGGATTTGAAAGTAGTATTTGGAAAGGGTCACCGAAGCAAACATGTGCGTAATGAGGATGGTCATGCACCCATGTGGAAGAAGAAGTTAATATTTTGGGACTTGCCTTATTGGGAAGTTATGGAGGTTCGTCACTGACTTGACTACATCACGAAGAATGTCCGCTTGAACTGCTAGGCTACATAGATATGTACGGAAAATCGAAAGATACACCGCAAGCTCGGAAGGACCTTAAACTCTTGGGCGAGGAACGACCTACATCCCGAAAAGAGAGAGAAAGGACAACATTACCTACATCCTGCGAGCTACACTCTAAGCAAAGAAGAGAAAAAAAGCGTGATAGAGTTCCTGAACAGTGTGAAGGTCCCTTTCGGATACTCCTCGAATGTAAAGAGACTCGTAAACACGAAAGAGAATAAAATCGCATACATGAAATCCCATGATTGTCTTGTGTTAATGACACGATTGCTCCCGATGGTGTGAGAGGCATCTTGCCCGAGTGGGTACGAGGACAATCACAAAAGTCGTGTTCTTTTTCAACGCGATTTCACGAAGGTCATCAACCCGGATAAACTAAGTAAGGCGCAGGATGACGTGGTACAAAGTTTGGTTAGTCTTGAGATGATCTTTCCTCTTGCATTCTTTGATATTATGGTTCATCTCTTTGTTCACCTTGTCAAAGAGATAGGTATCCTTGGACCGTGTATCTACACAACATGTTCCCTTCGAGAGGTACATGAGTGTGCTAAAGAAGTATGTTCATAACCGTTCTCGTCAGGAAGGATGCATTGCCGAGGGTTATGGGACGAGAGGAGGTGATTGAGTTTTGTGTGGATTACATTAATGATCTAAACCCGATCGGCGTCCCTATATCACGCTATGAGGGAGGCTACGGGAAAAGGGACACTAGGAAGGAAAGCAATTGCATGCAATGATCTTCTTACATTTAAGCAAGCACATTTCACGGTTTTGAAACAATCAACTATAGTGGCCCGTATGTCCTTGAGTACAAGAGTATTCTACGCCGCGATTTCCGGGAGGTCCGAGGATTGGATAACATTGAAGCACATGGATTCTTTGGCGCTTGGTTACAAAAGTACATCCTTTTGAAAGGGTCGGACAATGAGCAGTTACAACGCTTGGCTCGGGAACCATCTAGTGAAATCGTGACATTCAAAGTGTACGAGATAAATGGTTACACATTTTACACGGATCGCAGGATAACAAGAGCACTAACCAAAATAGCGGTGTCAGTATAGACGCCAAGACAACAAAGGCAAGGTGGATACATATTATGGTTTCATAGAAGAGATATGGGAGCTTGACTATGGACCTTTGAAGGTCCTCTATTTAAGTGCCAATGGGTCAAACCGACTTCAAGCGGTGTGAAGGTAGACAAACACGGTATGACAATCGTGGACCTCACGCAAGTCGGCTATAAGCGCGAACCGTTCGTCCTCGCGAACGATGTGAGACAGTCTTCTACGTAATGGACATGTCAAGCAAACCTAAGAAGCATAAGGACAAGCGAAAGATTGTAGTACTAAGCTAAAGCGACATGTGGTTCTACAAGGCAAGCGAAGGATTGTTGGAGTTGAGGACGTCACAGACGAGGAAGAGTATAGTCAGTTCGACGAGATCCCTCCTTTCGCTGTGGATGTCGACATAAGCCTCTTCAATGACACAGACGTGGATACTCCTTTCATACGTCGCGATCATAATGAAGGAACACTTGTAAAGACAAAGTGCGTTACTACTTAAGATGTACCCTCTTGTATGAACTATGTATATGTAAGTCTTTTACAATTATGAAGTGTTTATTTGGAATGAATGTAAAGTGCCAAAATTCGAATGAAACTAAAGTGATCAAAGCATTTTGTGAAAATTATGGAATGAAAGTAAAGTTCTAAAAGCTTTTAAAAATTCAAATGAAATCAAGTGCTAAAAGTTTTTCAAAAATATAGAATGAAACTAAATTGCTAAAAGCATTTTTTAAAAATTCTGAAATGAAACTGAAGTGCTAAAAGCATTTTTTAAAAATTCTGAAATGAAACTGAAGTGCTAAAAGCATTTTTTAAAAATTCTGAAATGAAAATGAAGTGCTAAAAGTTTTTTCAAAAAATATAGAATGAAACTAAATTGCTAAAAGCATTTTTTAAAAATTCTGAAATGAAACTGAAGTGCTAAAAGTTTTTTCAAAAAATATAGAATGAAACTAAATTGCTAAAAGCATTTTTTAAAAATTCTAAAATGAAACTGAAGTGCTAAAAGCATTTTTAAAAATTTAAATGAAATCAAGTGCTAAAAGCATTTTTAAAATTCGAAATGGCCGAAGTGCTAAAAGTTTTTCAAAAATATAGAATGAAACTAAATTGCTAAAAGCATTTTTAAAAATTCAAATGAAATGAAGTGCTAAAAGTTTTTCAAAAATATAGAATGAAACTAAATTGCTAAAAGCATTTTTAAAAATTACGAAATGAAATGAAATGCTAAAAGTTTTTTCAAAAAATATAGAATGAAACTAAATTGCTAAAAGCATTTTTTTAAAATTATGAAATGAAACTGTAGTGCGAAAAGCACTCTTTAAAAATTATGAAATTAAACTGAAGCGGTTTAAGAAAAGAACCGCTTCTAGAGCGCAACATTCAGAAACGGTTAGTAATAAGAACCGCTTCTAGAACGCAACATTCAGAAGCAGTTTTAGAAAAGAACCGCTTCTAGAGTGGACTATTAAGAAACGGTTAGTAACACCAACCGCTTGTAGAAGTCATCCCTCTACAAGCGGGTTGATCTAAATCCGCTTATAGAGATATTCTACAAGCGGTTCGTTCTACGAACCGCTTGTAGAAGTCATCCCTCTACAAGCGGTTGGTTCTAAAACCGCTTGTAGAGATTTGCTACAAGCGGTTGGTTATTAGAACCGTTTGTAGAAGTGCTCCCTGTATAAATTTGAAACGCCCCGCCCTTTTCTCACACACGAAATTTTCTAAGTCCCGACCGACCCGCGCGCGCTGCTGCGGCTCTGTCTCTCTCGGCCGCCGCCGCCGCCGCCTCCGTCCGGACCCGCGTCGCCGTCCTCGTCGCGCCGTCGGCCTCCTCCGCCACCTCTCCGACTCCTACTCACCACCTCGCCGACGCCACCCGCAGCGCGCTTAGCTGCCCTCGTCGCCGCCGTCACTCCACCCCGCCGCGAAGCCTTCTCTACCACCCCGCCGCGCCTACTCCGCCACCAAAGCGCCGCCACACCCGTCCACCGGGAGGACCGAGGTATTGAGTGCACGCGTCGTCCTCCTCTCTAGTTAATTTGCCCACCACATGTTCGGTGAAATGCCCACAAGTGTTTGTGCTTGCTTGAAATTTTAATTCTAAATTAAACCAAAATGTATATTTTTCACTTAGTATGGAATTACAGAACAATGCATATTTTCTTTTTATTATTTTGTTGTTTTTATTTAATTTTGAATTTGATTCTAGTTTAGGATTTGTATATTAATTTAACACGGTCAATGTTGCACATTTACTTTTGACACATAGTCCCCTGTGTGTATGTTCTTGGTGTATTTCTTGTTCTTGTGTCCACGAGTTCGTGTTTGATCCTTGGGCTAGTTCCAACACGTCGTAGTACTTAATGCTTCTTTGTAGAAATTTATGTAATAATATGCTTGTGTTGTAATCAGTAATATGGTTGTTTCAAAGTAATATGATATTTATGTCAACATTTTTGCGGAATTAGTAGAGATGGCGCAACCGGGGCGTGGTGACCCTACTTTCGATGAGGAGAAGCAGTTCTGTTGGACTCCATCGTACCGGGTACCATCGAAGGTGATGGTAACGCCGCCTTTATTGGGGCTAATGGTGGTTCGGTGTGAGGCTGCGGTGATGAAGCCATTGACGCGGAGCCGCCGAGTCCGATAACACCGTTCCGCGGGGATGAGGTACAGCGTAAGAATATAATCCCGTAGACATGTTAATTAATCGCAATTCATTAATATAATACACTCGACACGTTTGTACATATGTTTATGTATTTCAAGCCCGTGCATCGAGCAACCAATCCAAGCATCGGGACCTAACAAGAAGCCGTTCACGAAGCATGTGTTTACCGATGTTAACAACGAAGGGATGCGGTTGCCCTCTTTTAGCGATTGGGCGTACAACAACGCTTGCGGTTACCACGTGAGGATCACGTCCCAATTAGCATCGAAAATGGGCGAAGTTCCTCAAGCTACCAAGGACTGCTCTGGCAAGATATTAAGGAAAATTTCACATTTCCTCAAGGGTAGAAGACAAGGCCAAGAAATTTACTTTGAAGAAAATGGCAACAATGTTTGAGGCTTGGAAGGCGTCTCTCACCGCAAATGCGTGCGAGAAGGAGAAAGACCCGACTTCAACCAATTTCCTAAGTTGGCGGATCACAGGAAGCATTCGAGGAGTTCAAGTTGTCGGTGAGGGCCAGCCGCGAGTCGGAAGAACAAGGCCAATTCACGGATGAAGAAATACCACCACCATCTTGGCACCGATGGTTACATCAAGGTGTACCAAAATGGGAGAAGCGGAAGAAGAATTAATGGCGAAGGGCGTCACACCGCTACCGCTCTGTGGGAACAGCGCCTGCGCAATTGGTTCATTGGTCATGGGGGGAACCTTTCAGATGACGGCAGTTTGGTGATGGCACCAGGAGTACAAGAGGCTGGCCAAAGGATTGTACAAGCTGTTGAGCAGTCTCAGGCAGGTACATTGGTGCCAGACAGGGAGAATGACGAGCTAACACATGCCCTTGAAAACCCTGAGCACCCAGGACGGACACGAGGTATGGGCAAGCCGACAGTGGAAGTATGGTTTCGCTAGGGACGCACATACGTCTGAGAGCGGCATAGAAGCAAATCAAGAGAATCACGTAAAGTGTACCAATTGGAACAAGAGCTCAGAGCAACCCAGGCTAGCATCGGCGACATAGTTGCGCAACAAGTACAAATTGCCCTCAGCAAGCTTCAAGGACTAGGTCCGAGCAATCAGCCGGACGCCGTGATCAGCCCCTCCGCGCGGCGAAGTAGCTGCGCGTCCACCGGGGCCCCTGAAGCGGACACCTTGCTATCCCGTTATCCTGTGGATGACATAAGGGTTCGCCGCCGATGTGAGCTGCTGCGTTGATGCGCGTAACCTCTCCATCAAGGTGGCTTACGGCATGGCATATCCGGTGGAGTGGGCGGATGTTCCATCGCAACGAGATACCCGGGTTACTCAAAGGTCGCGGTGGAGGAGGTCTTGGCGGATTTGAAGAACTTCACCTCGATATTCTTTGGAGGCGACGACGTGACCAAGCTTGGACAGGCCCTCCACAATATCATCCTTTGGCATAAGCGGTACATCATATTTCCATTGCTATGGATCGTCATCTCCACCACGGCAACCCACGCCTCCTCCAACGTCACCGCCACGCAATGCCTCGCCAATAAAAGCAGAGCGAAGCCCTACTCCACCACCGGCAGCTCCTGTGTCTCCACCCGCTCCACGCAAGCCCTACTCCACCACCAAAGATCTCAAACAAAAAGAACCCTCTAGGAAAACCACGCCTCCACCATCTCCTCCGAGGAAGAAGCTCGATAATGAATGAAGGCTCCCCACTGCTCCCAAGAAGGCGGAGTCCACCGATCGGCCAAGGTAAAGGAACCTCCAAAGAGGGCATATGATATGAATAAGGAGGAGAGTGACGCGATCACTAAAGCGTATGGGTGCACACTTCGCAAAAAGAAGGTAGAGCCAAAGATACCAACTGATCCAAAAGCGGTAGAACACTTCGCGACATGCCGTACAAAGCCGCTGCTGTGCCATCCAACTATGAGCGGACAATAATTAAGGCTACGGAAGAATAAGCGTGGTCAAAGCGGCGGCAAAGAAGAAAAGAGAGACCAAGATCGGGAGAACCTCGAGAGGTTTATGAAGGAGCGCAGACTCGGTTCCACAGTGCGACTCTTGGATTAATAGATGATATCCCGGTGGCAACAAAGGTCGGATGGCAATTTCGGTTGGGTAGGGGTGATTGACCCAAATGAGATAAAAGATCGCCAACCAAGATGCGGCAATTTCACGAATGGTACATGTGAGTCCGCTCAAGGAAGAACGATGTTCCCCTCCGTATCAAAGAAGATGATTTTTATCGCGGGGACAGCACCATATGGCTCGAATTTGACGACTTATACAATATTTACCATGCCGACTCCATCAACGTGTCTCTCATGAGCTGTTGGTGCCTGTAAGTGTCAAGCTCATACCTTTACCGTGTGCTTCCTTGTACAATAAAATTGCAACTATTAAACTTATACCTTTCTATGTAGAATGGAGATACAACGATGTAGAAAAGAGAATATCTTCAACGTGGGCTTCATCGACCCGAGATTGTTAACGAGTTCGTCTTTGGATACAACCGAAAGGATCTTGAAGATTACATTCTCGATGCATTCTTGGGACAAAGACTACAAACCGTACATATACGCCCTTCAACCGAGTGCGTATATATACAACCTCTCGTTCTTATATTTTCCAAGGCATTTATAATACTACTAGCTAGTTACATATATGTTGCAATACATGAATAGGTTTCACTGGATCCTTCTTGTCATCAAGCTTGATAGCAGCAAGATCATTGTTCAAGACTCAAAAAGGACTCCGGTGAAAAAATATCAATTTATCATTGACACCCTGAACAGGTATATAGCACATATATATACGATAGTTTTCCTTATTATATATATTGAAATACCTTGCTAATTCCAACTCGATAATTACCATTCATACTAACGCATCACGGGACATTCGCATACGGTTTGAAAGAAGCAACAAGGAGATTTCGAGAACGAATTTGATGTACAATTAAGCACTCGAGTACGTATTAAAGAATATTAATATGCCGTAACAGTTTTTCATCCCAATAATCGTGTTCTTTTCAAATTTCATCGCAGGTTCTACAACAGACGGGTGAAAACAACCTATGTGGCTATTATGTGTGCCACTATATACAAAGTATTACCCACGGTGATGTGCCGACAACCAACGTCGAGGTAGTGTGCACATGTCAATTTCTTAGTACTTACACTTTAATAATTACATGTCCAGAGATTTATTTACCTCCCGCTTTGTCAGCCCAACATCGATGTGCAAGACGTGATCCCGCCGCACCGGGTTGCAGCAATCCAAGAACAACTCATCGGCTTTATTGTCGACGAGATTGTATCCACCAAAGGCGAGTTCCACGCAAATGGTTGGAGAGATTGTCCTGAAATAAGGACAGGTGAACTGACATCAACGTCGACCAAGGGCACAAAGAGCGACGCACGCAAGAAATAAGCTCAAGATTCGCCCTTTTATTCTTTGAAACTTGTAAAAGTGGCTTATTATTTCATCAACTTGTTCATTTTTTAGTCTGTAATTATCTGAATGAATACTTGAAAGTGCATCTAGGCACTTATGTTATTTTGGTGATTAATGAATGTTATTTTGGTGATTAATGACAAACACTCATAATGACAATCTATGTAAATTAAGTAAATGCTTAACTTAGTGCTTAGCAAATGACAAACCTCTAATATGATTATATTGCTATGAGACTAACTTGTTATTGCCTAGTTGAGTATCAGTCTCATCTATTTAGAGGAAAATCAAATAGGAAGGTTAAGCAAAGATAAGGTATGCAATTTTGGTATCTATTCTATATTTGTTATTGCATTCCTTTCGTGCAAATGCATAGTGAACTCCAAGTAGCATGTTGATTTTATATATGCACATTGGTTCATGTCATATTTATTTGTGCATATATATTCATTTGAGTTCATTATAGTATGCATGTATTAACTAGAGTTAAACTTCATTTTGCTATAGATTGACTTGGTGCATGCATGTTTTATTTGTATATCTTCTCATGCAATTCTCTTAGTGAAGTTTATCTAGTGTTGGATCACATATTTACTCTTACTCCAAATGTTATTTGCACATGTACAATTCGTGTATATTCTATCATGTGCTTCATTTAAGTAAAGTCTGTGATCCTTGCCATGATTTAATTGATTCATCATATTGGCAATTATATATCTCTCTAGTGCATATAGATCAATTACATATTCATCATGATGTACTTAGTAGAGAACATTTCTTATGTCAAGTGTTTCCATTTATATTGTGCTTCTTTATATGAAACACTTGTTGTAATCAATCGCTCACAAATATCAACTTTATTCATATCTATTGAGCTTTTGGGACTAATGTCTTTCATGAGTAGTTTGGAAAGAATTAGGTCCCGTATGTGTATGATGACCAAGGTATCTTGGAGGATGATCATTAAGCCGAGGTCAACAAGACGGCGGTGTCACCAAGAGCGAGGACTAAGTCAAGAGCAACTTGGCGTGGAGATCGTCGAGAGGATGATCAAGTCAAGGTTGATAGGACGAGAGTCTCATGAGGTGAATCGAGTCGAGTTGGACAAGGCGAAGATGTCATCAATTATATGGTGAAGGTCTTCATGCATCGACATCAAGAAAGAAGACGGCAAGTGACTAGTTCTAGACTTATATTATCTTTGATTTAATTTGAGTCTAAGGATTGCCGTACTATTAAGAGGGATGCGATGTCGAATGACTTTTAGATGTGTCAAGTGCTCAAGTGATCCATCCTTGTGAATCTTAGAAAGAGAGTGGTGTTGGTAGTGCTTGGGAAAGTGAGGGTTGTAGGTCTCTCTTGATTTCTTTGTGAAATCTGTGGTTATCCTTTGAGTTTTGGGTAGTGAGATCTTGTTGGTTGTGTAGCCCTCGTTCTTAGCTTTCGGGAGAGTCCAAAATCTCTGAAATCGAGTCCGAGTCAAAAGTTATGCTCGTTTTGTCGATTTGCTCAGTCTTGATTCGGACTATCCGAGTTAGTCCGGACTATCGGATCATCCGAGTATCCGGATATTCATCCGACTCTCGGATTGAGTCTCTCTGTTAGCCTTTCTCGGTCAATCCGAGACTCGGTTGAAATCCGAGACTCGGTTGTGCGACCGACCCCTAACGGCTAGTTTTTGGGGAGGTCTATATATAGCCCTTCCTCTCTCTTTTTGAGGGAGCCTTTTGGAGAGGTTTTTGGAGTGGATTTTTGAGGGGCTGTGTGAGGGGCTTTGAGGGAGCTTTTACCCTTAGATCTAAGTGATCCCCTTGTGAGAAGGGTTGGGAAGAGTTTGTTGAGTGAGATTTGAGTTGATTGAGCACTTGATTTCATCTCCAAGCTTGTTCTTCGTGAGCATTTGTTACTCTTGGAGGTTGAGGACTCCTAGACGGCTAGGAGGTCGCCTACGAGCCACCGGAGCTTTGTGTGGTTGGCCGTGGGAAGTTTGTGAAGGCCGATTCCGCCTCCGTAAGGGAAGGAATCAAAGGAGTGAAGACCGGCGAGTGCATTTGTGCAACACCGGGAGGAAGAGGGTTGAAAGAGACCCCGGCTCAAGTGTGACCGAGCCGCCTCAACGAGACGTAGGATCCTCAAGGATCCGAACTTCGGGTGAAAAATCATCGTCTCCAAGTTTGCTTCTTACTCTTGTTTTAGTATTTGATTTTGAATCTTGAAATTGCCCGATCTACTCTTTTGTTGTGTTTGGCTCCAGATCTTCTATGCCCTCAGGTACCTGACATCATTTAGATCTTTTGTATTCAAGTAGATTGTTGAAAAATTGCAAAGATTTAAAATCTCCATTCAAGTCCTCAATCCGAGATATCCAATCCACGAACCGGACAGTCCGGATAATCCGGAGTATCCGGATTGAATACCCCGGACACTCCGGGTTAGGACCCTCGGGATTGGACTATCCGGAGTATCCGGATTGAATACCCCGGACAGTCCGGATAATCCGATATCCGGATTGAATAACCGGACACTCGGGTTAGGACCCTCGGGATCGGACTATCCGAGTATCCGGATTGAGTATCCGGACACTCCGGATTGTTCAGGAAACTCGGGAGATTTTATTTAGCTGCAATATTTTTATTCCGCTGCATTTAAGCTATAAAGTTTTTAATCCGCCTATTCACCCCCCCTCTAGGCGACATCCCCTGTCCTTTCAATTGGTATCAGAGCAAGGTCTCTCTTTTTATTAGATTTAACCGTCTAGAGAGTAAAGGATGTCGACTAGAGGTTTAGTGCATTCACATGATCCACTTGTGCTAGATGGCACAAATTATGCTTCATGGAAATTAATTATGACTTCTCATTTTAAATCCATGAGCCCCAAATATGGTGGATCGTAGATGTCGCTTTTCCTCTCCATTGAATGAAGTTGCTCCAACCGAAGGAGAGAGGAAATGCCTACATCTCGACGCTCAAGCTACTAATGTTTTATTTTGTGTTGTGAGCGATGAAATCTTTGATAGAATATGCAATCTCAAGAGCGCTCATGAAATGTGGATAAAGCTTCAAGATCTATTTGAATCATCCACTTCAATTGAGGATTGCATTAAGGAAGAGATGTCGGGAGATGAAACATCAAGCTCCACCTCAAGCTCAAGTGATGAAGAACCGACATCTCCATCAACCTCAACCTCCGCCTCAAGTGACGATGAAGATGCTCTTCCATCACAAATCCGTTGCTTCATGGCGAAAGGTAAGAATGAGGTAAGTGGCGATGATGATGATGAGCTCACTTATGATGAACTTATGAATTTGCTAGAGGAGCTCAATAAATGTCTTGGAAAGGAGAAAAAGAAATATAAAATTTTGAAGCTTGAACATGAATCTCTTCAAAATGATTATAACATGCTTCAAGAAAATCATGAATCCCTCCTTTCCAAAGAAATTCATAAGCCTAAGGTGGACATAGGAATTACATGTGATTTAATTGATGATATGCCATGCTTAATTTCTAACTCTAGCATTTCATCTAAAATTAATATGCCCACCTCTAGTGATGATATGCCTTGTTGCTCAAATAAAAATGTTGCTTCTACTTCCTCTATGTCTTGTGAGACTAATCTTGTAGAGGAAAACAAGGAGCTCAAGGCCCAAGTCATTAGATTAGAAAATGACTTAAAGAAGTGCGTAAAGGGAAAAGCCGTTCTTGACGAGATCTTGAGCAAGCCAAGGGCACCTCAAGATAGCGAGGACTCGGCTACATCTCCAAGAGGAGACTAACAAGACAAGGCACAACGAAAGACATTCGAAGATCATCAAGTGCTTTGCTTGCAACAAGAAGGACACTTAGCCTCCGTGTGCCCTAATAAAGTGGAGATCAAGCCACAACCATCAACAATGAGGCAAACCGACAAAGAGCAAGTCAAGAAGAAGAAGAGACGCTCAAAGCCTACTTGCTACAATTGTCGGAAAAAGGACACATCGGTAAGGATTGTCCCAAAGGTATCATCCCTAAGCCTATTATTGTCAATGATCATTATTTGCTTAGGAAGGACAAAAATGGCAATGTGTTTGCCAAGTTTGTCGATTCTCCCAAGTATTTGCAAAATTATGATATTCAATTGCTTAGGAGAAATGAATCTAGAAATGTGTTTGCTCAAAATGCTAGATTTCCTAAGACCAAGAAAAATCATGTTGATCATGTGCTTAGGAAAAATAACAATAGCAAACCATTTGCTAGATTTGCTAGATCTTCTAAGCCCTTGCATTGTAATGATTATTATGTGCTTAGAAAGGATCAAACTAGAAATGGATTTGCTAAAAATGCTAAAACTCCTAAGCCTCCTCAATTCAATTCCAATAATTAGCTTAGGAGTAATAACAATCGCAAATCCATTGCTAGTCATGATAGTTCACCTAAGACTATTAATGTTAGGGCCATTTGGGTTCCTAAATCTATTGTGACTAACATTTTGGACCCAACAAAATTGGGTACCAACAAGTGCCTAAAAGAATTGTAGGTGCTTGGAGATGCATTGAAGCTTTGGCTCAATCAAGAGGATGATTTCATCATATGAAAAGGAAGCCAAGCTTGAAGACATTCACTTCAATCATAAACCAATGCCATCTCGGGTAACAAGTATTTAAATTGATTCTTATAGCTTATAGCCTTGTGTAGGTTATATTGCATTATTCATGAAAATCAATTTAGATTGCTTGATTATATGCTTGCTCATGCTTACTAGTTGTTTTGATTGCAATCTTGAGTAAGTTTGGAATAGTGGCACATTAAGGGGGAGTGCTAAATCATAACCATGTATATTACATCCCTACATGTGCCCATATTTATATAAGTGCAAATATATATATATTTTCAAAATCAAGCCATTTAGCCAAAAGTCAAAATTTTGTATACTATTAGTATTCTTGTGAAAAACTAGTTGCAAAATGTATACAAATATATTTGAAATGTTTCTCAAAGGTTTTGGCTTCACAAAATCTATTTTGAAAAGAAAATGAGTTTCATGATCAAAATCTAGATAGTAGTATCTTGTTTTGGATTTAAACTTATAATTTTCATAGAATTAAATGTAAAATGAATTTGAAAGTAATTCCAAAACGAAAATCCTAGAGTTGGTCATTCTTAACAATTCTTGTGTTCAAAAGACTTTCAAAAGACCAACCTAGTGAAAGTTATTTGATTTTGAAACTCATGAAAAACTATATTTGACCCATAATTGTCATATTATTGCACTTAGTGAGTTTCTCCGTTTGGACCGGATCTTGTGTAGTATCTTGGTTCAAAATGGTATCTTAGACTCATACACAAAATTCAAATCTCTATATCTCATCTTATTCTTCATTTTAATCTTGTGTTGAAATATTTGGCTTTGTTTTACAAATAGCTATTTCAAAAGGACCATTTTGGTCAAAAGTCAAATCTTATGTTTAAAAGGCCCAAGATTGTGAAAAGCTTTGTAAAAGTATTCTAATATGTATTTCAAATGTTTTACAAGCTTTCAAAATGAAAATTCTATATTGAAATCAATTTTAGCAGAAAAGTTTTTGGTTTGAACTAAAATAGCTTATTCAAGCATTTTGCTCAAATCTTAGCATTCAAGTTGGATTTCATTATAAATGTTGGCTAGAAACCATCTTGATAATCAATTCTAAGCCATGGAAATTGAGATTGCATGAAATCCAAATTGAGTTGTATTTTAAGGCTTTTTATGAAAAACTATTTCCTATTTAACTTGCTTCAAAAAGGGTTAAAAGCAAAATATTTGTTTGAAATGCAAAATCTTATGAAAATAGTCTTCTAAAATGTTTTCAAATGCATTTCAAATGTTTTCAAGTATCTAACCCTTGGCTAGAAGCTAAAAGTCAAACTTTGGCTTAAAAAGATCTTTGTGATCTTGCTTTTGCATTTAACTTCAAATTTTTCTAAAGCAAAATCTATTTGGAGTTTGAAAAAGTGGTCAATACAAAACTCATAGGGTTGGTCATTTTAAGCATTTCTTCAGTTCAAAGTTTTTCCAAACGACCAACCGTTCAAAAGTTATAGCCATTTGAATTTGGCCAAAATCATCCATTTGACCCAAAATGACCCGTTGTTGCATTTTGTGGATTTCGCCATTTGAATTGGATTTATTTGCATATCTTGGATTGAAACAGTATTTCTTACTCATACAAAGCTATGAAAGTTCAAATCTCCATAAATTTCAATCCGGAATGCATTTTGAACATTCGTAAAATTCAATTTCTTTTAAACCCTCAAAGCAAAATTTGGCATATCTCTTGATTGGAGACTCCTTTTGGAAAATTCTTTTGGAAAAGTTTCTTGGGAGTCTAAATAATGTTTATGCCTAATTTCAAATAATTTCAACTTAATTTGAAATAGGTATGCCTTTTCTCTCTTTCGATCTTATTTGGCATACTCTTGCATTAAGTTGGATTTTACGATTTGAATGGATTTGATTATGCAAATAGGCTTATAAACATCTCTCTAAATCATATGAAGCCATATAATTGCATATTACCATTCAAAACCCATTTGGTTCCATTTTGAGGATTTGGTGAAAATCTTAATCTTTTATGTGTTTCATATGCATCTTTCATCATATTTCTCGAAATGAAATTTATTTATTGAAAATCCTTGTTGGAAAACCTTCTCTCACATATGGAGTTCATATCTGAAAAATTCTCAAATTTATTTGAACTCATTTGCGAGATTGTTGACTTTATTTGACTTAGTGTCAAAACTAAACATCCAATGCCCATTTTGATCTAATTTTTGATTGGAGGGTGATATTTGAGAAATTCTTTTTGGAGAAGTCTCTTGGATGTTCACGGATCATTTCTGCAAAATCTTATGGCTATTGGACTTTATTTGATCAAGATTTGATCCAAATTCAAAATGTTCAGTTTTAGGGATGAAGCTGAACAACCCGGAGTATCCGGGTAATATATCCGGAGTATCCGGATTATCCGGACACTCCGGATCAAAATACCGAGTCTCCGGGTTGTACATTCGCCCAAATTTGAAATTGCTATCTATACTTTCTTGCAATATCTTGTTCATCCTATTTTTGGGGTTTCTCCTTTGCTCAAATTAATATTCAGTCTTCATAGCCCTCGAAGAGGATTTCGAGACGGATCTGTTCCGTATTGATGATTTTTGTATTTGAGCAATAGTTTAAAAGTTATAATCGACTTTGTGCTGCTATTTGCATCTTTTCGAGATTTTAAGAGTTTTAAATTGGCATCTTGGCAAGCCTTTCAAGATGAAAACTAAGTGAACTTATTCATTGCTCCAAGCTTCAAAGTGGAGCATATCTATTTAAGTTTTCATTCCAATGAAAGTGCATCTTTTGGCTAAGTTCTTTTGGAAATTGGATTTAATTGTAACTTAGCCTCAAAATGTTTTCTCTCTTGCATAACTTCGAGTTTATTATGGAAAGAGAAAATTTCCTTGTAAGCTCAAGAGTGAGGTTGAATGTGTTTTACTCATTGTCTCTCTTACAAGTGGATGTCAAGATTAAATTTGAATGAGTTTCAAATATTTTCATTGTCATGTGGTGTAATAAAATCTTTAATTGATATCTTGAATTGTTTTAAATTGCATGCAAAGAGTATTGTCTTGTATATCATATATATCATGCATGTTGTACTTAGACATTATCAAACTAACTTGGGTCAAATTAAAAGATATTTGTTCCGAAAATCGTGTGCTTGTCTATTGATGTTCAAGGTATTGGAAAAGGGTCATCTTCGACGGTGGGATGAAGGAAATGGAGAGGAGCTCCATAGTACGAGGATCTAAGACCGGCGCGGTGATCATGACCAATTCGAACATGCGGTGGACAAGAATCGACAAAGGGACGTGTTTCTTTTCTGACCACATTCAATAATGTCTGTGCACACCATTATGCTAAATTGTGTTATTTGATATGATTAATTGGTATCTTTCAAGAGGTATCCTCTAATCCTAAATTGTTTTGAAGTGTCATCTAATTTGCATTCGGCATTATCAAGAACTAAAAGGTACATATGGGTGACACATTGCAAAGAGGTATGCCCTTGATAAGTTTATGAAATTCTTGATCATGAAAGTGCATCTTACTTATACAACCTTGATTCATGATCTTGTATACATCTTGTGATCATATAAGCAATTCCTACTTGTGTAATCTTCTTTATATGATCTTGATTGTTAGAATTTGATTTGATCATGAGCATGTGCTTAAATTATATAAATTTGCTATATGATCTTGATGTTTAAAGAATATGTGAAATCATATTCGTGTGTCATGTTTAAGCATCACTTATATCCTAAGAATCATGACTTCTTTAATTTGGTATAACTAGAAAATCTATTACCTAAATCTTGGAAATAATTGGTATCATATCTTGCCTAGATTTAGGGAGCTTAATATTATTGTCATATTACTAGCTCCTTATCTTTATTTTGTTTCTCCTAATCTTTTTATTGAGTGTGCAATCAAGGGGAGAACAGATTTTATTGAATAAACAATAAGAATCTTTTAAACACCTTTTGGGATTAATGACAAAGGGGAGAATTTATGGATTTATCAATTGTCCCTAATCGATTGACAAAAGGGATGATTTGTAAGTATGATCTCTTATTGTATCTTTATGCTTGTTTTAATGCTAAATATCTTAATATTGTCATTTGGTGCAATTGATAATAGGTTTGTCATAAATCACCAAAAGGGGAGATTGAAAGTGCATCTAGGCACTTATGTTATTTTAGTGATTAATGAATGTTATTTTGGTGATTAATGACAAACACTCATAATGACAATCTATGTAAATTAAGTAAATGCTTAACTTAGTGCTTAGCAAATGACAAACCTCTAATATGATTATATTGCTATGAGACTAACTTGTTATTGCCTAGTTGAGTATCAGTCTCATCTATTTAGAGGAAAATCAAATAGGAAGGTTAAGCAAAGATAAGGTATGCAATTTTGGTATCTATTCTATATTTGTTATTGCATTCCTTTCGTGCAAATGCATAGTGAACTCCAAGTAGCATGTTGATTTTATATATGCACATTGGTTCATGTCATATTTATTTGTGCATATATATTCATTTGAGTTCATTATAGTATGCATGTATTAACTAGAGTTAAACTTCATTTTGCTATAGATTGACTTGGTGCATGCATGTTTTATTTGTATATCTTCTCATGCAATTCTCTTAGTGAAGTTTATCTAGTGTTGGATCACATATTTACTCTTACTCCAAATGTTATTTGCACATGTACAATTCGTGTATATTCTATCATGTGCTTCATTTAAGTAAAGTCTGTGATCCTTGCCATGATTTAATTGATTCATCATATTGGCAATTATATATCTCTAGTGCATATAGATCAATTACATATTCATCATGATGTACTTAGTAGAGAACATTTCTTATGTCAAGTGTTTCCATTTATATTGTGCTTCTTTATATGAAACACTTGTTGTAATCAACTGCTCACAAATATCAACTTTATTCATATCTATTGAGCTTTTGGGACTAATGTCTTTCATGAGTAGTTTGGAAAGAATTAGGTCCCGTATGTGTATGATGACCAAGGTATCTTGGAGGATGATCATTAAGCCGAGGTCAACAAGACGGCGGTGTCACCAAGAGCTGAGGACTAAGTCAAGAGCAACTTGGCGTGGAGATCGTCGAGAGAGGATGATCAAGTCAAGGTTGATAGGACGAGAGTCTCATGAGGTGAATCGAGTCGAGTTGGACAAGGCGAAGATGTCATCAATTATATGGTGAAGGTCTTCATGCATCGACATCAAGAAAGAAGACTGCAAGTGACTAGTTCTAGACTTATATTATCTTTGATTTAATTTGAGTCTAAGGATTGCCGTACTATTAAGAGGGATGCGATGTCGAATGACTTTTAGATGTGTCAAGTGCTCAAGTGATCCATCCTTGTGAATCTTAGAAAGAGAGTGGTGTTGGTAGTCTTAGGAAAGTGAGGGTTGTAGGTCTCTCTTGATTTCTTTGTGAAATCTGTGGTTATCCTTTGAGTTTTGGGTAGTGAGATCTTGTTGGTTGTGTAGCCCTCGTTCTTAGCTTTGGGAGAGTCCAAAATCTCTGAAATCGAGTCCGAGTCAAAAGTTATGCTCGTTGCCGTCGCTGCTCGGTCTTGATTCGGACTATCCGAGTCATCCGGACTATCCGGATCATCCGGACTCTCGGATTGAGTCTCTCTGTTAGCCTTTCTCAGTCAATCCGGAGACTCCGGATTGAAATCCGGAGACTCCGGATTGTGCGCAGCCAGCCCCCAACGGCTAGTTTTTGGGGAGGTCTATATATAGCCCTTCCTCTCTCTTTTTGAGGGAGCCTTTTGGAGAGGTTTTTGGAGTGGATTTTTGAGGGGCTGTGTGAGGGGCTTTGAGGGAGCTTTTACCCTTAGATCTAAGTGATCCCCTTGTGAGAAGGGTTGGGAAGAGTTTGTTGAGTGAGATTTGAGTTGATTGAGCACTTGATTTCATCTCCAAGCTTGTTCTTCGTGAGCATTTGTTACTCTTGGAGGTTGAGGACTCCTAGACGGCTAGGAGGTCGCCTACGAGCCACCGGAGCTTTGTGTGGTTGGCCGTGGGAAGTTTGTGAAGGCCGATTCCGCCTCCGTAAGGGAAGGAATCAAAGGAGTGAAGACCGGCGAGTGCATTTGTGCAACAGGGAGGAAGAGGGTTGAAAGAGACCCGGCTCAAGTGTGACCGAGCCGCCTCAACGGAGACGTAGGATCCCTCAAGGATCCGAACTTGGGTGAAAAATCATCGTCTCCAAGTTTGCTTCTTACTCTTGTTTTAGTATTTGATTTTGAATCTTGAAATTGCCCGATCTACTCTTTTGTTGTGTTTGGCTCCGGATCTTCTATGCCCTCAGTACGACATCATTTAGATCTTTTGTATTCAAGTAGATTGTTGAAAAATTGCAAAGATTTAAAATCTCCATTCAAGTCCTCAATCCGAGTATCCGAATCACGAACCGGACAGTCCGGATAATCCGAGTATCCGGATTGAATACCGGACACTCGGGTTAGGACCCTCGGATTGGACTATCCGAGTATCCGGATTGAATACCGGACAGTCCGGATAATCCGAGATATCCGGATTGAATAACCGGACACTCGTTAGGACCCTCGGGATCGGACTATCCGAGATATCCGGATTGAGTATCCGGACACTCCGGATTGTTCAGAAACTCGGAGATTTTATTTAGCTGCAATATTTTTATTCCGCGCATTTAAGCTATAAAGTTTTTAATCCGCCTATTCACCCCCTCTGGCGACATCCCTATCCTTTCAATACTACATGACTAATATATATATATATTTAAGTGTGTCAAAAAACTCATGAAGTTCTATTTATTTTAATTGTCAAAATCTATATCAAAACCCTCTGAAAACATATTCTATATTGAATATAATCAAACGCTACTGTTGTCGGACTCTTCACAAGCGCTTGGTAACTCCAACCGCTTGTGAGAGAGCCCTCTTCAAGCGGTTCGTAACACCAACCGCTTTTGGAGAGAACCTCTCCAAGCGGTTGGTAACACCAACCGCTTGTGGAAATGTCGAACCACAAGCGGTTCGGGGAACCGCTTGTGATACCCGACGGGGTATCACTCCCGGTTGCTTACAAGCGGTTCTAAAACCGCTTCTGAAAGCGGTTTCGAACCGCTTGTGTATGCCCGATCCGCAGTAGTGCAACATGCTAGTCACAGAAGGTACTTGCAGATATCTAAAATATTGACTGCTCCTGTCGAGCCGAATCTCCCAATTAACCTTGGTTTTTACCGTGGCAACTAATGCGAATATTTACAACGTTTGATTCTGAAAGCAAAGATCAATCGAGGCCTGCGGTTGACCATGAGTACGTAGTCCACGATAGATGACATGCATGCATTGATCATGCAATCGTACGTATGTATATGCAACCATTCGTTTGTCAACTGTACAGGTTTCTGCAGATATGCTAACGTTTGTGCAACACACCAAATTAATGTGCGTATAGCACAGAGAAATTAAATCTTGAGAAAAGATCGGTGTGACGAGCCTCGTGTCATTCATGGATCAATATTTATTAGAACCTTTCGAGGAAACTAAAAAACAAGAACAACATCCGTCGCCAACCATTGACTACTAGATGTTCATGCATGCGGCAGGTCAAATTTATATGTGATGTACCGTGAGAAAGATGCATGTGCTTCGAGTCGTTATATAGTAACTCATGGATCATTTATTTAACAGTAGGTATCAAGCGAGAGATGTTAAGTACTCCATCCGTATCCAAATACATGTCACTCTAACTTTCAAATTTTGATTCTAAGTACTTACATGTCATTCTATAATTTCGATGTGACTTTTTATCATTTTTTCCTTTCAAAACCCCCTCATTAGCTATTTTCAATGTCAGTTACTACTATGGACTCGAGTACGACATCATCCAAAGATATAAAGATGGGTAATTGTGTCTTTTGTAGATGTGACTTGGTGGAAGTGAAAGGACCTAGAATAACATCTACTCCCTCTGTCAAGTTTATGAGGTGTATTTCTTCATGGCACATAGACCAAGAATGTATTGAAAATGACTAGATTACCCCTAATTATTATCACTAAGCACTATATTCAATGCATACATACAGAGAATATGAAGTAATTAAAGATGGATATTTATTAAGGGTACATAGAGAAATCACATTAATTTAGCATTGAAATATGAAATACGCTTATATTTATGAACAAGATCATTCAAAAATACAACTCGTAAACTTGGATAGAGTGAGTGTTATTAATGAAGCATGCATTAGTTATACACAAAACTCCATGGATGGATCACAGCCAAACCCGCCTATGATGGAATTCTGTGGGCTATAGGGAGGGCGGCGGCAACGGTGGTATATGGGTTTTGCACTCTAGAAAGAAGAGCATGGCCATGGCATGAGCATGCACATCCACACTCTAGCTAGCATATGTAAGCGCGAAGCAAGCATCACACACCTCATCTGCACCAAATCTTAGAATTAAACTAGGCTGCAGGTGTCGTCTCTCCAGTCCTTGTCTTTTCATGGAGGCCTGCGATGGTTGTTTGCATTGCGAAATTAACAAAATGTTCAAGTCAACCTAAACAGCTTCCATATGTTCTTCAAAGGGTCATGCATGCGTATGAAACTACACACGTGCCGATATGCATGCTCAAGCGCTTACGCTTGAACCTACGTCCGTACGTACGGACCATCGCTGTAGAGATTGCTATTTTCACGGTGAGATCGGATCCTGCTGCTACCACACGCGCGGAAGCACATCACGTAATTAATTAAGGTTAATTAAAAACTATTTCAGGTTAGAAATGGCACTTATTAGACGCTGTTATAGGCTCCTTAACTAAACCGCGTTTTAGATGTTTACCATTGGCATATATCATGGAAAAGCTCTTAATATCTCACGGGAACTGTTGATCGAGACCCTCAATGCATGTCTCCATCATGGGATCGAACTGTTTATGATTGGCATGAGAATCGATCTTTATTTTGTTGAATTGCTAGATGTAAATTTGCGGTACTCAATGGCATGAAGGTCTTCGATCGATTGTATGATTGTATATCTACTATTTCTATATCAATTAAAGTCTTTGATTAATCAACACACAAATAGATCTGCCACACTGCCAGGCTATAAATACCCTGCCCTACTGCTCAGTCTCCCCATCCCAACCTCAGTCTTCGTATGCTCACTATCTTGTAGTATTCAACTAGATCTCTATCCCATGGATCCAAGAGTCAACCAGGAGTGGACCTCCTCTGAGATAGAGGAGGCAAGGTCACTCATCGCTAGCCTTAGCAACGACGGTAACTACGAAGATAGCAACGACAGGAACAAGCAGCACAACCACATTGTGCGTGTGCTCCATGCATGGTTCCCTTGGAAGACCATGCAGCAGGTAACAAACTTATACGTCGATCTTGCCGTGGAGATGCATATGATGAAGTGGCAGAGGGAGAGTGGCGCCAACGGCATGCATGGCGTCGTCTACCGGCCTGCGAATGACATCACGAACGATAACTTTGGGATGCCGGAGGAGAAGGAAGCCATGGGCAATAAGGGCCTGGTGTTTGCTTGCCCGTCGGAAGAGATGGGTATCATGAAGACGGATGACACGCCGGTGGTCAAGGAGAACAAGGTTGAGATGTTGGAGAACCAGGCCGTGCATCAGCAGGTTGCACCGCATACAGGGAGGTATTGGACCACGGAGGAACACAGGTTCTTAATTTGCTATCCTTCTTTATCATTAAGTTTTTATTTGTTGTTTAGTATTCACTCTTCTATATATAGAGACGCATGACGTATCTTTCATGTAAATATACTGGCTAAGCATGTTGTGGGTACTGATTATTATGAGATGGGGGTGTGTTTAGTTTTGGGCATGATTATTTTGAGGTTAACCTTAAACTAATAAATTTAAGAACACCTTCTTAGGATGCTACGTGTCATCTTCTCCATCTTCCTTCACATTTCTCTCTCTACTCACTTCCTCCACCTCCTTTCCTTCCTCTATAACACAAAAATTTAAAATTTAAAATTAGAAAATTTGAACTTTCAAAATTTTAAATAGGAAGTTTCAACTCAAAAATTTCAACTCGAAAAAATTTAAATAAGAAAGTCTTAACTCGGAAATTTCAAATTAGAAAGTTTCAACTCAGAAACTTTTAACTCGAAAAAATTCAAATTAGAAAGTTTCAACTAAAAAAAATCAGAAATTATCAAACTAGAAAGTTTCAACACGAAAAGTTTCAACTCGAAAAGTTTCAAATCATAAAGTTTCGATTCGAAATATTTTAAATCAAAAAAATTCAAATTAGAAAGTTTTGACTCAAAAAGTTTAACTCAAAAAATTTCAACTCCAAAAACTTTCGGCTCGAAAAAGTTTTAATTCAGAAAACTTTCGGTTCGACCAATTTTGATTTAAAATTTAACTTGAAAATTTTAAATCAAAAAAATTGAAATCGGAAATTTTCAAGTCTAAAAAAATTTAAATCAAAAAATTCAAAAAACATATTGAAGAGAATACACAGGGAACGAAAGAAGAAAAAGAAAAGGAGAGATCGATAAAATCAACCAGATTCGAAAACAAATTAAAAGGAAGCCGAACGGATTCCTGTTGGTAGCTCCACTCGTGAGGACACACGCGTGTCCACGTTTGGAGCTGAGCGCACAACAAGCTCAATAAAGGCGACCGTAAACTAGGATTTCCGTTTAGTTTTTGTTGTTATTGTACGTCATATATATATATATATATATATATATATATATATATATATATATATATATATATATATATATATATATATATATATATATATATATATATATATATATATATATATATATATGACGCCGAAATGGGGGCACCATGGAGCCTAGGCTCCATGATTTCAAATGCACGGATTCAAGTTAAATTCGGGTATATTTTTCAAAAATTTAGTTTTAGGGTATATACACATCTATAACAATTCAAATGAAACACGTACCTTTGAAAAATATACTCGAATTCAAAGATTTTAAGCAATTTAGATTGCATGCTTTGCTATATATATATATATATATATATATATATATATATATATATATATATATATATATATATATATATATATATATAATCAACACATAGCTACAAACAAACTATCATAGAAAAAGAAAACTCTAGTTTAAATTTTAGTTCAAACTTGTTTGAACTAGTTAGTAAACTAATTAAACTCAACATCCTAAAAATTTCATAAAATTAAACATACAATACATAAGAGAATATACCCAATTTGTATCATGGAGCTCAGGCTCCATGGTGCCCCAAGTAATTATATATATATATATATATATATATATATATATATATTTTTCCTATGTATTTTCATGCGATTTTTTTGAAATTTTTTGGATACTGAGTTTAACCAGTTTACTAACTAGTTCAAACAAGTTTGAACTGAAATTCAAAATATAGTTTCCCTTTTTGATGATAGTTTGGTTGTAGGTATGTGCTGATTATATATATATATCAGCAAAGCATGCGATCCAAACTCGTTCAAAATCTTTGAATTCGAGTATATTTTTTCAAAGGTATGTGTTTCATTTGAATTGTTATAGATGGGTATATACCCTAAAACTGAAATTTTTGAAAATTATACTCGAATATGGCTTGAATTTGCGCATTTGAAATCATAGTGCCCAGGCACCATGATGCCCCATTCCGGCTTCCTATATATATATTAGATTTGGTCAAGATCCAGTTTCCATTTCTGTCTGAAATAAGAGGAAGCTGTAATCTTCCACAAAAATAGCACTAATTAAATCCTAACATCATTGGTACTGGTCTTAACCGGTAAGATACAGCTTGTAGTACGTGTTTTAGCATAGAAAAATAACTTTATGATTATGGTTACAAATCTGGTCATGGTTATGATTATCGATATGACCATGGTAATTATGAAATATTTATTATTCATGCATATATATATTTTTGCTATACATATATCAGAAACCATAAAATCTACAGAAATAAACATGTGTTGTTGAAACGATTAGAAATATGTACAGATCATTCTAGATGAAAATTCTCTAAATTTTTATCTCTCAAACTATTTCATTTACTAAGTTTCAAACTTTTTTCTTGGGAGAACATATGTAGTACTACCTCTCCAAGACGAGCAATCAATTTAGCTGCTTCAATATCTTGGCAAAAAAAATCAGTTTCTTCAACTTCTCCAAAAAGATTGCTGCTTCAATAAATCAACGTCAACTAATAATTCCCTCTTTCAATCAACAATTAAACTAACTAGTTCGTCTTGAACCCCGTCACTCCAGGCTCTTCCTCCACGGGCTGCGTGTCTACGGCCGCGGCGATTGGAAGAACATATCCAAGTACTTCGTCACCACCAGGACCCCGGTCCAAGTCTCGAGCCACGCGCAGAAGTACTTCAGGAGGCTGGAGAGCAGCGCGTCGGGGAAGCATCGCTACAGCATCAACGACGTCGGGCTCCACGACGCCGACCCATGGGTGACGGAGAACAGCTGGCAGGCGCTAGCATTCGCCGGCGCCAACCACGACCCAACCTTGGGCCAGGCTCCGGCAAACACGTTTGCCACCATGAACAACCTTGCTCAGTTTTGGTCGCCTTTCCTGTTCTGTCACCAAGCAAATCAGCCGGCATTGAGTGAGCAGCAGATGGTGATTTCTGCAGCTCAAATGGAGGGGGAAGGAAACTTTGTGCCTGATGGTCAACAAGGAGGTTACCTTCCTGCCGGACAATGGATGAACAACATGTAGGTGTGGTTTAGCTTTAGCCTCAAAAAGATGGCAACCTTGTTGAAGACAATGCGGCACAAGTAGTGTGTGTTTGGGGAATCAATAATTGTATTTCGCCCATTATATGTCCTTGTTTTATTGTAATGCTTGTTTCGTAACCTTCATTCCGTAAATCTGTGCATTGTGCATTATGGTTGTATGAGCATATAGATGTATTCTCAATACCTGTTTATGCATGTTTTACTACAATAGATACATGTTCGATGCCGTCATTATTACTGGACCACATTACCCAAGACGACAACGTAGGGAACTTAGCAGTAGATGCTGATGATCGGATGATAGTTTTTTATTTATAATTTCTCACACTTGATGCAATTGTTGTCCTCTCTCCATCTAAGTTTATAAGGTATATTTCTTCTTGATACATAAACCAATGAGATATTAAAAACAACTAGACTATCCCTAATTATTATCACTATGCACTATATTCAATGCATGCATATAGAGAATATCAAGAAAATCTAGATATTTATTAGGGATATAAAGGTAACATCACACTAATTTGCATTTGAATATAAAATACGTCATATATTTATAGACAAGATCATTAGAAAATACGCTCTGTAAACTTGGACGGAAGGAGTAGTTTACTAGTTTAGCGATAATTTGAGCTGGATGTCAAAGCATAATTTCTTCGCTTGTAGACAATATTTTGTTTGATCTTTTGTTCTTTTAAGCATACTGCATGCATATATACGACTGTTCTATGATTCCTCTCTACCGTGTTCTCTTGGGATCGAACTTATATGCTCAGTATATATATGCACGAAAACTCTTGCCGAATATGTATCCTACTATTGACGACAGAAAGCAAAAGGATGAGGCAAAGGCAATGGCGTCGAGACCCGAGTCTCTAAACGTATCAAATTATAGCTGTGTTGGTTTAGATTAGGATAGTTTTAGTGTTACATATAAAGTTCAGATATGATACCTCTATAAATAATTTTGAGTTAAAAATAAAAAGTGCATGTGTATTACCCCTAGTAACTCAGTGGTTACATGCAATTTATAGTTGTTGACAATTATTGGAGTCCCAAGTGTACTGTAAAAAAGTACTTACTGTAATTATACATCTTCGGTGCCTTCATATTTCATGTTCCCAGATTCATGGCTATATACCATGTATAACATATTGTGTCTACAATTATATATGCACGTTTGGTAACTTCATAAGCCTCCCAAATCTAATGACTTATGGCTATCATGCATTAGTGTCCCATAGAAAATCTTGAGAAAAGATTCACATTGTCATTCATGGATTATTTAAGCTTTTTTTTTAAGAAAAAAACAAGGTCAACCGTGCATGGACTACTGCAGACCAGAATACGTCGCTCAACCGTCCATCTCCAACGTTGGCTCATATGCAGGAAGCCAAATTAATGCTTGCATATATATCTTGAAAAAAGATATTTATATACTTACCTCACTACATTTATGGATCATTTATTAATGTAAGAAAGGGTGTTTAATTAATACTAGCAGATATACATATTTTCCCTACGGAAGAACCATGCACTCTTTATGCATGAAACGCGCGCCTACTGATAACAGAATCCAGCCAGCTTAATTAGGGTTATTCTCAATATAACATCATGGAAATGCCCATGGAACCATCACACCTCATGGATAAAATCTCTTGAATTTATACTAAGTTGCAGGGCTGCAGGTATTTCCTTGTTCATGGAGGTCGGCGGCAACACTTGTTTGCAAGGTTGAATTAACAGAAAATTGTGAAGTCGCCCTAAATTATTTTCACATGTCCACCCAAAGATCGCACATTTGGGATTATTGTGGTAACTATGTCTTGGGTTAGCAGAAATGGCATTTATTTGTAATTAAAGGCTCATCAAACCGCCACATCATGTTTTCAATGGCTATTATTAACATATGTGAGAGAAGCTTGTACGGTCCGTCGAGTTGCGTTGAGGCTTGTCTTAGCTCTGTCATTGATCTAAGTTGTAATGCTAGATCGGATGATCAATTGGCACGAGACTGATGAGAGTGATGTTTATGCCATTCTATATCTCGGCAATTTATATGTCTGGGTATGAAAATAAAAGAGCCGATATCTTCGATATATATATATATATATATTACTCCCTCCAATTACTAATAGTTTCATTTCGGATATAGATACATCAAACTTTCGAAACTTTGATTATCAATATCTTTTTAAATATTTAAATTGGGTACATAAAAATAATATATGCATGCATATTTGTCTCGAAAAGTACTTTCATAATATTATAATTTTATTAGGTTTTATAATATATTATGAAAGAAATTAGTGATCAAAACTGTATTTTGAAGACCGTGTACGTCGATGTCCAAAACGATAACTATTTAATTATGACTGTACTATTGAAGATTGAAGATTCGCTATATCACTAGCACTTATATAGTTTGCAATTAATCGGTCGTGACAAATAGTCGCGCCACACGGCCTATAAATACCTTGCCCTACTCCTTATGTTCCCATCCCAAACCTCTTCATATTGTGAACTCTTGTGTTGTCTTCAGAAGTCTCTCATGGATTCAAGATTGGCTGAGGAATGGACCCTCTCTGAGATAGAAGAAGCTAGGTCACTCCTCGGTAATCTCAGTGACAAAAACACAAAACACAATGGCATCATAGAAAATCTCCTTAAACTGTTCCCTTGGAAGACCATACAAGAGGTAACAGAATTGTACGGCGAGCTCATCCCGGAGAGTCATCTGATGCAGAGCCGGGAGAAGGGCGGTGGCGGCAGCGACATGCAAGAAGACGTTGACCACCCTACGAGCACCGTTGTAAGTAACAACTTTCGGATTTTGGAGGAGGAGAAAGCCATGCTGGATGCAGAGGAGTTGTTGCTTGATCATCCATTAGAGGAGGTGGAGACGCAGGATGGGCCGGTGGTCGAGGAAAACGAGGTGGAGGTGCTGGAGAACCAGGCCGGTCGTCAACCATTGGTGCCACGAAAGGGGATGCCATGGACAGCGAATGAACACAGGTTATTTATTTGCATGCTATCCTTCTCCCTGGTTAATTATATTAATGTTTATTTGTTTGTTTGGTTTGCACTATTTTGAAGATGTATGATGTATCTTCATGTATAGTGATTAAGCATGCAATTGGGTATTAATCAAGAGGTTGGGAGGTTTAGTTTTTGCAAGTCATTGAACTATGTATTTGATATGGTCCATTTTCCACTTTTGTGGATATATGTAATGCTCCGTTAAAATAGTATTAATAAATTCTAGAAACACACTAGGTTTGTTTTTCTTTTTTGAGAATTTATAATAGCTCTGATTGGTAAGGTGTATAACTGGTAGTAATTGTCTATTATCTTGGTTTGGTTTTTTCAAGGAACCGATTGTTTAGCATGCTGAGCATGGCTATACTTATATATGGCGATCGTGGTTGTTATGGAATTAATTTTTATTCATGTATAGGTTTTTGCTATAAATATACATTCACGCTGTGAATTCAATACACGGACAAGTTTGAGTTTTTCATAATTGACTAACAAACACACATTGTCGGAATAGGCAGAATTTTTCATTATAGAAGGAAATTCACCAAAAAATCCTAATTATCAAATTATTTCATCTCTGGGGAAACATCTTTTCATAGAGTGGTGGATTTATGGGTACATCATTCCACCCACCGAGATTCAAATCCTGGTGTCCACCTTCATGCACACATAAGTACACTTTAGTAAAAAATTTATGAGGTTATAGATTTATCTCCGGCCACCATCTTTTCAAATGTGTGCTAAGGAGATGCATGTATGTGTGGTATATGTGCGTGTACATCTTCCTTGTAATCGAAAAAAAAAAAGTTCATCTCGATCCTAGCCTCAAAACTATTTTTCTTGGGTGAACATATGTACCTCACCTTCATAACCTGTAACCAGGCACTTGCTTGAAGAAAAGGTAAATATTATGTTTCTTGATCTTAATTTCCATCAACAATCTGGCTGACTAGCACTTCTTCAACCTGGATCTGGATGGCATTGCAGCCTGTTTCTCCGAGGGGTGAGCGTCTTGGGGCGCGGCAAGTGGAAGAGCATATCCAAGCAGTTCGTCACTACCAGGACTCCGGTCCAGATCGCCAGCCACGCGCAGAAGTACTTCCAGAAGATGGAGAGGAACGCCGCCGCCGCGAGGCAGCGCCGCGGTGTCGTGGACGAGGCCGGCAACCGCTGGATGAGGAACGCCGAGTTCGCCGCGCGGGCGTTCGCCTTCGCCGGCGTCAACTACGACCCGTGCCTCGGCCTGCCTCCGAACCCCTCCTTCTTGGAGGATCTCGCCAAGACATGGTCGCCTTTGCTGTATCGCCCTCAGGCCGCCAGCCAGGCATGGGGTGAGCGGGTGGTGGTTCCTGCTGCTGCTGCTCCGATGGAAGAAGCAGGGACCTCCGCCGCTGCTGGTCATGGAGCTTCTCTTCCCCAGCAATGGACGGGCAGCATGCACTAGTTGGTGTGGACGTGTGGTTTGGCCTCAGAAAGATGGAAACCTCGTTAATGACGACGTGTCTCAAACTGCTCAAGGGGTTGGGAAATCGACAGTTTCGTTAATTTCTCTGAACATTGCAATATTTTGCATCTCTACATGTTCTTGCTATATTGTAGTACTTGTTTGGTACCTTCAATCTAATAAGTTTGTTTGTATGAAGTATGAACATTGCAATAAGAATTTGGTTTGAATTGATGCATTAATTCCCATTACATGTCAGTGTTGTACTGTAAGGCATGTTCAGGAAACAGGAGTTCAATAGGTTCGTGGGTGACATGGACCGTGCCTTTGAAGTCATGGGTCTCCCAAGTGAAGTTTCTTGGTTATCTTGGCATGTAGCATGTACAATTTGAACATGTTTGGTGCCTTCCCTTCATGCCTCACAAGTCCACGGCGATCATGACAAGTGGCATGCAGAATTACTTGTGTAGAAGAAGCTGCAGTGTTACCCGTGTAAACCCAGTCCTCTAAAGGCCTGTTTGTTTTAGCTTTTGATTCTGGATTCTGGTCCTAAAAGCAGAATCAGAAACAAACAGCCTGATTCTAGAATCCGATTCTCACAATCTAGTCCACCATATACACTAGAATCCAGAATCCACTTCATATGTGCTTTTGAATTTCAGCTTTTGAAGAATCAGCTTCTCTAAAACCACAATCCAGAATCAGCTTTTAAAGAATCCAAAGCTGAAACAAACAGACCGAGAAAGCTTTCTCAAACAAAAGGATTGATTTCTCAGTACTACCACATTCCTATTCCATTGGCGAATTGCATCTTCCAGAAATTCTAGATTTCTACATAATGCATTACCCCACACGAAAAAAACTAGCACATTGCTGTGCCACTTATTCCCCCCACTAGTCACAAATGTTTTAAACATCGACACGATCTCCGATACTTAACTTTGACTACTAATTTATATTGTAATATATTTTAAAAAATACAATGATCTCTAATACTTAACTTTGACTACTCATTTATTTTGTAATATATTTAAAAAATACAATAAAATTATAATATTATGAAAGCATGTTTCTATGTGAATCTACTCATGATTTTCATGCATCCAATATAAATATTTTAAAAAATATCGATAGCTAAAGTTTCAAAATTTTAACTACACTGTCCCAAACCGATGAGTTTTCGTGAACGGAGGGAGTAGCTTCGTACGCTCACGTTGTCAAAGCCAATACAATGTGGGTGCCCCTGTATCATTTAATTCATTTCTCAGCCAACATCCACGGTAAATAAGCAAACATTTCTTCGTACATTCAAAGCAAACGTAAAACCATGTCTTAGATTATCCAGACAGTGGTGCTACAAACAACTGACTCGGAATTTCTAGCATAATTCATCAATTAAGCGTAATAGTTTAGGCTCGACTTTTTCTTGGCCTGCACTTGGATAATCCCTTCATTGAAATCCTCGTGCGTCACCTGTGCAAGAAACAGACAAGATCAGTAACCACAAACAAAGATAAACAAAATGGTGTCAGATGTTCACATAAAGCTCATCTAAGAATGCAGAGTAGAGCACCACAATTTCCTGTGAATGTGATCAACTGCCAGAGAAACTCAGCATGCTGTGGAAATGTTGCTATTAAAAACTACTGGATGTAAGTCTGAATTGTAGTTTGGATTACGTGCAAGGGCAATCATCACAGAAATTTGCCTTGTAAAAAACTATTACCTGTGAGCAGAAACAACAAACCATATATACCTTGCAAGGACCATTCAAGGACAATGCAGCATAAAGCCAGAAGCAAAATGCTACTTGAGTGATACCGCAAGAACACGCACGATAGTACAATAGGTAGACTGGGACGATTAGATTTTGAGTAGGAAGACTTCAAGCCTTGTGATTTCTAGCCAATTTTGCAAATATTCACATTTTAGCTCTACTTAGTCCACCTGTCACCTCTTAACAATACTAACGGTTTGGTCCAAAGACTACAAACCACCAGTTCAAAAGGTTTTAGAATGAAGGGGTGTTTGGAAAAAAAAGTCAAAACAACATGGCCAGTATACATAAAAAAATGAGATTGGAAACCAAACACTTCTGGATTTTTCCTCACTGAAGCACTGGTCAGGCTGCACCCTGATAAGTGATAACTAGCATATCCCCCACTTATTTCACCTTGCCAGTATACTGCTGTCTTCCAGCTATGGATTGCTGTCAAATTATCAGATTTTCGGTTTCTTTTTTTGGAGAAGTGTTGTGGTGCTTACATAACCATAACAAGCACATATGATGCGATTATGAGAATGAAAAAAGGAAGTCACACCTCTGTAGCATCTCGCCGTAGTGCAAGCATACCAGCTTCTACACAGACAGCCTTCAGCTGTGCTCCATTAAAATCATCTGTTGAGCGAGCCAACTCTTCAAAATTCACATCTGGATTTACATTCATCTTTCTTGAGTGAATCTACAGAACACCAAACAAAACACATTAGTTAAACCATGATTCGCTGAGTAAAGCAAACAGATGAACAATGGGCAAATTAGACACAAGTTCTGGAAACCTACTTGCAAGATTCTAGCTCGTGCTTCTTCAGATGGATGAGGAAACTCGATCTTTCGGTCCAAACGACCAGACCGCATTAGCGCAGGATCAAGAATGTCCGCGCGGTTTGTTGCGGCTATGACCTGCAAGTTAACCAATAATACAGTATCAAGCAGATGAGATTGTTAAAAAGGAAACACCGATAA
Source organism: Otatea glauca (assembly GCA_036346275.1). Taxonomy (NCBI): domain Eukaryota; kingdom Viridiplantae; phylum Streptophyta; class Magnoliopsida; order Poales; family Poaceae; genus Otatea; species Otatea glauca. Next base: position 6,172,579 of record CM070721.1, on the reverse strand, counting down.
ACTAACTTCTAAAACAGATTCAAAGTGTTGCTAGCAAAAAGGTACTGATATATGCAATTTCAGAAACTCAACAAAATTATGGCAACTCAACTAATGTTCAAGTTTAAAACTTGAAGACCCGTAGTACTTGATATCTCATAGTAGAAATCGGAGGGGATGTCCCCCTCTGTTTCAAATAATGATGGTGATAGTGATAGTATGTTTTGGATCTCCAGCAAAAGAATCTTTCTGAACCTAAAACAGATTCAAAGTATTGCTAGCAAAAAGGTACTGACATATGCAATTTCAGAAGCTCAATAAAATTATGGCAACACAACTAATGGTCAAGCATGTTTTGGATCTCCAGGTAAAGATCTTTTTGAACCAAAACAGATCCAAGGTATTGCTAGCAAAAAGGTACTGATACATGCAATTTCAGAAGCTCAATAAAACTATGGAAACACAACTAATGCTCAAGTATGTTTTGGATCTCCAGCTAACGAGTCTTTTTTAACCTCTCCAGATGTTGTAGAATCATAACAGTATTTGTTTACGTATATCATAGTGCACACATTTAAAGATGTAATTATCAGTTGTGGGACAAAGTATTCCTGAAAGCAACATAAGCATGAATTTGGCTCCTCTATTTGCAATTCAAAACCATCCATTCTTGAATTATCAACCAAACCATCAGGGTGGGAACGATCAGTTGATGCATGGCACCATGCAACAAGAAACAAATATTAACACATACGAACCTTTATTCTCTCGTCGCTGCTAAATCCATCGAGTTGATTCAACAATTCCAACATAGTCCTCTGAACTTCTCTATCACCACTAACTTCACTGTTATAAATTATAAAAATAAAACAAACTTCTTATCACCATACAGCAGATATGTATGTTTCATTATGGAATTTTTTTTTGAAATAATATTTTTTAATGAAAAATTACAGAAATAATATGTCGAATTAAAAAATTACAAATATACACCCCTGTCGCCATTTCATTTGGCGACAGGTCTCTGTCGCCAATTGAAATAGCGACAAAGACTCTATCACCAATTGAAATGGCGACAAAGACTCTGTCGCTAATGGTTATAGAGAACTGTTGCCAACGGTCGCAGCTCTCTGTCGCTATTTGAAATGGCGACAAGGGTGTATATTTGTAATTTTTAAATTCGGCATATTATTTCTGTAATTTTTTATTAAAAAAAATCTTTCATTACGTATATTGGTTTATAATAAATTAGAAGTCCAACGAGAATTCTAGATTGTGCAGTCTTATGCAGAAAATTAACATGTCTTCATTACATATTAAGGGGTAAAATCATCAACGTAAAATAATGCAGTTGTAAAACCAAGGGGTAAAATCATCAACGTAAAATAATGCGGTTGTAAACCAAGGGGTAAAATCATCATATAAGACATACCTGTCAAACCTCTTGGTTCCAATGGCATCAATCTCGTCAATAAAAATTATGCAAGGAGCTTTCTCTTTTGCAAGCTGAAAAGCATCCCGAACCAGCTTTGCTCCATCACCAATAAACATCTGAACAAGCCCACAAGAATATCATTATTCCTCTATTAGAAAATATATCCAAGTAAAGAATAAATAAAATAAACTTATGCATGGGAAGGAAATATTTCATGTGATTCTTGAATGACGACGGATCAAACAGCCACACAATCAAATTGACATTTTAGCCATACCACTAAACAATGTTAAACCATATACTTTTTTTCCAAATACATAGAATGCATACATACATTAAAGAAAACAATGAGACAACAGATCATAGGCAAGCCTGCTGAATCAATTCACCAAAAGTATCACAGAATTGACAAAACTTCAACACCAAAGCAAACAAATGAAAACGTTTATATGACAGAAAGATGAAAACCAATTGTCAGGACAATATCAATATTATATCCCAATGATGCTTACTAAGAGATTCGGGAACATATATATACTCCTTAGAAAGTAAGAACTAGTTTTTGAGAATCTTAACATTAGAAAAATCTTTCTCTACGACCCAAACAGCTACATTACAAGAAACATGTTCTGCTAAAAAATCTAAAGCATAAGAGAGAAAGATGCTCTTCCATTTAGAATAATTGGTTTTCCTAGATCATTCTATGCAGTAAATAAACTTGAGAGTGACTATGGTAGACATGTATCTGTTTTATGCACTTTAGATACACTTTTGCCAACATCCGCTAATTACCGTACAAGAGGAAGTCATGGGGAGTCGAAGGAATATTGTGGGAATAAAAAGTGTGAAGGCCTTTTGTAAAAAAGTTGTAGGTAGCATAGCTATCCCCAAGAAAATCTATTTGACACAGTAAATAAAGAGCATGCCAGCAATGGGATTGCACATATTGTAAAGGACAACTCAAAACAAGAAAATAACCATTCATGCAAACATAGAAATGCAACCATATGGAAGACACAGTGAAGACATGTAATGCTATTGTACAGAAAACTCCAGGAATGAACAAACAGAAACAAGAGCTGCAAGTATCAATATGATACACAATGGAGCTCCTCAAGTGACATAATTACTTGGACGAGTTGTGGACCAGCTAATTTCAGGAACGTTGCATTAGTTTGTGCAGCACACGCACGAGCCATTAGCGTCTTTCCAGTTCCAGGTGGTCCATACAAAAGAACCCCTTTTGGAGGACGAATACCCAACTTTTGGAACCGATCTTTATGTGTCATGGGCAACACAATTGCCTCCACAAGCTCTTGAATCTATATTCAATAATACAAGATGCAAAGGATAAGAGACACAAGTACAGAAAATGAGCATAGAAACATAACAATATTGATGTATGAAGTGATGTAAATTACCCTACCATTCCCTAAAGAACAACAATTTGGTTATAAAGTTGGCATTTACCAGATAAACTTAAAAAAATTCAACATTGACTCAGCAAAATACCTGCTTTTCAAGACCTCCAATATCATTGTAATCCTCAGTGGGTTTTTCATCCACCTCCATTGCCTTTACTCGTGAATCATACTCTGAAGGCAGTGTATCTAGTATAAGATAGCTATCCTTGTTGACTCCAACCAAATCACCAGGCTTGAGCTTGTCAGGGTCAACTAGCCCAACCACAGGAAGAAATATAGTCTGCAATCAACGTATAAACAAAGGAGATTTTTGCAAAAATGAGTTTGATTTCTTATTTTCTTAAACTAAAAAGCATGCTTACAGTAAAAAAAATTGCAGTTCATAAATGGTTAATTTCTTTTAGTATGAACTTAAAACATGACTCATGCAGATGCAGAAGTTAACAGTTGAGTCAGTAAAAGATTCACAATCCTGCACATGCAAGGCCAGACACTATTGCACCAAAGCAAAGATGTTCTGCTTGCTGGATAAGCATAAAACTGTTGAGAACTGTTTATTTCTGTAAAACTTTCAGCCAATTACACTTGATTCAACATACTGTCTTTGCAATTACATCAACTTTGCACCCAAACTATTCCATCCGAACAAAATCTGATTTCAACTGCCAGCATAGCGATTTAACCAAACTTAACTAGTTGGCGAACAAAGGACAGTTCATTCATATGATGTAAAGCTAGGAACCAAATGAATAGGCCAACAAATTTCTTACTTGTCTCGTGGAGGTCTTCAGAACAACACATTTCCCTTTCCTTTGGGAATCTAAATCAAGGTTCGCACCATCCTCCTCAGCCTCATCCTCAGGGTTCATTTCCAAAATCTAAAGAGGTTGAGAAAAAGTAGAAACCACATGAGTAGACCATACACAAATTATTCCAACATAAAAAGTTAAATGAATATCCTGATCAAATGCCAAAGCATAGGGAAACAGCAATTTCTGTAAATAATACTTAGTTATCACATTGTCCAAGTTTCATGCCCAAGCGAGCATTGATGTTCTCCTCCTATTCGTATTAATTGCTAAAGACTTGAGATACTTGAATGCATTATAGGGCTATACTCATAGTCTCTACAAAACTATCAGAATTCAGAGGTTAAGTAGTTTATGCGAGTTTATGTCAATCTAATCAAAACTAACTCATTGTAGACCTTGAAAGTCTTTGAAGTTAAGATGTGCTGAAATAAACCAGTAATCAAGTTCCAGCGTAATTGAATGTTAGTATTCCTAACAAGCCAATTGTTACCAATTGAAGTCACAACTCATAAATTAAATCACTACTACTGCAAAACACCAAAGACGAACTAACTCCTAGTTGATGTGAAGGAGTTAACACCTGAAATAATACAAGCAGAACAAAAGGAACAAGCATTTTTCTTACAAAGGATTCTGGCGCTTCTGCGCATAATGAGCTGGGATAAACTACAGAATGCGCTAAGTAGAATCGGAATAAATGAGGCAAAAAAAACAGTTCTACTGTACTAAAGCACATGAAATTTTCACTTATTCACTTCCCATGATCTCATATTAACCTAAGGAACGGTCAAACACAACAAAAGATGCGATCTAACAAGCTAGAGAGGAAAATAAAAAGAGAAGAAATCGCGGACGCTCATATAATTCTACCTCAACGATGTTGCCGACGAGGTAGGGCAGCTGCTTGTTGAGCTTAATCTTCTCCTGGTTCTCCTTGATCTTCTCCTTGAACGACTCCAGCTCCAGGTTCGTCCGCTGCAGCTCGTCCTGCGCGTCATCACAAAAACCCACAAATTACACCCAAACCCTAAGGCCTAATCCCCTGACACCAGACAAAAAATCGAAAAACCGCGAGATCCCTCGCTCCCGTGGAGGTAAAACCTCGAGGGGGATCTAGGGTTAGGAGGGCGAGGCGGCTTGCCTTGAGGACGCGGATCTCGTTGTCGAGGAGGCGGGAGGCCCGGACGATGTCCTCCGTGGACATGGACGCGAGCTGGTCGTCCTCCGCGTCGTCCACGGCCATCGCCGCCGCCGCCGCCGCCGCCGGGGGGGAGGATGATGACATCGGCGTAGGGTCACAGCTGCTTCGCTCGCTCGCGTCGGTTGGGAAAGTCCTCTCGGTCAGTTGGGCTTGGCTTCGTAGAAAGGTCCCTCGCTTATTTTTTTTATTTTCATAGCAGGACACATGCAAATCTAACTGTAAAAATAATTTCGTTCTGATCACGAAAATGTTGATAGGCAATAAGTATCACCTGCTCTGCTCTCACCCTGTGGAAGGGGCTATCATCTTATGACTTGGTAACTCATTCCGTGGTGTGTGAGCGTAGCAGGTGATATATGTCTTTTTGCCGTTATTTTTGTAGTCGGAGATGAGGCTATTTTTACAATTACGTTTGGAAGTGGATTAGATTTGCAAAAAAAATTGTTGAGGAACTAGAAAAGTTATGATCTTGGGGCTGTACAGAGCACGAGGGTGTACAATGTGTCAGGAACTTATATTTGTAGGTAGATTTTACCGAGTTCAATTTCATCTATACCCCTTTATAATGCATCTAAGCGATTTTTCTTACGTCCACCCTAAATAATGCACCTCATTAGAGATGGCCCAATGTTCATGCACCCAGCAAAACGTCTCCATAAACTTGCATTCATCAAAATGAACGTCTCAGATCTTTCCTCAGTTTTACTCACCCACATCCGATGACCATTATTTAGTGTGTCTAATCATCCTGTGGCCTACAAATGAGACCTCCCCACCTACATATTTGGAAGGAGAGCGAATCAAACAAGAAAATAAATAAGGAGGATCCGCATGGAAGGAAACCAGACTTGAATTTTTTACTTGGCCAAAATTGTACGTACTACATATTTTGGAAGGAGGATGAATCAAACAAGGAAATAAACAGGGAGGATCCACATGCAAGGAAACAAGGCTTGAATTTTTTATTGTCCTGGCATTGTGATCGTATTTTTTTCCTAATATGACCCTTTTCGAGACTTTTTTTACGAATTTAGCCCCATAGAGCCTAATTTGGTATACGAAGAGCGTTGAATTTTTGTTTGTATTTTTATCTAAGGAACCAGCGATGCTGTGAGTCTTTGCTTAATTTTTTCAATTTTTCTCACGGAACCACTATTTAATTTTTATCTTTTTTCCTTGCGGATCCGGTGAGCGTGATTTATTTTTCCATATTTTTAGAAATCATCCATGTAGCCCACAGCAGACCTTCCTCATGTCCGGCATCAACAAGGAAAAGGAAACAAACGTCTTAGAATCAAGGAAAAGGAAACAAACGTCTGGAAAAGGAAAGGACCATCAAGATGCGTGCTAGGAAAAGGAAACCGGGAGATGGGCGTGGCGGGAGAAGCAGTCGCAATGGCTCCACGGTCGCCATCGGTAGCTTTGCCGACGCGGCGAGGTTCTTTGTCACGACCTCATGATCGCCGCGTCCTCGGCAAATTTATAATTTAAATTTTTTGAAAATAATTTTATTAAGTACAAAATAATCGAAAGTTTTTTGAGAATTTTTCTAGAATTTTTAACCTAATGTGCTATCTTTTCAAAAATCCTTCTATATTTAAAAAAATGAAGGCAACTCACCTGTAGCTTTTTCTAGCTGCAGCCCAGACTAGAGAAGTTTCTTCTCTTTCCTCCCTCCATTAAAGCAAGAAAGAAACTCCAAAGCTCCATCAATCCTGCACCAAATCTCCTCTTTTCATCTATAGTGTTAATTCCCCAAATTTCGTGCTCTATTGCCAAAATTTTCTCCCAATCTGATTTGATCCCAAATTATGGTTTCCATAAATATGCTTGTTTCGGGCTATAAAAGCCGACGAGCTCTCATCCACCCCATCGCATTGCGTAAATCCCCAAGTGCCCCCTCTTGTAAAGATCGCCGGATTTTGGAGGTAACCCAAGCCATCACCGTCATCTTTCCCGACGAAATTCACCGCAACCGTGACTCCTCCTCGCATGGCGCCGGTGTCGACGATCTCGCCGCGAGGCCGACCCATCGCGACCGCCACCCACCCGCCTTCCTCCACTGCTGGCCAAGCCCATTCGCCCATTTTCTTTCTGTGGAAGCTGCAAAAAAATAATCTAAAATCAGAAAATTCTTTTTTATTTCTCTTTCTTGATTTAAAATCTTTTGGGAGCCCGTTTTCGCCCATTTGACCTCCATTTAGTTCCGTTTTTCTTTCTAAATTCATTTAAAATTCTAAATTTCTCTTTTATTATTAAGTGTTGTATTCATACTTATCTTCTTATTTAATTGATAAGCGGGTGTACTGCCGTTGTAGCGTTAGCACAGGCACTATACTAGTATATATGGTAGACATATACGAAGTAGGAGTAGTAGTACTATTCTGATTTTGTTCAGCAAGCATGTACCGTTTAGGTTAGAAACTGTAAGCCCGATGAACAAAAAACTAATTATTATTCGTATTTTATCGATTATAGATATCAAACAACACGAATATTTCGCATATTTTCTAGACACAGATACCGGCAAGTATGTGATTTTTCCCAACATATGTTGTCCATTTTTATCCAAAGCTTCTTGTTTTGTCATGTATATATTTTTTATTTATGTTATCCTAGATCTCATAAGTAGTATGTTTTTTTAGAGGTTCACATACACATAATTTTGCTATTCCATAATGCAAATTAATTTCCTTCCCCTTTGCTCTCCTTCACTTTCCCTTTAGTATAATGTCCTTCCTTCACTTCCCAACATTGCCCTATATAGCATTCCCCTTCACCTTACCAACTACCATCTCCTCACCTTCTATTCTCTACCTTCCTCACTGACATGCTTGTCTCTTGCCGCAAACGGCTTTCAAAGGCATTACCTCGATGAGTGAAGCCGTGGAGGCGGTGTTCATCCGATTATTGTCGCCGCACCCAGCATGGGTGGTATACCGGATCTAGGGGTGTGCAACATACTTGGCAATGTTGTCACCGACTACCCCGTGGCCATGCCCCTTTTTATTTTATTTTTCTTTTTGAATTCACAACCCCGAGTTGAATGTTTGCTATTTTAAGTTGAGAGGCGGATTCGAATCGAATTTTGTTTCCTTATTTGTTAGTTGAAAGTTGAGTTTGAGTTTAAAGTTTACGAGAACTCTGGTTGAAAGTTTCGTAAATTTCAAATTACAATTGAAACTACTCAATTTGCTGACTTGAAAGTCCAATTTTTTTTAGTTCAAAGTCTTGTTTGGGAGGGAGGAGGCCCGTGGTTGTGACGGAAGCCAAAGGAGGAAGTGGAATGGCTGGCGTTCTAGGTGTGTTGAGTGAGTGAGGTGTGCACTACCTCCTGTCCTAGCACACGAGCGTGAATTAGCTGTATCCTGGTATATACACATGCGACATGTTCTTTAAAAAAGAAGAAGCTAAATTGGTTTCATCTAGACCACCTCTTTTTTTTAGAGCACAAACAAAAGAGAGTGTTAAACCTCACAAAATGCAGATGAACATCTTGACCGCTAAACACACTCATGTGTGTAATTGCTTTTCCTAGCTAGGACCTAGCCCACAGGAAAAAGGTAGGAAATCCTACTCCATTTGGGGATCAAACACGGTTACATGAACCGGTGGGTTCGTAACACGAAAGGGGATCCAGTGTAGTCCTATTAGGACTGAAACTTAAACAGTTGCACATGGACCGCTAGATCAAAAGCGGTGACCCATATCTTTCGAGAGTACTGTAACATGTCACTGTAGCTTGTTCGCTGGCTCAATCGGACGACGCTGATGAGCAGGGACGGCAATGGTGTCCCCCGAGGCGGAGGAGATGAAGCTTGCATCACAACCTCCGCTGATGTGGGATGTGGCCGCTAAGGAGAACAAGGACGAGGAGGACAAGGATGGGGTGGTAGAGCGCAAAGCTGTAAGGCCCCCATTTTCGATAAATTAATATCGAAAATGGATACCATGTGCATCTGATGACTAGTCCAATGATCGATGGCTAATGCGCACAAATACAAATTGATATCACAGTCATACACAACTTTATTATTACAGCGGAAGCAAATACATAACATTCTTACAATACCAAAAGTAAAAGCATATCAGTGGAGACATTCATCTTGTAGTATGCCCTTTTATCCCAAAATCCCCACAGGCAACTGACAAGGAGAACCTAGTAAAATTCATCGTTCACATCCCGAATCTGCGTCATAAAAGGTATCGTCGGAAATCATCTCTTCACCTAAAAACATCAACACGGGCAAGTTGAGTACTTACGCACTCAAGACTTTGCAAAACCTATCATATATGCAGGCCATTTCAAGGAAAAGCTCATGGTTGTTTTGCATAAAGCTAAATTGAAATGTAAATACAGAATAATAGATTGTAAAGCGAAATTTAAGTAAAAGCGCTTATATTGAAAATGGCGAGCATAAGTAAAAATCAAATACACGGTATCATAACCATTTCAAGAATCATTTCTCTCATCACAGTGAAATTGCCAAGTAATCATTCCTACGGTCGGTAGAAATCCGAGTTTTATGAAAATAAAAGCAGTTAACTAGTCTTTGGCGCACCAAGATTCCCATAACCGCTGAGCGGCTTTTGAAAAGTTTTACACTCTGCGAGTTGTGCGACTTTACCCACAAGTAATGATCAACCTCTTTTGCGGGCCAATAACACACTTCCTTTGGTGTGTCGGCAAGGAGATCATAACAAAGCTGTTACATTGTTTAACTCTAACTTTGCACCGGCCGGTGACATCAAACCCGTACTATGGTATTTATGTTTGCACGATCCATCGCACAATAATGATTAAGCATGTCCATAGTATGGCATTCACCGTTGTATTAGCAAGCGTGACTCCCAACACCTCGGTGTGGCGCCCTACGAGCAACCGATCCTTGAAGAAGCTCGTACTACTCCGGCCTACCAATGTGCAAAGCTAGTTTTAAGCAACTTAGTAAGTTAGAGCTGTCCCATACCAGCACTTGTGGTTGTACGGTAAATTCTTGGGTTTAACGAACACGTAGTTCGGTCCTTAATCCGACATGGGCAATAGTCTCCACCCTACACTACGTACAAGTCCCTTGTACACCCGGCTATTGCCAATAATTGCCCGCATCAAAATCATAGTTTTATTTTCATTTTTGATCAAAATACCAACCATGAAAGGTCATACCCATTAAGTTGTCATATCCAACATCTTTAATCATGTCAAGATTTTATTTTGCTTTAAGCATGGCTAAGCATGTCACTAAGTGTGATTAACCCAAATTGACATTAAATAATGTCCATGCTATTCTATGGTTATCAAGGTTCACAATTTCATACTTATCAAGGAAGTTCCATAAGTCTACAGGTAAAACTACCAATACCCATAATATAGCAGACTTTAGTAAAATAAAGTATGCAGTAAAACATTTAATGAAAACATTTATAAAACTGGGATCAATATGATCAAAGGGGGTGCTTGCCTTGTTGATGATCTTCGACGTCAAACTCCTGATCGTCAAACTCACAGGTTTCGTCGGGTGCTACACGTCGAATAATAATAACATGGCAATTTCGACAAAATGAAAGGATCAGACATAAGAACCAAATAAAATCAACTGTTTGAATTAACATATTTGTTGTTCATTGATTTACAAGTTTTATGGACATTTTCTGATTAGGCTCTTATAATAGCCAATCTTAGTTTTTTGAATAATTCACTTTTTTTATCATTTTCAGAGACCATTTTTACAGGTTTCATTAGTCTGGATTTTCAATTTCTAAATTCTGAAATTATTTAAATTGCTATTATGGAACTACTTTCTTTCCCTACATTATACTTCAATTATTTTCCATGGTACACCCTAAGTATTTTCGCATAATCAGGTTCCTAACAGAGCATGGAGTCTAATAAAATTTGTTTCATTCAATTTGAAGTTGAATTACAGAAATTCTATTCACAACATATTTCAAATTCTTTCTTTAAATTTAAATCTGAAATTCAAACCGAATTAATTTTGAAATATTTTTGCATATCTGAATCTACATGATTTTAGATGAATTTAGAAATTTATTTCACTTCATTTGGTTGGATAGTTCAAAAGATATTTAAGTTTGAATGCATTCGGTTTTGTAAATACAGAAAATTAGTAAATATACTAAAAATGGAAAGTACGCCTTTGCACTGAAAATACGTCTTCCCTTTTCTGCGCTGCTCTGGATCGAGGCTCGACGGGTAGGGCCCAGTTAGCGGCGACTCGCCACAAGACTGTGAGTGGTCGACGCGCGGGACCGCAGCGACGATGACACGTGAGGCCGGCGGTGGGGCCCGATTAGCGAGGCGCGACGCGATGCGGCGCGGCGATCGACAAAGGGTCCCACTCATCAGTGATCCGTGACAGAGGTCGCAGTTGCGAGGTTCGCCGGCGGCGAAGCACGGCCGGATGGTCGGAATGGGTTCCAGATTCTTGTTCAGCATACTCGTGCGCATCTATGGGTGGTGGCGCTTCGGCCGGAGGTGGCCGGAGGCAGCCTGCCACCGGAGAGAGGCGGCGGAGCTCACTACTCACCGACGCAACGGCTAAACTACGGCGTTCCGAGGCGAATGGCTACCACCGTGAGCATCAGTGGACCACACAGAACTCATTTCTAGCTTTAGCACGGAAAAAGAGTAACGGAGGGGTGTTCTCACCGAGAGCGGGCGGCGGCGGAAGGAGGAGCTCGGAGGGAGGGCTCACCGGAGAAGAAGGGGTGGAATTGAGGTGTGCAAAAGTTTCAAGGTGCTATGAGGATGCTTCAGGCTGAATGGTTCGAAGAATGGCTCGGCGAGTGGCTTGTTTGGGCGTTTTCCCCCTTTTCGGGTTTTCGGCCGTAGATGAGGAAGAAGGGTTGGTTGGCTGTGCTGTGGTGACTTTGGTTCGGCGTTGCGGTTTCCAGGGAGGTGCATGAGCCCTTGCGACCACTTTGCAGCGCTTAAATAGAAGGATGAGGCGGTTTATCACAGGTTGTGGACACGACAAGAAACAGCGGCGAGCGCAGGGGTTGTCGGCAGGGTTTTGGCGCGGGAGAGGGAGCTTTGTCGGCTGGGCAGGGATGGCGTGGCTACTAGCGACGTGATGGCTACCTCGGGCGACGAGTTGCGGCGCGAGAGGCGACAAAACGGAAGGCGGCTTTGCTCTGGCGAGAGAACGGCGAAGACGCGAGAGAAAACGGGAAGAAACGGAAGGGAAGGAGTTGACAGGTGGGGCCAGGCAGTCAGAGAGAGAAAGCAAAGTCGGCAGCAGGGACAGCTGTCCAGGCGGGCCCACATGTCAGCGAGACAAGATTTTAAATTCAGGATGATTTTGGACAGGTCAGGGTAAAACCGGAAGTTTAGGCTAGAAGATAAACTTACTATTTTATGAAAAAATTTACAGAGGTCGGAAAGGTAAATATTAAGGTATAGTAAAATTTTCAGATAAATGTGACAAGTAAATTATTTATTAAAAATCTGACAATGCACTGTTGAAGACTTTAACTGATTCTGTTTTGCATTTATTTGAAGGTTAAAATGAATTTATAATTTTATGAAGCTTTTTGAAAAGATTCTTATTAATATTATATACCTTTAATAAAATTTTCAAAATTTTATATTTGATATTTTATTTTTAATAATTCTGACACTGCATTTTTCCTCTTTTCTTTTTGACTGTTTTTGAATTTCTAAAATTAATAAATGAAGAGATAAATTCTTGATATTTTTACCAGGGTTGGGTTAAGTTAATATGTCAGCATGGTTAAAATTTCAACTCTGGTTAAGGTAAGAAAAATCCTGAACAAATCTTTTGGTTCAGATTTCCACTTGTCTCCTCATGATTATCTTTGTATTTTATTTTATTTTATTAATGCCAGGACAGAGCAAGTGGCACAAATATGATTCTTAGATTTTTCAGGATTTTACTGACTTTAGGTTTTTACCTTTTGTCTTTTACCATTTTGCTATATTGAGAATTTAGATTTCTTTTAATAGGAAAAAGCCAAAAGAATTTCTTTATTTCAAGAAAAATCAGAAAACATGACAATAAATCATATGGATATTTTTAATATTGTATTTCTGATTTTATTGAATTTTGGGTTGTTACAAAAGCCGAGGCAGTGAGGCACTTGAGAGCCGAGGCGGCAACGACCTCATCATAAACAGTAGCATCACGAATGAGGAGTGGGGGGATGGTGGAAGGAGAGGAGGCAGCGAAGTCGGCGGCGACGGAAGGGTCGGCGGCGCAACCGCGCTGCACGTGGAGGAGGCGTGTGTACACGGCGGGGCGGTCGGGCTCGGCGGCGATCTCCGCCACCTGCCGTTCCACGGACGGTGACATCGCGCGCGCTACAAATTTGGCAGAGTGATAGAAGTGACAGTGGGTGGAAAGCAAAGACGTCGCGAGGGAAAGATGCCAATGCGCTACCCAAAACTACGCCAACGCAGCAGCGGAAACGGTTTTTTGTGCGCACTCATGTGCTTCATCTCACATTGCTACAAGGAAATGGGAGACTCCGAGACTATGGAAATGGGAGTTTGGTGCGGTTGTGCCATTTGATTTGAAAGAAGACGAAGCTAAAGTCGAGCCAAACATACTCTTTAAGATGAGAAAATTTTTAATGTATTACGAAAAAGTTTCGAACGTTTTCAGTTTTTCATCGGGTCAAACGTGCTCTAAGACGAGAAATTTTTAATGTCTTATGAAAAAGCTTTGTGCATCGTTTTCAGTTTTTCATTTGTCTTGGCTGAAACATTTGTAAGCCAATTCTCGTTACTCACTTGAACAGCAATGCAATTATGCACATGACACGGCATATGAGCAGAATTCCATTCCTAGTTAAACTAGTAAATCCCCTAAATAAGCCAAATTAGCATATACTAACCGCATATCTTACTACAAAGGTGCTCATTATTAAGTCATTGTCAGTCGCAACCTATGCGGACAACAACATGCAGTGTGTAATGTTCAGCAGCAAAAGCATCACCAGAACACTGATTGACACTACTGTATTGTCTCCACTGTTAATTGCATGATTTGTCTCCGATGTCATATCACTATGGTCTATTGGTGTGTTTGGTTGGTAGGATGAGGTTGAATGGAATATGACAGTGATGTGCCATTTAGTTCTATTGTTTTGGGTGAATAGAATGGTTTAACATCTATGGAGAATATTCCTCAAATTTGCATCCCACCATCTAGAACGGGATGATTTCATTCAGGCAACCAAATACATTGATGACTTTTTTCTTAAACTACTACTTGGTACAAATAACTAAACACACCCTGTATGACCCTGGCGAGCCACTCTTTGTCGTATCACTGCATCCCTCTGTGAAGTGATCTGTGTGAGATCCACTGTCCGTGTGCCATTGGCCAAATATCTGACCTAATCTGGTCGAGCCATCATGCATGCCCATCATGAGCTTAGCTGCCTCACCAGGTATGTATGCATTCAGCAATCACCATCAGTGATTCAGAGATCGTTTTTGAGCTTGTCCATGGATCGCCATCAGCCTCACACTGATGCAGGCATGGACGCCGCAACAGACAAAACAGAATTGGGAAGATGTCATTTTCATATAGGGCCAACTGCCAAGCAGATCCAACTGGAAGAGAGAAAAATCTGTCTATCTTTTAGTTTGAGGTACCGAGATCTTTTTCTTAAAATTTTCAAAGTTAACATGTAAAATGTGTTGGTTTATTTGGGTTTTTTTCTCAAATTTCAGAAATGCCAACTGGGCCGATCCAGCCCATCGGGACAAGTCAGCCCAGCCGGCCCAGGCCGCTGGGATAAGGCACCGTTTGGTGCCTCTTCCCGAGCGAGCAAGACGAGGTGGCGAGGCAAGCGGGTCATGGGGAGACCGACAGCGGCGACGCTCGTGTCCTTCAGCCACCCGCGTGTGGCAGCGAGGAACGGCGAACCCGGCTGCCTTTTCTTCACCACTTCCTCTCTCGTGCTCCTATATATTAAAAGAGAGGCTCCTCTCTGGCTTATCACGGTGAAAACCACTCCCTTAATCCCCATCCAGCCGATTTAATCCTCATATTCCGGTTGAGATTCTTGCTTTTTGTCGACCCTGTGAGATCATTTGGCTTTGATCTTATCAAGTTTCAACTAGTGGATGCCACTTTGATGAGTAACCCTAGTTGTTTCTAGGTTTGATCCTTGTCCGATTGGTCGCCTTGAGGTCTTATTGAAGGCTAAGAACGCAAGAATACCAATTGCTTGATCTGGTGCTTTGTGGGGTTGAGGCTCGGCTGCTTGTTTTTGTGCTGTTTCTGGTAATTGAGACATTCTGGTCTTGTTCGGCATCTTCATCCCCCTTTTGGCCAAGGGCTGGTTCTCTAGTCTTGTGCAGCATTAGATGTATCTCTGAATCACTTGGTGAATTACCTCACTTCGTGATTGTTGGCTTTGTATCTCGAGAGCATCCGCCGGTGAGTCTATGGAAGTACATCAACGGTATTATTTTCTAGGACATCATCTACGACGAGCCTAACCGATAGCACTAACTTTTCAGTTGGTGCTTTGTGAGTATTCTCAGTATTATTTTCTGGGACATCATCTATGGCTAGCCATTATTAGGAGATATGGCTGGCCTAATGTAAGGACCCGAATCCACTGATTCGAACCCACTGTGTTTACCGCACTAGTCCCAGGATCAATGCTAGTGCACACAGCTTAACATTGGTACATATCATATCATACTCAACGATAATAGACTAATAGTTCATTTATTGATATAGCTAAATGTATGATCTTATGACCAACTTACATTATTAAGCCACGCAGGGCAGGACTGAAAATATAAACTAATAATTAAGCGTGGATGAAGAAAGCGTAGATAGCTCATCGATTCACCACGGGCAACCGACAAGGCTCGGACCCTAATGACTCGCGTCCTCTTGGACTTCCTCTTCCAACACAGGTGTAGATTCTTCAACTGTTGATTGTTGTTATTTGGCAAGGGTGAGTTCTTAAGAACTCAACAAGTTGTGCACAGAATGCAATTCTATGTAACTATATGTAAGGCTTATTCCAATGGATAGGCTATCATGGCTATTTTGCAATAAGCAGCATTTATGAGCAAATATAGTAAATAGATTATAAAGGCTGTAAAAAAATAACGATAATAAATAATTGATATTTCTCAAGTAAACCAAGTTTCAATCCTAAGTCAAATTCCATCTTCCATATGGCATTCCGCCATCCCAACCAAGTTGTCCAATTAATTAAGCTAACCCTTAACTGTAATTCTCGAGCATTGCTCAATACCGCGAGCACGGCTATCCGAATAGTTTCACACTCTGCAGAGGTTATGCACTTTACCCACGTGATACAACCAAACACCACCAAGGCGAGTGATTATAACAAAGCCTTTACAATGCGCTGGCTTAACCCGATACTACCCGCTAAGGTTTCAACACTGGTGGGACTGGTTACCACATCCAGAGCCCCCCTCTAGCGCCATGTGAATTACTCCATAACTCGGAAACTCACACCGACCACGATAGTACCAAAATTAAGATATTGCAAATTACTCAGCTAGGCTGGCCCATACCAGACATGTGGTTGCATGATTAACTCAGGTCAAAGGCTTGCAAGGTTAAGTCCTTAGAGTGATCAAGGCAAGACATCCACATACCCTCTGCCCATCGAGCCCACCTTGGCCTCCTCGCCCCTTGTCACTTGCCCCAATCTAAATGATTATCACCTAGTTGATTACCAAGCACCACGTGCTATCAACAATTCAACATCGTTGCGTGACATGACTCGCCACAACAACTCAATCTCATCGTGTGATCCACATGACACACAAGTTCATAACATTGTTCCATATTCCATTAATCAAGATTAATTATCAATGATTCTGACACATGTGACGACGTGGCATGGCTAAGCAACTAATACGAACTAACCCTCCAATGTTGATTATAATTACTAACCAACTATATTGAACCAATCTAGGGTGACAATGGATCATGGCATACAATGACAAGGTAGGGTATAGATCAATCTAGTATATTAGCTAAACCCAATCTAATTTGAAACAATTGTATACTTGAAATATATGCAATAGGGTAAAACAAATATAGCAATTTTATAAACATGGGTTCAACATGATCAAAGCACAATTTGCCTTGGAATAGGTCCTGATCTTGTTCTGAAACTTGCTCTTGAGTTGTTGAATCTTCCTCCGAAGCGTCGCACAATTCAACGTCTACGCGTACAGAAGGAGAACAGCAAATAAATACCAAAACAGAGAGCAATTGAACTCCAAAAATCAAATAAAATTCGCCATTAAATAGATCTAAATTTTACAAATTTTTAGAAATTTGAATCACTCAAATCTGAGTTACGATGCAAAAGATATAGCCTTTTGAAGTTTGAAATAAATCTGAAATTGTAAAAATCGAAAATCGAATTAATGGTTTATTTTTAAACTGAAAATAGAATTCTAGCGCAAGCGTGACGTCAACCCTAATGCCACCAATCGAGCAACGCCACGCATCTCGGTCCATGGACTCGGCTCACGACTTCGATCCGGTCCATCGTGGACCCGGCCCGTGCGACCACGTCTCAGCGGCGTGCGGGCCGTCGTTCTCGACTCGGCACCGGCCAGAGAACACGTGGCGCCACGTAGCTTGCCCGACGCAGCGCCACCTCGCCAATCGCTCACGTGGGCGACACGCGTCGTGGCGTCAAGCCACGTCGACGGCGAAGCCACGGGGCCCTAGGGTCGTCGGCGCGGTCGGAGGGTACCCACAAATGCGTCTTGCGCGCGGATCGATGACGCGGTCGGTTTCTCTTCCGAGGCTCGAAGCGATGGTGGCGCCGTTCTTTTCTTCGTCGGCGACGGTCTCCCGCGGTTTCTCCTCCCGCGATGCTCGACCGAACTAGCGCGCACAAGATGCTCGAATGACAACGGCGGATCGTCTAGGTGCGAGCCCCGCGATGGCTTGACGGCGAATCGTCGACCTCTCGCGGCGGCACTGGGCAAACTTCTATAGATTAAGACGAAACGGTGCTCAATCTCTGAAATTTATCGTGGGGCTTTGGTTTGCGATCACAAAGCGACCAGGCGCTCCTCTTATAGCCGCGCTAACCTTCTCCGATGCCGATTCGAACCTAGAGTCCATGGCGCCACGGCGAACGCGATCCGAACTGCTGCTGCGAAGACGATGACGATCGGACGGTCTGAAACACTCCGGTCTTTGACGATCCTATCCATCCCACGCGCTTCGCAACGGCCCGATCCGAGAAGTCTCGAACCGTGCGCCTTGATCCCCACCGCGCGATCTCAATCGGCGGTCCCGGCGTTGAGCCGAATAAGAAACATCATCCTCAAATCCGTTCGCATGATTTAGATCCAGCGGTCGCAACCCTTTCGACTCACGGCCGGCGGTGCAAGCACCGGGCCGCACCAAGATGGGCCCCATGTGCACGATGTTGGGCTCGACCCGATCTTATTCACTGATTAAAGCGGGTTTCTGCTTTAAAATAATTGCAAAAATTTACTTAATTAGTTTTAAGCAAATAAATATTCAGGAAAAATCCCAAAAAAATTTAAAAATACTTTAAGACATTCTGAACTCAAATAAAATATTTTTGGAAAAACTTTATTTTAACTTTGCATAAATTTAAATAGATTTGAACAAAAGGTCAATATTCCTAATTTAAAATTAATTCAAATAAATTCAGAAAAATCCAAATAAATTCCAAAAAATCATAAATGCACATTTAAACCATAAAATAATATTTGGGCAAATTTTGGGATGTTACACCTAACCGACAACACTAACTGTCTTTGCAAAAGGGCTAGACAATTCATTGTCTTGGGGACCTTGCATACCTGGAGGCTAGTGTTCAATGAGGATTTAGGATTAGATAGACTAATTATGACAACTCATGTAATTCTCAATTTACATTTTCATATATTTGTGTAACTCGGTTGATACTGAAAGAGATTGATATGGGATGATTTCCCTTGATACTTTCTATTGAAAAACTGTACAAGATATATAGTGTACAATAGGCATGATTTGCCGGTTATAATGACCAGCACTAATCAGGGAATTAGCAATAATAATCAGCCATATTTGGAGAGATATGGTTGGCTATAAATCAGGAAACAATAACCTCCATAATGACTAGCCATTATTAGGAGATATGGCTGGCTGGAGTGATTATAGGAAAGCATATTCCAACAGCCCTCCGCAGTGTCAACCGGGAGCAGCGCGGACGTTGAGAGTGGACCAAAAATCTGTGAAGATGGCAGTGGGCAGTCCCTTGGTGAAGATGTCGGTGTACTGGAGTGTGGTTGGAACATGAAGAACGCGAACGTCTCCATGAGCGACACGTTCACAAACGAAGTGCAAGTCGATCTCCACATGTTTGGTCCGCTGATGCTGGACCGGGTTGGTGGAGAGGTATACTGCACTAATGTTGTTGTAGTAGACGATCGTGGCCTTTTGTAGGGGGCGGTGGAGCTCGAGAAGGAGTTGGCGCAGCCAACAAGCTTCGCGACGGTGTTGGCGACATCGCGATACTATGCTTCGGCACTGGATCGAGACACGGTGTGTTGTCGTTTTGGATGATCAGGAGATGAGGTTGTCGCCGAGAAAGAGATAGTAGCCGGAGGTGGACTTCCGTGTGTCGGGGCAGCCGACCGAATCAGCGTCGGAGTAGACAACGAGGTCGTGGGAGGAACCGTGTGTCAGATGGAGGCCGAAGTGTAGAGTCCCTTGACATATTAGAGGATCTGCTTCATCAATAGGAAGTGTTGTTCGCGTGAGTCATGCATGTGCAGACAGACTTGCTGTACGGCATAGGTGATGTTGGGGTGGGTGAATGTGAGGTACTGAAGCGCGCCGGCCAGACTCGATAGAGAGTTGGGTTGGAGATGGGGTCGCTGGTGGTTGCAGACAGCTTGCGTCGAGCTTCAATCGGAGTGGCACATGGGTTTGGATCGGCTTGGCAAGCTTCAGATCGGCTTCTTCGAGGGTCAACATTGACCAGGATTCCAAGAACGAGGGAAGGGGTGTTCTTGTCTTGATGATCGTGGCAATGTTGCGGAGGTTCTCGTTGAGGCCGTGGAGGAGGGTGAGGACGAGCTCGTCTTCGCAGACCAGTTGGCCGATGTCGGCGAGGGCATCGGCGTAGGACTTGAACTGCTGTGAGTAGGTGAGGACAAAGAGGTTGCCTTGAGTTAAGTTGCGGAACTCAACTTGGAGGGACAAGGCGTGCGACGCCTTGTTGTCGCGGAATAGCCCCTTGATGCTTGCCCAGATGGTACGAGCTTTGGCACCTGGGGTGAGGACTATCGCGAGGATCTCCTCAGAGAGAGATGCATAGAGCAGCGAGAGGATGGCTAGGTCAGTGGCTGTCCAAGCTGCGTCAGGGACGGTTGGGGCATCCTCGGTGAGGTGTGACGAGGCGCTGAACTTGCTGATGAGGATGAGAAAAGTTTGCACCATTGTGTATAGTTTGGAGGGTGGAGCGTTAGGGAGAAAGGGATGTGCGTGTGCACGCTTATGGTGGAGAGGGCGGAAGCTAGGTTGGTGGTGGCGAGAGATGTCTAAGGTGCCACCTGATCAGCCATGGCGCAAGGAGGAGGCCGGCTGGAGAAGGAAGAAGGGGAAAAGAGGAAAGGATCTGTTAGGCTGATTCCATGAAAAAGATTGATCTGGGATGATTTCCCTTGATACTTTCTATTGAAAAACTGTACAAGATATATAGTGTACAATAGGCATGATTGATCGGCTATAATGACCAGCACTAATCAGGGAATTAGCAATAATAACCAGCCATATTTGAAGAGATATGGCTGGCTGTAAATCAGGAAACAATAATCTCCATAATGACTAGCCATTATCAGGAGATATGGCTGGTTGGAGTGATTATAGGAAAGCATATTCCAACCGATACTCTGTCATATATGCTTATTTTGTGAATGTTTAGCTTACAGTCTTGTCTCCGTTCACTCTCTTAGCCGGTTGTTCCTGTTGCTTATTTGCTCTGGCCGGCTGTGATATAGCTTTGTTAGCATATGTTTGATTGTTCCAGTAAGCTTCATATCTGTTGATTCACTATTATGTGCATATATCTTGGAAGATTATTAATTGTTTAGGTTTATATAAACAGGCAAGTATTGAAAATTGGTAATTGAGATAAGGTTGTCACAAATTAGTCTATAACTTGTCCCTAGTGGTGAGGAAGGTCTTTTAAGGCAACCTGACATCTAAGTACACCATAAATCAACTTGAGCTTTATGCTAGTTGTTATGCCTCTATTATTATTCATAAACATGCATATGCTTATATCTTTGATTATGAGTAAATTTACTATGATATTGTCCATTATCATGTTTCAATATATTAGCATATGCTTTTATAATTCTTTTGATCCATGGTTATTCTTTATGCTTGGGATTAATGTCATGATAAATTTGCTAATACCGCAATTTCTACATCACACTGCACATGGCCTTACAGCTACCGCGCATTGTCTGACTGCAAGTTTTAAGCTGTTTGTTTGGTTTGTTGTTTCTGAATTCTGATCAGGACAAGCTTTTCTGAAAAATCTTTTGGTTCCGGCCGTAGATGGAGCTATCATCCAGCGACCACTTGCGCTTAGTTTTTAGTCCTTTAAGTGGCTGATGATACCTTTCAGGCTTCAGCACACTGGGCGACGCCATGGATCCATGGTACATTCTTCGCATCAGAAAAGCTTTAAGCAGACTCTTTTGACACTGATCCGGCGTTTTGCATACACATTCCAGCATTATGTTCAAAGGGCCACCATCTCCTTGTTCTCAGCTAATGTTTCTCCCCTATAGAACCCCTGCATTCCAACTCTGTTAAATCTTGTTTAGTATGTGTGCATTCTGATTGAGAGAGTTGCAGCTACAAATCAATTGGTTGCCACAGCTATAGTAGGGCTCAAAAGGATTGAGAATTTGAGCGGGAGCCGGAGTCAATGATGATTGATGAGCTTGTAGGCTTACAGCAACACTGATGGTAACATCTTCTATTTGCACTGATGAGCGATCATTGGTAGCCCCAGAAGAGACGAGAAAAGAAGCGCAAAGGCATCATCATCTTTATCTTGACTGCTTGCAGGGACCCTGCTCTATCTCCAGCTCGTGTACACATCAGTCATCGAGATCAGATCCCCCTATATATCGTCATGCATGCTTCTTTCTCTGGAAACACCCATATTAGACTGCATTATTAGTGTGGTATCTTTCAGAATTCAGACGTCTCGCTCCCTTCATTATTGACAGGAGATATGTAGCGTGCTAGGAGCTGCCAAGCTGATGTGGCAGATTTTCTTCGACCATGGAGATTATAAAAATGGCCATGGTTCATGATTGGTGCCAATGTGGCAGGAGCAAGAGGCTAAAATAACGAATTTTTATTTTAAATAATACAATTTTTTATTCAAATTGCAAAAATATACCTCGATCTCAAAAAATTACAAAAATATACCTCTGTCGCCCGTTCAGAGGGCGACAGAGGCATGTCGCTCTTTGAACGGACGACATTTTCTCTGTCCTGCAGCCAGTTTCTAAAGAAAATCATAACTTTTTCATATGATGTCGGATGGAGATGAACTTTATATGAAAATTGTAGCTCTTGACGGAATCTACAACTTTGGTATACAAACTTTTTCCATTTGAATCCATTTAAATGACCAAAAATGGGATAGAAGGTTCAGATCTAAAAACAGATCTGATTTTTAGATCTGTTTGAAAAATATGAAGACATTACCTCTTCAGTGGATCAAGTTTGTTGATTGAATTGATTCTGATTGTGGTAGTTTGGAATTTATAAGACCTTAGAATTATTTGTATTTTATTTTTAGTAAATTTCGAATATATGTGTTGGATTTATAATATTGTGAAACCATTATACAAAATTATAGAGTTATACGTATGAAATGTATATTTTTATTAAAAAATTCTAATTCCGCAACCGTGCGGGGATCAAAGAGGCTCGAGAGTTAGGTGCCTGTTAATTGAAATGGGATGCACTTAACTCTGTCAAATGATACGTCTCGATCACTCAGCAGGTTTTGGTCACTCGACACAGGAGGGTAAGATGTGTTGGGAAACCCAGATGGCCCAATGAAGGCCCATGCTAGTCCCTTAGCCTAAACCCTGGGTAAGCGCTATAAAAGGAGGAGGGGGTCCCCCTAATGTACAAGCAATCATTAGCAATAAAGAATTTCCGCTGTTGCTCTCCCTAAACATGTGTCTCTCTCTCTTTATGTCCTCCAATTCAGATCTGTTCGGGAACCCCGGACTATTCGATAGCGAGGTTCCTTTAACACGTTATCAGCACGAAGCTCTACCGGAGATCAGAATTGAAAAGGTGAGAAAGGTGAGATTTCGGCAATCGAATCTAAACGCTTCTCGTATGCATGCATCTACCCTACGCATCTGTTTTCTGTTTTTTATCTCGTAGCACGAAGCTACAGACAGCAACAGTACATGCGTCACCTCAGAAAAAAAAGAGAAAACGGAAATACACCGTCTCGGTTTGCGTGCTCGCAGCACGCCGCCGTTACCGCCGTCCCCCAAACCCGTGCGCCTCGGTTTGCGTGCTTCGGCGCGACGCATTGCGCCACCGTCGGTCGAGCCCGCCGAGCATGGCTTCGGCCTCGCGGTATGCAGCCGCCGCACGCGCGCTGGCTACGCGCGCGCGCCGCGCCGCCTCTCTGCGCGCCTCCGTGCGGCGCCGCGCGTCGCGGCCGGCCCGGCGCGGCTTGAAGCCGCCACAGGCCACGATGGCCTCGGCCGCGTCGCGCGCCATCGCCGGCGCCCGACCGAGCCGCACGAAGAGGAAGTAGCGGCCATCCGTGCGTAACGGCGGCGCTTGTGCGACGCCGGCCCGCGCCGTCCCTTGGCCGCCGCGCGGCCGCCGCGTCACCCTCGGCGGCGAGCCCGGCCGCCGTCCGCCGCCTCGGCCAGATCGCCGTCCGGCCGGCTCGCGCAAGCTCGGTCGTTTCGCGCCGCCACCGACGGCCCGCCCTCCTCCGCCGCCAGCGGCCCTCGGCTCGCCAGCCAAGCGACTCCTCGCCTCCGCGTCGCTTGCAGCCGGCCCGAGGCACCTCCCCGCCTCCGCGCCGCTCGCAGAAAGTGTTGGAAAGGTTTGGCCCAATGAAGGCCCATGCTGGTCCCTTAGCCTAAACCCTGGGTAAGCGCTATAAAAGGAGGAGGGGGTCCCCCCCTAATGTACAAGCAATCATTAGCAATAAAGAATTTTCGTTGTTGCTCTCCCTAAACACGTGTCTCTCTCTCTTTCTGTTCTCCAATTCAGATCTGTTCGGGAACCCCGGACTATTCGATAGCGAGGTTCCTTAACAAGATAGAAGTGCTACAATAACCACGCTCTCGGTTCCTTCAACGGACCAATGACAACTGTCGTGAAATAGTAATTTTCCAATAAACTAGAAAGATATTACTTGCTATTGTCATAAATAGTTATCGCTTTGTCAATGGCGCGGTCTCCAATACACTATTTTCACTACTCATTTCTATTATAATATATTTATAAAAACCCAATAAAATTATAATATTATGAAAGTACTTTTCAAAACAAATCTACATACATGATTTTCTTGTATCCGGTCTAAATATTTTAAAAAATATTAACAACCAAAGTTTCGAAACCATAACTATTTGTGACTCGAGGGAGTATGAGATAGGAAGAGTACTAATTGGTTCTAAGACCGATCTTATGGGGTGTTTGGTTCGAGAAATATGTCAGGTTTCGATCATTTAATTTCAGTTCTCAATCATTTGGTTTGAGAAATGGATCAACATTTGCTTATGCCGTAGAAGACTTACTGACTAGGGGTGAAAAACGGATCAGATACTAATGGATATTGCTCTTTTCATATTCTAACCCATATTTTATTCTGAATTCGAAACCAGATACAGGCTAGCCGAATGCGCGAATGAATTCGGATTATTTGAGATATCAGGTCAAAAACGGATAAAGATATATGGATAATGCACGCATATATAAAGTAATATATGTTGAATCAAACTATATAAGTACATAACCATAATAGAAAGTTACTCCCTCCATCCAAATTTATAAAGCTTATTTTTTGAATGGTTTGTCCATAAACATATGGCGTATTTTATATTCCAATGCAAAATTAATGTGATGTTCTCTCTATACATCTAATAAATATCTATCTTTACTTTATATTCTATACATGCATGTATTGAGTATAGTGCTTTGTGATAATAATTAGAGGTAATCTACTCATTTTTAATATCTTTTTGGTCTATATGCCAAGAAGAAATACATATTATAACTTGGACGAAAGGAGTATATATCAACCAAACCCAATAGACATCGTAGAAAGAATATGCTATCTGAGGATAATAGAACCAGCTAATTGTCAAGATAAATAGGGTGCTATGAAAAATATACAATGAATAGACTGGGCCTCGCCAGACATCCGAATAAAAAACCCGATATCCGAATCCCGTTCTGTATTTACTGGATAATGATCGCTGTTAATCCGAATTTAAGTATTCGAACCTGATTGGATAGTCTAATTCCTTCCGAATACGATCCTAACCAAATCTAACTCTAGATCAAGCGGAAAATATACATCCGTTTTCACCCCTGCCGCTGACTAAGGTGGCGTTTGGTCGGGTGGATGAAGGTGGATGGGATATGGCCATCCCTGGATTTAGAGCCATCCAATTGTTTGGATGAGTGGATGGATGGGATATGGATATCCAGTTTTTTGGAATATTCCTTCAAGATGCTGGACAGAGTCATAAAAAAAAAGGTCGGACGAGCTCATCCAGTTTGTTGTATGAAGAGGTGTACTTGGTCAAATTCAAATTTCGTCGAAGTGTACCCGGTCAAATTCAAATTTTAGCCAAATTGTTGTCAAATTTTGTCTAAAAATTCAAATTTTGACTGAAAATTCAAATTTTGTCAAAAATCTAATTTATTCAAAAATTCAAATTTTTGTCAAAATTTGTCCAGAAGTTCAAATTTTGTCCAAAAAATCAAATTTGGTCAGATTTTATCCTAAAATTTCAAACCAAAATTTGAAACCTTTATTGCAACTAGCCCATCCATCCTTATCAATACAATCAAACAAAAAATTAGCTCATCCTATTCACATTCTTATCTATCCAAGCAAACAAAAATTGGCTTATCCCTATCCACTCAACCAAACAACTACCTGAATGGTTCCATCCCATCTAAATTAGATGATCATATCCCATCCAACCTCATCCAGACACGTTCTGGAACACCCTTGACTTTTGCCAGCCCCCGTCGCCTCACACACGGACCATCTTAACCTCGGAGGCCTGGATCCTCGCCTCGGCATTGCAAAAATAACTGAATTTGCCAAGCAATCTAGCCTCGTGAGCATATTTTTTCTCTCGCTGCTAACAGTGTCGTGCGTGGGGTGCTAACTACGTGGGCCACATCCTAACCATCTAACAAGGTGTATACTCCCTTAGTTGATTTTTATAAGACGTTTATATATTTCGATAAGACGTTTACGTATTTTGAGACTTCAAATTTGTAAATTTTAATCACCAATTAATCAAAGAAATATATAGATTATATGATATAAAAGTGATACCATTAAATTTGTATTTCAAAGCACTTTCCTATAGTTATGATTTTATAGCTATAAATAAAATATTATAAAAAACTAATGGTCAAAATTTAACTTAAAAAACTGTAACAAATAAAAACGTGCCTTATAAAAATGAAAGAAGGGAGTACTTTCCTAGTGCTGTGGGGTGATAGAACCAAACAGCTTGCCTTGCGTGCTTAGGCTATAGCCTAGCTGTGCTAGTTGCTTGGCTTGGCTAGGCATGGCAGGCTGAAGACCATTTTCAATAGCGTTCTTTAAATCTATATCTCTATATACATAATTCTCAAAAAAGATTTTTTCACTATATCTCTTTTCTCTTCAACATCATTTTTTAAATCCATTCTCTATTTTCTCACTCCTATATTATAATGATATTTCATAACCGCCATATAAGCAACGTATATTTATTATCGGAAAAAAATCGAGCGGCTATTTTTAAATGCGGAAATTTAAAATTTATTCTAATGCGAATTTAAAATTCGAACGGCTATTTTTAAATACGAAAATTTAAAATTTGAAATTTGAAAGTTATATATTCTATGTATCGTAATAGGAATATTTAAATAAAGAAGTTTATAACAGCTATAGAAAATAAGTTCATACAACATAATTTTATAAGTCCATACAATATAAGTTCGGAATAACTTAGATCATACAACATAAATTCAGATGCAATTATAGTTCATACAACATAGATAATGCTCAACCAAACCTATTACATCTTCTAGCTATTAAGTCACTCTGCAAGCTCATATAGTACTGTTTTTGTGGCTCAGTGCAACGACTTAGATCAATCCCCATAATTCTCTCCTCCTCGACCATTTTTTGAATTCAAATTCATTTTTCATTAATTCAAGCTTCTCTTTCTCTTGTATAATACTCACTTGTTCTTATGCAATCCTCTCCTATTCTTACGCATATAGTCGTTCGTATCGTTCATCTTTTTTTCTCTTTCATAATCTCAAGTTCCCACTTTTCCTTTCTCAAATTTTATAATGCCTCCATATAAAGATTTATTGTTGGAACAATTTATTTACCTCGACCTCCCATCTCTTTCGCTACCTTATGTCCAATTTGTCTTCTTAAGTCATCATTTTCTGCAATAGTGATGAGACCATGCTCATCCTGGATATGATCAACGCTATATCAGTTTGGCGACACTTCATGGCATCCTCTGCATCATCTACATCTACTAGGTTGGCTGCATCTACATGGCTTCATCGATCCCCACCAGGGCTAGGTCGATCACACAGTTGGCCTCCTTGGCTTTTGGACATGGCGCTATCACTTTCATCAATTCGGCCGCCACCTTGGCCACCTCCCATGCTTTATGGCGTATTCAAGAATGGCGTGTCTCCACCTCTACCGCATCCACAACTAAAGAATAATAGGAATGAGGTCTAGCTAAAGATGGAAAGGAATAGGAGGGAAGGTCTAATTAGAGTGGGCCTTGCCATGCAATAGAGTACTTAATTATAGATAAGAATAATAGGAAGGAGGCCTAGCTAAATATGGAAAGGAATAGGAGGGAAGGTCTAATTAGAGTGGGCCTTGCCATGCAATAGAGTACTTAATTATAGATAAGAATAATAGGAAGGAGGCCTAGCTAAATATGGAAAGGAATAGGAGGGAAGGTCTGATTTGTGCCAGAAATCAATACTTGCCACAACAGCCCTCCCCCCTCTTCTATTTATACCAAGGCTGGACTCTATGTTATTGGGATTTCATTTAGTTTAGGTTTAGCCCTTGTGCAAATTTCTGTTCTTCAGTTGTGTCAGACGACCACCTGTAAAGACAGCTTAATCGAAATCCCACCACTGATTATTCAGGTTGCTTTTCATCTTGTTCTTGCTGGTTCTTCGATTGCTTGCAAGAACAAAGACCTTCGTGGTCAGGTTGATCGTGCCCACGGCAAGATCGATAACCATCTGGAGTTGGTGTATCGGTCGCAAAGGCACAACGTCCTGGACGGTTGTAGTCGGGCCGCCAACGTTGACTCTCCACAAATCGAGAGTTACCCTTCTCATCGAAAGATCGGGACCATAGTTCCTATCAAGTGGTATCAGAGCGCCCGGTTGATCGGTGAGAGATTTACCGTTTTGTTATTTATTTTACCTAGAGTCCAGAAAATTGCCACACAAAAATTCCCTTTGGTCTAAGACAATTCGAGCCTTTCGCTTCTACTGCCTAGTCTTTGCTTGTTGAGTTTTCTGTTGCATTGTTGTGTCGTGTCCTGGTTTTAGCGTCTTTACCTTAGAGTTTTGAGTTCGAGTCACGTTTTGGTCACCATTGTTTTCTCGTCGTCGACAAACGTCCGTACGTCGTCGCGTCCAGTTCGAGTCTGCTGATATCCAGTTCGATAGTTTGTCCATAACTTCCTCATACGAACTCGGATTTTTGCGTTCTTGCACTCGTTGAAAAGATCTCCAAATTTCCCATAAGATCAGATATTGCCAAAATGGCAATAGAAAGATTCCCAAATTCAGCCTCCATCATTGAGAAAAGTTGCCATCTTTGTCGGGCTACAGAGTTTAGATCTATTACGAATTGCCTCAGTAAAACTGCCATATCTTGAGTTTCCTACGTCTGTTTTTGAGGGCCTTGTACTTGTTGGAAAGATTAGAAGAATATCTACAAATTTGGTAGAGAATGATTTTTCATATTTAGAGTCTTTGTGTCCCAAAATCGCTAAATATGATTTTCAGGTCCTGTTGTCTAGTCTGAAAAGTTGAAAGGAAAGAAAAAAAGGCAAGTGCAAAAAAAAGAGCTGCACCAAAAAAAAGAAAGAAAAAGGCAAGTGCATATAAAAGAGTCGCACAAAAAAAATCCAGTGAAAAAAAGAGGAGAGAGCTAGTGGCTTTGCTTTTCTGTGAGCTAGTTGGTATTTTGTGACATCGTTTCTGTCCAGGCTCACTTCTCTAGAACGGTTAGGCCTAGGACCAGCATGGTGCTGTCGTTGAACGATTATTCAACTTGCTTTGACTAACGTGGTTCTAGCTTCTCCATTGTATTGTTTCAGCCACCTCTAGCTCCACAAATACTACTACCAACCAGGTACAAGTGACTAGCATCGATACACCTATCTCCAGGAGTTGTTGTCTTGTTCGGTTGCCGTCACCTTCTGCTAAGCTTGGTAAGAACTTGTAAGAGCTTGATGCTAGCTTGAGAGAAGTGTGATTACTCCAGTTCCTAGTAGTTGATAGAGAATTACATAAACCTTTGTGTTTCCGTTTTTGCTACTAACCATGTCAGGATATGAGGACAATGACGTGCCATAGTCCCCTCGCAGCAAGCGTCTAATACAACCTTTGGATCACGCGTTCCTTAAGCACTTACGTAGGTGCACAATGACTCGCGACATCAACATCGCCATGGCTTCATCAACTGATGATGAACAATGTAAAATCAAGCTTGAATTGCCTCCTTTTCGTGAAAAGTTCTATCCTAATGCATATATTAATTGGGAGATAGCGGCAGACAAAGAATTTACAAAGTATGACTTATCTGAAAACCAAAAGATTAGTGACGCAGTTAAAGTGTTAACGTCACATGCAGTATATTGGTGGAAGCGTATATCTAAACATGATAAAGAACCTAAATCTTGAAATGCCATGAAAAGACTTATGAGAGATGATTATGTTCCTGAATATGATGCTGAATATTTGCTTACTAAATTTCAACGCTTAAAACAAGGTTCTAAAACTGTTATAGAATACTATCATGAATTGCAAAATTGTTTGTTGCGTTGTGGTTTACAAGGATGTGAAGAAGCTACTGAGCTTAGGTTCATACGTGGACTTAATCATGAAATTCAGGATGTTCTTGTTGATGAAAGATATAGTTCTCTTTCAGACTTGAGAATCTTTGAAAGAGTCTTTAGCTTCATTCGAGGTGCCCATTGTTGCATATTTTGTTGTAGCTAACATTTTGCAGAAAAGTGAGCACCATCGAGAGAAGGATGAAGAAGAAAATGTGCAGAAAGAAGAGTTCTTTGCTGCTCCAAACATATGTGAAGAGTTGGAAATTGGCGTTGCATCTACAAACACTGAGAATGATTTAGAAGGTAATGTAAAAGGTATGGACTGTACACATGGTGAAAATTATTTTGAAGAGATAAAACTGTCTATGAATCATGCTATTGTAGAACAACTATTAATGGAACCCATTGCTGATTTTCTTTTGTTACAAGATGATTTGCTTACTATTCCTAGTGATAAAGAAGAGTTATATGATAATGCTTCAGTTATATCACTCCACAACTAGTGAATGTACATGAAACTTTTATATTTGAACTAAACACTTGCGCTGAATATAAACATGTTATTCACATTGCCAGTAAAGAAGATGAGCTTAAATTGATGTCTTCTTTAAATACTTTATATTACATTGAATTTGATGTTCTGTGTGATCTAGATAGTTTCAAGGAGAAGATTTTTATACATTCTGATTTGCCATAGTTATCGCGAAATATTTTTCATGTTGTTGGCAAACATAATGATAAAGGAGAGTACAAAGTGTATAGAGTATACATTTGTTCAGATCTGAAACCTATATTTTCTATGCAACAATGTGATCAATTTGATAATTTCAATGTCATATCAAGTACCCCTACTTTCGTTTATAATTTATATGATAGTTTTCAACAAAGGGAGTGTTTGGGTGATTGTGATTCTCGAGCCATTGATTTGATCACAAAAGATATGCAAGTTGCTTTGCTCTTTGTCGCTACTATAACATTTTGCAGGAGAATGTGATGGAGTCGAAGACGACTCCAATTCAAGAAAGGGAGAATGATGAGACCATGCTCATCCTGGATATGACCAACGCTATATCAGTTTGGCGACACTTTACGGCATCCTCTGCATCGTCTACATCTACTAGGTTGGCTGCATCTACATGGCTTCATCGATCCCCACCAGGGCTAGGTCGATCACATAGTTGGCTTCCTCGGCTTTTGGACATGGCGCCATCACCTTCATCAGTTCGGCCGCCACCTTGGCCGCCTCCCATGCTTGATGGCGTATTCAAGAAAGGCGTGTCTCCACCTCTACCACATCCACAACTAAAGAATAATAGGAAGGATGTCTAGCTAAAGATGGAAAGGAATAGGAGGGAATGTCTGATTAGAGTGGGCCTTGCCATGCAATAGAGTACTTAATTATAGATAAGAATAATAGGAAGGAGACCTAGCTAAAGATGGAAAGGAATAGGAGGGAAGGTCTGATTTGCGGCCAGAAATCAATACTTGCCGCAACAGCCCTCCCCCATCTTCTATTTATACCAAGGCTGGACTCCATGTTACTGGGATTTCATTGAGTTTATGTTTAGCCCTTGTGCAAACTTCTGTTCTTCAGTTGTGTCGGATGATCACCTGTAAAGACAGCTTAATCGAAATCCCACCACTGATTATTCAGGTTGCTTTTCATCTTGTTCTTGCTGGTTCTTCGATTGCTTGCAAGAACAAAGACCTTCGTGGTCAGATTGATCGTGCCCACGGTAAGATCAATAAACATCTGGAGTTGGTGTATCGGTCGCAAAGGCGCAACGTCCTGGACGGTTTTAGTCGGGCCGCCAACGTCGACTCTCCACAAATCGAGAGTTACCCTTCTCATCGAAAGATCGGGACCATAGTTCCTATCAAATAGGAGAATCCTCATTAAGATGAATTGCATTGCAGCTAACCGAACTAGAAAATTCTGGACTTGCATTACTTGATTTCTTTTGCTTCTTCTGAGTTAATCGATCACACCACTTAGGATGGTGTTGCAAAATATTTCAGCAATGCAAGAATGCAAACGATCGTCCTTCTTCCTCTTGGTACACAGTTTTAGCTTGTATAATCTATACAACCACACAAACAACCATATCAGCAAACCATATATTACAAAAAAGAAAGGGATACAGATTATGGACCAACATTGTCTTGCTCAGTTATCCCGCTTTGATTTCGACGCTCAATCCGATCATGACACCCATAAAACTTGTTGACCGCTTCTTGAATAACAGACCAATAACGTGTAAGCGAAGTCTGTGAACGATCTGAGGTGAAAGACTCGTTCTCATGGAAGTAGTCATATATTCTTCTCCAATAGTGACACGAGATTGTTGGTTCCCTTGAGCCGCATCGATAATAACATTAAGCCATGTGGACACCAACAAATTGCCTTCCTTCTCGGAGAAATTTTTGATCTTCTATTGTTTGATCTCATTTGGGGACTATCCGTATGCACTAGACACGGTTGGGAACCAATTGGGCTTTCCTGTGGAGAAGATTCAGAACCATCCCAATTGAATGCATCCCCTCCCTCACTCAACAGGTTAATATAGAAGCCATCCATAATTTCTCTTCTGTCAACAACAAAATTTCTCAAGTTAACAAACAACATCCATCAATATTAGAATATTGCAATAAGTCTTAACAAGTTAGAACAGTGAAGGTACAACACTAATACATAAAATTTTAACAAATCTTGACACTGGCAATACAGGATTAGAACAATCCCGAATCATCACTATCAATGTTAATAACCTCATCTTCGCAATGCTGCCAAAGGTCACGTTTACCCTCATCATCACTCTTGTAGTCGTAAGGAAGACACAAATCAGGATCTACATCTCCTTTAAGGTCATCTTGTTCAGGATCTACTCCATCACTTTGCAGCAATTCATTTGACTGTATAGCAACCTCTCAAGACTGCGAGCTAAAGTTTCAATGCCAATCACGAAGCTATTGTGTTCATTGCCACATAAAAATGTGTTAGGACTAAAGTTATCTTTTGTAATTTTCTTAAGGTCAGATACAATGCACTCTATTTCTTTTATTGTCCAGGCTAAGCCTTGACTGAGTTTCTCCGGATCCTTATCCATCTACATGCATTACAAGTGCATAATGAACAAATTATTAGCTGTCATATAGGTTTCATACCTAAGTGTTGATTAGGACTTTTCTACCACACGACTATTCTAGGTAGATGCCTAAAGGCGTACTGAAAAACAAATAACTAACACTATTACCATTGATTACTAACACTATTGCCAACTAAATGACTACAGTACAATTCCCACGTAAATCCAATTGACCATCCTACATGGTCTAGACAGCACAGCCACAACTTATTTAGGACACTTCATATGAGATCAACAATGAGGTGTAAGAAAATTTACCAATTACGAATGCAACAAAATCATTGTGAGGTCATTAGTTTCTTGTTTCTACCTTATAACTTGTCAGTAGGGGTGCAATCGGTTTAGATAGTTTTCGTTCGACCGACCGACCGGATGTATTCGGATCGGATTCGGATAGTCATTTCAGATAATTTTCAGATTCGATTTCGTATATTTTTTTCGGATTCGAAAGATTACTATCCGTCGGATCGGTATATTCCGAGATAATTTTCGGATATATCCAAAAAAATTTACTCGGATATCCAAATCTTCTGGGCCGTCACTCACTCATTCCTACGGCCGTTCGATACTTCGGTCATTCGGTGGCTTGGCCCATTGCGGGTTGCGGCGATTGTGCACCAGCATAGCCGCAAACCCTAACCTCCCGCTCCCCAGTCTCTCGAGTCCCGACCTCTCCCATTCAGTGCCGGCGTCATGCGACTCACACACGCCGCCGCCGCCCTCCACCCCTACGTTCGCCCCTGCCGCCGCCCTCCGCCCCTACCTCAGCGGCTGAGCCCCTCCCGCGGCCACCTTCGCCCTCCAGGCGCCAGTAGCCTAGCAGGCTGGCTGGAGTGCCAAACTAGTGTGACCTCGGCGACACGACGACGCCATCTTGTCGACTCGGCGTGGTGCCCTCTCCTGTAAGATCTCTTAATCCAAGCAACCAACAAGGTAGCAATTAAAGCTAATTGTCTGTCAAACACCTAGGATTTCAAATTTCAGGATAGGCATTAGCTTTGCAATAGCTAGCACTAGCAGTACTGCATTGGAAAAAAGGGCATCTGTGCTTGGCAAAAATGACGATGCTTGTGTACTGATGCATGAATTATCCTACCCCAAATGGACAAACGAAGGTGCTTGTGTACTGGTGCATGGCTTACATTGTATATTTTCTTGGTTACTCTTTGTTCTATGCACTTGTGTGCAATTAGTCATCGTGGATGATTCGAGCTGAAATTTTCTAATTATGAACCTAGAAGAGAGGAAAAGAGGAACCTACTGCAGCACCCTATGATCATGTCAGGATAAACTTAAAGAGCAGTACAAATTAAAACACAGAAGGGATTTTTCCATGTAAACCTGAGTATTAGTTTCACAGCCACCACAATTAGCACCTTCAGGGTATGTTTGCACCTCCAAAAATGGGACAGGATTCATTGTTAATGATTAATCAGTCTTCAACAAAATGGGACATGATTCAGATTAATTGAGGTGTTTTGCGAAAAAATCAGTATTAGTCTGATATTTTCAAGTTGGTAGCTGTTAATTTTTATGGCAAGTTGTCATAAACCAACAAGCTGGGTTCTTGAGTTTCCTAACCCAAATTTTGCTTTAGCAGGAGTTTTCTCTTCATTTGCCATAATCATGGCTGCAGACATCGAATTTTCTAATTCCATGACACATCTTCAGATGTTGGCGAAGTGTGCTCGCGGGCGTTTTCCTTTGAGCACGATATCGTTGATCGCTTCCTTGGATTCTCGACATATCTTGAAATGAGCTACACTTGAAGCACCATACTGCGTGCGTCTTTTCTTTGTCACCTCTATGACTTTCCTTTGGTCAGGGTCTCTCTTTTCATGCCCTTCTTTCAGTGGGATAGCTGTTGGCATTGACTTGATGCGATTGCCTCGCCCGGTGGGTGAGACATAAGAACATCGTCTTGCGATTTCGCAAGCATTACATCAATCGATTCGCTATACTCCTTGTATTAAAACTGGATAGCATTAGGGTGGAAGGTAGAGAGGTTTCTCAATCTTCTCTTTCCGGTGATCTTCTTGCCACATAATTGGTACAAATTCTATGAGTATTAGTTTCAAACCTCAGCCAATCTTGCGTGCTTGGGGCAAGATGGTGTACTTGAGCTTTCAATCAAGTGCGGTCAAAGCACTCTCCTCACCATATATTCATTCCGAGGTGGTGCTGAGAAAATCAGAGCTTGATCGCTTTGTATAGGTTTGCGAGGACCCTAGACCAAAAATGCCCCAAGAACAATTTTCGTCCGATGCCCAGTTTCGATTCATTAAACTGATTCACAATTATCTGCATGATTTCAAAATTACGGTTTAGAATCGATGAAAATGGTTGCAAAAGCATAAAGTCGGAAAAAAAAAATTGCTATGCATTGCAATATATTAAATGGGACATGAAAATTCAAAAACAGAGAAATAAGGCAGAAAATTAAACAGAGCCAAATAAGTCTTCTTGATTTTACGCAATTTTTAAAATTTTACGCAATTTTTCTTTCTTTTTTTCTCTTTTTCTTCTTCTTCCTTTTTTTTTCTCTAGCCAGAATCGGCTCTTTGAGCTTTGCTCATTTTTCGCCCATGTTCACAAGGCTTAGGGTTTCCCCAGCCGTTACTACCGCCTCTTACTCGGCGTTTTCTTTTCTTTTTCTTTTGTTGCTTCTTCCTCCCGTGTGCAATGGTGCTTCTTCCTTTTTCTTTTCTTGGCGCACCCACACGCCATGGCCGGTTTGCATTTTTTGCCGCCTCCGTTCTTCTTCTTTCCCGGCTCGCGCCCAGTACGAAAAATCAGTATTAGTCTGAATGGAAGCAACTGCTAGACTGTTAGGTTTCTGGAGGAAGTAGGGACCATTTGGTATTTATGTAATTTTGTTTCTCTTTTGTAAGTCGTTGTTGCCATGTATTGGATTTGTTCCTCGTTAGTTGTTAACTAATGCATTACCTCTTGCATCTAGTTTCCTTTATTTGTTTCCTCAGTATACTTAACATATTGAATGATTGCCAGGATTTTTCTCAGCCGAAGTCTGAGGCTATGTCCACCTGATGGGGTTTTAGTGGTTCCTTTATTGAGGCATTAGGTACACCATGCAGTCAATATTGTGTTATTTGCTGAAAATAGTATTACCAGCTTCTGATTAATTATTATTGTTTTTGACAGAAAATTGCCTTGTCATGAATG
Organism: Otatea glauca; assembly: GCA_036346275.1. Classification (NCBI taxonomy): domain Eukaryota; kingdom Viridiplantae; phylum Streptophyta; class Magnoliopsida; order Poales; family Poaceae; genus Otatea; species Otatea glauca. The sequence continues at coordinate 6,135,991 of CM070721.1, read as the reverse complement.
GTGCAAAAGGAGACAAGTGGTGGTGGAATTTTTGCAGATGATGACGACTCTGGTTACCTTTTGTTTCGTAGGATGAGACTATAGGGGCGGCTGATAATGATTGAGTGTTTGTCGAGGACAAGTAACTATCATCATACACCTCTTGAGATGTTGCCAGCCTGATTTAGCCACTTCGGTCTTCGAACTCTTATGTAAGATTGTGTCATTGTTGAGTCTTCTATCTGTATACCTTTATGATGTAATCCAAATATTATCGACTTGCCCTATTGTCTCTCTCATGAAAACATGGAGTTATAGACCTCATGGTCATGTTATCGACTTATCGTAATATTATTTACGTATCATTCTATATTTTGAAACTTTTCATATGTGTACCATTCAAATTTAGTGTATTTTTGCAACTTTGTTGGACTGCCCGATAAAATGACTTGTTATACTGCGATAATCTTGTTGCATGTTGAATTCATATGGTTGGTTAATCAGTACTGTTATAGTATGCTTTATACGGTATCTTTTTTCGCGCGTTATCCGATAAAAATTATTTGATACCGTATCGATTCCGCTCCGTATTCGATTTGAATCCATGACCGGTATTATCCGCGCCATATTCGTATCCGGTACTATCCGAATCCGATTCTGAATCCGACAAAAAATATGGTTTAGGATATGGAAAGAGCGATATCCAACCGAATCCGAGCCGATTGCACCCCTACTTGTCAGTATGTAAACAGAAAAAACAGTAATCTAAAGTAAGAAATGAAACACATGTCCTGACAGCCTTAATTTTTTATGAAGTTTCCAGAACAAATGGTTTAAGTCAATAGGATAAATCACATATTTTAAGCCTAAGCTATTACCCACTTATTTCGCAGAGGCATACTGATGATGTGATAATCAAATTTTGTCAAAACAACAAGACAATATTTAATATTTTGTCCTTTAACACTCTTACAGAATGAAGCATCATATATCAAGACCATGGTTTATCAACAGAAGTAAGCATTCCTGATCAATTTAACATCTTTTAACCTCTACGACGCAAACTTGGCATGATAACATCATCTGACATTCAAAGCACAACAGCTGTCTAACAAAATGGGTACGATTGGAAGATTGATTAACCAAGCCAAAATAATACTATATTGATACCTTACAGAGATCAGAAGGCGAAAGGAATCTGGATCATCCAATCATTCAGACAATCAAATTGCTCCCACTTAAGAAATGGCCATTTAATAAGGTCTAGGATATAACCCAAAGCTAATACTTGGAGCTAACTGTATATCTGACATTCTGACCCATGCAAGCCAAATTCAATGCGCTAGCTTCTTTCTGGGGGCATCATTTTCATCCTCCGCCCTTCAACTTTTCCTCGTGCAATATTTTCCCAGAAACACAAACATATCTACAGCACCCTGCATGCTTGATTCTCAGTAGAACTACATGTTCGATGTTTTGCATCTTCTTTCCCCAAATAAATAAATGGAAAGAAACAACATTCCATAGCTACCATTTTATCTTCTCACTTCTTAACAACATTCCATATCTATCATTCTATCTCCTCCCCCCTTAGGATTCTCCACACTCAGTCCTACACAATGTTCTAGCTACATTCTCATGGATCATGAGTTACCAAGAAAAAAACATTCTTATGGATCATGAAGCATCACTAACGACCACTTAAAAACAGTTGCATATCTGCATATAACCATATGTAATAAGGTGTGGTACATTCCTACCCGTCGGAATCGGAGGCCGCCGTGCTCGTCGAGTCCACCTTCCTCTGCACACGAAAAACACACGAATCATCAGCAAAATGTTCAGTCCACTCGTCCATACTAAAAATCAGCTGAAATCCACCACAGCACAGCCACAACTTATTTAGAACACTTGATATGAGACCAGCAATTAGCAAGCTGTTGACGTCAAAAACTTGAAGTAGGGTTTCTGACAGCAGCACACCAGACGAACAACTGGTTCAAGAGCGTGCCAGTCGATTTGACCTGTAACCGACAAGGTAAAAAATATAAAATTCACTCGAAGCCGATTGTTGGGATCAATCGGCTTAGACTCAATCAGCTTGAAGCCGATCAAGATCAAAGTATCAGAATAGATCTAATTAGCCGATTAAGGCTAATCAAAGGATAAAATTCTCTCAAAGCCGATCGTAACGATCAATCAGCTTAAACCCAATCAGCTTAAACTCAATCAGCTTGAAGCCGATCAAGATCAAGGTATCAGAATAGATCTAATTAGCCGATTAAGGCTAATCAGAGGATAAAATTCTCTCAAAGCCGATCGTAACGATCAATCGGTTTAGACTCAATCAACTTGAAGCCGATTAAGATCAAAGTAACAGGGTAAGTCCAACTAGCCGATTAAGGCTAATCAGAGGATAAAGGCAGATCGATTCTGAAGAAGGCGATGCGCAACAAAATCAGAATAAATCAAACACAGGCGTAATTTGAAGAAGATCAACAATCAGCGATGCGCAACTTTATTGATCAAGATCGAATTACAAAGACTAAATTACAAGAACTACTCCTAGTCGACGGAAAAGTAGATGAAAGTAGAAGTGAATTGGTTGGTTGGCTCTGGGCAGCTTTTCTGATCACCTCTAGACCTCTTTTATAGCCATTGGCCGATAGAGTCCTGGTACAACACGTTAGGAATAGAATCCGTATCGGCTTCTATTTGGAGGGTGTTTTCCTTAACAACCTGTTTTGTTTCCAAATATCTTGATCCGTTATCCAATCGTATCTTGTTGATCTTGGACTGTCGATTTTGACCCTATCTGCCAAATTTTGGTGCAAACATATGCCCCCATTTTGGGAGATAACATGTTATCTTCCAAAATTTCCATCATCGACTTGAACATATATTTTCTTACCATAGCCAAATTTTTAAGCGCATCGAGTTAATTTGGCTTTCAGTCGATGAATCGCCAACTCGTATATTCGTATTTGAGTTTTAGCCAATCAATACCTAACCAATTACCTTGGACAAACCGATGCACACTACATGATCCCACGTTGATCCCTTACCAAATCGGCTATCACGGTGACGGGTGGTATGATTTTCCAGACTAGATAGGCTTCGTCGAACAAAACCATTGGCGAATCCGTTTTTCTTCCTCCACTCTTTCTCGCAATCTTAATCGGATGAAGCTCATTAAAAGTTTTATCCCTTCGTTTTCTTGTTCAGCTCCCTCATCTCTTGGGTCCTTAGCGCTCAGTCTTCTTCTTTGTGATCGGCTTAAACACGGAGGACACCATCTCGGCTTTGGTTCGATCGACTTACATGTTTTTCCTAACAGATCCATACTAGTCGCAGTGTTAGACCCTTTATCTTGGTCTTGTTTCTGACTTATGGTCGGCTTAGAAATTCTATCTTTAGCCGACCATCGCTGCTTATCACCTTGACATGGGTAATACCGCATCGGACATGTGTTTGGTGATGGCAAAGCTAATCCCCTCTCCCAACAAAATTGCCAAAAAGGGCACCGTTGGTGAGCTCTTTCATTCCTTCTTTCATATTTTGCTAGTAATTGGGAAAAAGTGGGCTTCGACTCACGTACGGCTACGAGTGGCAATGCTCTCTCACTGATAACTCTTTGGTGTGATTGTTTTAGAAAATTTTCTTCACGGTCGGCTTTTATTTGTATAGAGCCAACAAGTAATCATGAGTGTCTTATTGCCATCGAATTTGATTGTACATCGCTTGACGTGTCATTTTATAGCCGATGATATATGAATTTG